>JAWWTY010000077.1:138711789-138729923 GCA_035222235.1 Margarornis squamiger | reverse complement strand
GACAAATCAGAGGGCTGGGCAATCACCAGCCATAGGAAGTTCAACAAGGGGTAGTGCTGGATTCTGCACCTGGGATGGGGCAGCCCTGGATGTACCTACAGACTGGGGAATGAGATGCTGGAAAGCAGTGCCACAGAAAGGGACCTGGGGGTACTGATGGATGGCAAGTTGAATATGAGTCAGCAGTGCCCTGGCAGCCAGGAGGGCCAACCCTGTCCTGGGGAGCATCAGGCAAAGCATCGCCAGGTGGTCAAGGGAGGGGATTTTCCCGCTCTGCTCTGCACTGGGGCAGCCTCACCTCAAAGATAGTGTGCAGTTTTGGGCAACACAATATAAGAAGGTAAAGGTATTAGAGAATAGAGAGAATATAGAGAATACCTCTAAAGGTATTAGAGAATGTCCAAAGTGGGGGAACAGTCTTGAAGGGAAGCTGTACAAGGAGCGGCTCAGGGCACTTGGTCTGTTGAGCCTGGAGGAGATTGAAGGGAAACCTCATTGCAGTTACAACTTCCTCATGACGGGAAGAAGAGGGGCAGGCACTGATCTCTTCTCTTTGGGGACCAGTGAAAGGACCAGAGGGAATGGCCTGGAGTTGTATCAGGGGAGGTTTAGGTTGACTATTAAAAAAAGATTCTTCCCCCAGAGAGTGGTTGAGCACTGGAACAGGCTCCCCAGGTAGTGGTCACAGCACTAAGCCTGACAGAGTTCAAGAAGCATTTGGACAATGCTCTCAGGCACATGGTGTGACTCTTGGGGATGGTCTTGTGCAGGGCCAGGAGTTGGACTTGATGATCCTTGTGGGTCCCTTTCAACTCTGCATGTTCTGTGATTCTGTGATTTGTCAGGGGAAACGGAAGTGACTCTAGAAGAATTGGGAGGGGGTGGGTATCCCTGGAAGTGAGGTGACGAAGGAGGCTGGCAGAGCCGCCCTTCACCCCCCCCCTCCCCCTCTGGAGCAGTTCCTTTCACCGAAAGTTTGCAGAAGGCACTTGAGGAGCATGTGATGGCCATGTCCTGCATGATACCAGCAACAGAGACCAGGCTCTATAGGTCCTGCAGACCCTCCTAAGACTCTTGATAACAAAAGACCATGAAAGAGAAGTATAAATGGAGTGTTCTGGTATGAAGATCCCATTCTGTGGCTTCAACAGGAAGTGCTGGAAATACCAGGGCACTGGGCTCACCCCACAGATGGTGGATTCTGAGATGTTTGGTGATGCCCCTGCCCAAGACAGGGGCAAAAGCATAGAAGAATCTGGTAATCATCAGTGAAAGCCCCTGTTTTGGGCGGATATAAGTAAATGAAACTGCCTTCACTGCTTGCATCCAGGAATGTGAATAGGAAACCCGAGCATCATGTTTTGGATATCCAGAAAGGATGTCACCTTGAACTAGGAACTACTTACTGGGTATTTGGGGGATTTTTTTTTTTGAAACTTTACTGTTTCCAAAAGCACAGGATGAGCCATTGTAAGAGTGCTGGTTGAATATTTTCCTACTCATTATTTCTGAATGCTACAGTTTGGGTAGAATAGTACAATCCTTGATGTATATTCCTCAGGTTGCTTTACATGGCTGCAACGCAACCAGGCTCATTTATTCTTGAATGTGTCCTTGTCTGAGTAGCTCTCAACAATCTTTGTTTTCCTTGGTCCCTTTTGTAGCCTGTGATCAATCTGTGACATCATTGCCATGGAAGTGAAACGCCAAAGCCCTACCAGCCCTAGTGGACAAGGACTGGGGCTGGCCCACAACCCCCTCAGCTCCCACTGGTATTTCTCTTTTTCCAGTCAGGGCAAATTCTCCATCTGTGGTAGTGAAAGCACATGAGCATGCATCTCTTTTGGATGAGATTCAAATAGCAGATGCCCTTCACTCTTTTTAAATATACTTGACCATGCTTAGACCTATGGCTGATGGCCCAGAGTGATATATGAGAAATCAGTCTATACTCAGTTCACATACAGGGAAGTTGCTGTGCTTGTGGAGCTCTGTCATTCTGCACACACACACAGAGAAAAGTGTGAACCAGTTAAGAAGAGATCTAAAGTCATGAACCACAGTTTCTAAAAACCGAGGACACAGAAAGATTCAGCTCAAAGGATTTCCAAAACAAGCTTGAAAACCAAAGCATGTCTTAAATCAGAGTTTATAACAATTCCACAAAAATCACACATCTAGTACAGGCACATACTGAAATAGTTCCACAGCTGCAGTGTCTGTAAACAGAGTGCTTCCCCATATGATGAATCAAGGTTGATTTTATATCCTCAAATCCATCCATAAATAACTCTTTTTACCCTCGAGTAATATTTAGCTAAACATCAAGTGTCTCATTCAAAATACCCAGTTCCCTTTTCTGTCTCTTTTTCTGGGGGAGAGCAGAATCTGGCCACTGATTTTTCTGTGCAGAGGTGGTCTTGAGAAATCTTTCATTTGGAGTGATATGTCTTGAATTATTTCTAATGCTCTTCTCTATAGCATAATGCACTTACACACTGACCATGTACTCTGTGAAAATCAGTGACTTTCATAGGATTTAGTGCTGTTAGTGAATAAACACTCTCCAGAAAGCTCCATTAATGTAATGTTAGGACACTGTAACTTTTGGAAAGCCATGAAAATAAAAGGTCTATCATGACAGATGAACAGCACCAGACCTTCAGTATATACAATCTGATGACAAGCTCCAATTCTGCTTGAATAAGTTCAGGGAGAGCTCTCTGAATAATTTCTCAAGTGCCTTGCCTTTACTTCTGCTGAGAGAAAGGACACACTGTAAAATGATCATGTAATCAGAAAGCTGTGGTCTTTTCTGTCTCCTGGAAAAAACTTCAGTGTGGACTTTCCATCAAACAAATGGATAATGCTAGAAACAATTAACTATCAAAAGGCATCCTGCAACAGTCTTAGTTGCTGTCATAGAGAAGGTCTCAGCAGACATGTCCTTTTAGAAGAAGCTGGAAATAAAGAACTAGAATACCATATTGCTTCTGAATGTCCATTAAGTTCAGCACATTCCAACGTAATGAAACTAGAAGTCATTTTACTTTTCCCTTATGTACTTCCCGTCTGACTTCAAAACATATACATAGTCCATCCAAGGCTTGCTCATCTATGAACACAAGAGCACCCTCTGTTTATCTTATAAGTTATGTTGATATATACATGTATGCATACATACATATAGAATCATTGAATAATAGAATCATTAGTTTGGAAAAGACCCTTAAGATCATCAAGTCCAATCATTAACCCAGCATTGCCAAGTTCACCACTAAACCGTGTCTGTCAGTGACACATCTACACATCTTTTGGACACCTCCAGAGATGGTCACTCAATCACTTCCTTGTGGAGCCTCTTCCAATGCTTGACAACCTTTTCTGTGAAGAAATTCTTCCTGATGTCCAATCTAAACCCCTCCTGGCACAATTTGAGGTCATTTTCTCTTGTCTTGTCACTTGTTACCTGGGAGAAAGGCTGACTCCACCTGGCTACTACTTCCTTTTTTATAGTTGTAGAGAGTGATATGGTCTCCCCTGAGCCTCCTTTTCTCCAGACTAAACACCCCCAGCTCCCTCAACCAGTCCTCATAAGACTTGTGCTCCAGATTCTTCACCAGCTTTGTTGCCTCTCTCTGGACACACTCCAGCACCTCAATGTCCTTCTTGTAGTGAGGGGCCCAAAACTGAATCCAGGATTTGAGCTGTGGTGTCACCAATCTAAGTTCAAGGGAACTATCATTGCCCTAGTCCTGCTGGCCACACTGTTTCTGATACAAGCCAGGATGCAGTTGGCTTTCTTGGCCACCAGGTTCCTCCTCTTTGGTTATAACATCAAACAAAGCCTCTTTCATTTGGATGTGTCTAACTTAAACCCTAAAATTCTGATCAGTACCTGCTACTGTTTTTCCAGACACCTTCAGAGAAAATAATATAATTTTTTAGTAAACAGATACTTAATGCATACAATATCTGCTGCAAACACCACTGATGTATGTGACATTTGGAATTCCCTGAGTAACTATGAGGCAAAACCTGTTGATTAGAAACCCATCTGCTGTTCCTGAAAAGGATGTCTCGTGAGGTTCCGTGGAACAGCTACAAGACTCAACTTTAGCACAAATATCAGAAGGTTTTTCCTCAGAGGTTATTTTTTTAGACAGCCATGCTTCCTAATATTTCTTGCAAGCCTGGGCTCTATATAGCTATGGAAAATAACATCTCTCCAAAATATTCACAGTCCAATCAGAGATCAAGGGTTGTGGAGAACCCTGTGTCCAGTCACTTCCAGCCCTTGCCCAGCATCAGGCAGGTTGTCAGAAGTTGTAGAAGCAGAAATCTTTACTCCCTGTCAAGACTAACCTGTTCTTCCCAATAACCACGTGCCTTGCTCTTGTGTGTGGTATGTTTAGCCTCAACATTTTTTAATATTCTCTGTCCCATTCTCTAGTTTGTGTGCTTTTGGGAGAGCAGCAAACACTCCAGTATCATGTGTATGTTACAAGCATTACTCAAAGGTTTCATATTTCCAGACTGATATAGGAAGACATTCTAGAAATTGACCCAGCTTGGAAATTAAATGGAAGAAATTTCCCAGATGCCATTTCTGGAGGACTCGTATTTCTAACTTATCACCTGAGAAAAGCATGCTACTGGGTTTGTCCTCTGTCTCACTTCAAACTGTCTGCTTGCCCTAACTGGCTAACAAAGCACAACAAATGAGTCTTATATGATTCACACGGTGCTTTTCTAAGCATGTGTTTCAAATCACCTATCTGAGAATCTGAGACACTGTCCAAAGTGGCAAGGTGGCAGCCAGAGTTGCATCTCACTAATTAATTGGCTCAGAGCTCACAGGCGGATGTAAAACCTGCATGTTCCAGAGCTTTTACGTCTGTGTGTTTTCCAGATTTGAGTTAAATGGATCTATAGGAAAAGCAATGCAGCAAATAGCACTCACTCAGCACAACCCCACACAGCAGTCCATGGCGGTGCAGATTCAGAGAGAGAATCTTGGCTGGGACACCAAGTCATTCTGAGCTCGTGGAAAAGCAGATCCTTGCCAAGAGATGCGGAAAACAGCATTTTTGTCCACTCCAAGCAAGCAGAGTGGAAGTAATTGACAGATCTTTGTAGCTGATGTTTCCCATGGAAAGCTGGTGTTCCTGCTTCAGATTGTTAACACTGCCACCAAACTGGGACACGAAAACCCCCTTGGTATCAGTCTCAAAACTGACCTATGAACCACGGGAATCCCAGTCCCAGGACCTCTCTTCTTTATTCACTTGATCTGTGGCAACTGCAGCACTAGGATTCCTCATAACTGTTAGGGGAAACTTCAGAGCTTTTTCCTGTGAAATTTCTTGTTGTTATAGTCTCTAGAATTCAAGCCAGATAGCAACTAAAGTCCCTTCCTATACACAGATAGCAACTAAAGTCCCTCCCCATACATGTAGTCTGATAACTGCCACCAGATGACCATAGACGTTTTCAAAACCTTTTGCTATGCATATGGATCTGAGTAAAAATGATAAATGTATTTATTTTCAATGGCATGAAACTGCAACTGGGAAAAATATTTAAATTAATAGTGTTTGTATAATATTCAAACCTCTGCTCCTCTTTCAGGAAATGAGAGCACCTGTATAAACATTTGATCTAGAGAAGTTAAAGGTCACATTACCACTACGTACTCCATGGCCTCTGAAGGTTAAAATATCCTTTTACAAAAAAAATACCCTTGCCTTGAAGAGGTTGGGCAGGTATTCCCTTGGCTGCTGTTGCAACCTTTGGCCTCAGTCCTACAAGCACTTACACACATGCTGAATTTTAAACATGCAAGTGTCTCTACTGTACAACGCAGAGGAGTGTGATGAGGTTCCATTTGGTGCTGTGGAGTGGTCTGATGTTATGATGTTGAACACTTGATACTTCTTTATTTTATTGGGATAACCATTTACTGGCATTGCTGTAGACCCCAACCAAGACAACACAATCCACAGAGTCCCCGTATCTCAAAGAAACCCCCCCAGTTCATTCTGAGATGGTGCTTCAAAGCAATTGACTCTTTCAGCAACCAGTTCTCATAGGAGTTTTTTCTTAACATGCCTTCTCAGGGGTGTCAGCTCTTTAAATTGAACACAAAGTACCGTAGTTTTAAAGTCTCCATTTTTGTGATTAGGTACTGGATACTAAGTTTTCTCATTTTTATTTGATATTTTTATGTTCTTTCTTTCTATATTACTCTTGAGGTGTTGACTTTAGCTTCTAGTTGCATAGAAGCAACTTTGCAACAGTTCCTCTAATATTCTTAGAATGATATTTTTCAAATGTCACAGTGATTTCAAGACTCAAGTTTTCAAGTGGCTTGGGTGCCAATGCATCTAATTTGAACTTTCAAAACCTATTTGAAGTCACATGTTTTGAGAATATCTTAAGATCTGATCTACAGTTTATTATATAGTGTCTGCCTCTCAAATAATGTTTTTTTACTCTTCTGGTTACATTTCAGATACCTTATAGGACCACCTTGTTTGTACCTTCTTTTATAATTTTTATTTCCTCTTAACATAGCAGTATTAGAACTATGATGTCTTAACACATTGCTGAGTTCCTAGAATCAAAATGTTTGTGATGCCTACACTGAAGTTCATGTCATTGCACTCAGTATGAGCTGATCTTTCTAATGAAGGCAAGAGACCTTAGCAATCAGGCTTGGCTCCTGGCACAGAGTGGCTCCATGGCATTAACCAAGCTGTGTGGCTGAATATAGGCCAGCAAAAATGTGCTTCATTTTAGTGGAGAGATAAAACTTACAGATGAGATCATTCACCCAATACTTGTAAGACCTTACTGATGCCTGAGAACTCATTGTCCTTATATCATCTGTCCTTCAAAAGGGGATTTCAGCCATTTAGAATGGGTTGCAGGTGGATGGCAACACTGGTAATGTCTCCAGTAGAATCATATGTCATCAAAAGATTTCTGCTTTAACAAACAAGAATATAACAAAATAAATTTTTCATGTAAAATTTCTGAGCATGATTTCTCACGTTTTGTCACACAGGTAATAAAACTGAACATTTTTAAGACTAGTTTGGCAGATTGTAATATTGCTGGCTAGCCTCAAGTGCCTCCATACAGCAGTTACTGAAGCAGCTGGGCTATCAAGTGCTGCATTTTGCAGTTGCGCTGTTGGAGCATGGAGGTGAGAAGACAATCTCAAACGCTTAATAAAATGTTGCGAGGTAGGAAGGAGACGAAGGGCAGCTGCTCTTAGCTCTGCTGGTAAGCTGTCTCTGGCTATTGCTCTCCCCACTCCCTCTCCCACTAACATTTGCATAATTTCTAAAGGACTCATATTTCTGCAGTAGAAAATGTACTGGTGGTGTGAGCTCAGCTTGTTCTGGGGTCCTTTCCATCTGTTACTCACTTCCAGGAATAATCTTGCTATCTATTTTGTGGTGTCTCTGCTACTTCATATTCATTGCCAGAAAAGGAATTGCTGACTGTAAACATCTGTCTATTCAGTGTCTCACTGAGGCGGTTGACCTTCATAGTTTCACATTCAGTGTATTGCTACAGTGAGGATCATGATGGTTCCTTCTTTGATATCTGGAAGGAGTAAAATCAATTTTTTTGCCTTTTGGGTCATAGTTACATTATTTGCATGGTGATTCCCTTCAGTAACTGGAAGAGTATGCCCCCAAGGAAATTATCAGTTACAGTATTAGATGAGTTTTCTAGTTTGTAAGAATTTGGTAGTGAAGATTTCCTGTAATGTTACAATTTGCATCTCAAACGATGACAGTTTTAACTACCATATGCATTTCTCAGTTTGGAAGGCACAGACTTTCCTGATCACAATGTGTATAATAGAGAACTATAATTTCTAGTATTCTTTATACATATTTCTGGCATTTTTTTGAGTTCCAGATATGAGCTAATAAGATACACAAGCTTAGGAAAACAACTGTCCTCTCCTGGTTGTGATGGTTCTAAGAAGATACCCATACATCTAGTTCAAGACTTAAAAACCCTAGGGTTATTTAGGTCTGTTAGTGTTTTAACTGTCCTACCTGACTTTTTACTTTCTTCTAACTAAACAGAATTAAAGAAAGGAATTAATCAGATCATTTCATGAGGGTGTGAGTAATTTCTTTTAATATATGTAGGAAAACATTAAGGAAAAGAAGGCACATTTTTAACCTTGAAACAAAAATATGTGAACTGAATCTTGGAAAACCTTGGTTAGACATAAATGCAGTATTAATAGGTCTGCTGGTTTTTCTCATCTTCTGCAGAATTTAACTAACATATCTTTTGAAGTCTTGCTTGAAGGAGTTAAAACACCACAAACTTCATGAAGCCACTGAACCACTGAGCACCAGTTTTGACAGTAAAGAGACAAAAAAGGATAAAAATAAGTTCAAGATTGTACTTGCAACTTTCTGTCTGATAACATGTATCTCAGTGGCAACAGATTTTCCCTTTTGTAAAGGATTGATAACAATCATGGGTTTGATAACAATCAGACAGATCAGACTGTTAAGCATTACGGAAAGCTGCTGGGTTTTTTTATTATTTTTATTTTTATTTTATTTCATTCAAAGCACTGTCTCTGTGTCATTTGGTGGACAGAACCACAGGGAGTAATTTCTGTCATGTAGTAATCAAGAAGGAAAACCTGCTCTTCATTAAAGTGATGTGGAATGAATTTTGTGGGCAAGAATATTTTTGTTGGTAGCTTCAGCAGCTTCTCTGCTATGTAATAACAATGGTGCCTTAAACATTTCTGTGAGCCACAATGCCCTTAAATCAATCCACAGCAGCACCTGCTGCTCCAGAATATCTTTCCAGGTACACTGAGTCCTTCTTACAAATAGCTGGGCACTGCTGTACTTTATTCTCCTGTTTGTGTTGTCTGGGTACTATTTTCTCACAGACATAAGATTAAAATTTGTTCCATGTTGTGGAAGCACAGTCACTGAGCTAGAAATACTCGTTAATAGGGACAATGTGCTTTGTTTTCATGGGCTTTCTGCTTTTGCCAAAAGGGGTGAGTTTTCAGAAACGCTAAGCATAACTTGCCTATTTAATTGAGCCTTTGAGAAGGTCCTTGCTCTAGGAACTCCAAACTCACTACTGTCTTTGAAAATAAAAACCAGCCTTTGGCTCAGTGCTTCCGAATCTTGCACATCTGACATCAAATATTAGGTGCTTCATGTTAACTAGCATGTAAGACCACCATAATCTGGAAAGCCAAGTAACATCAGATACACCAGGGCATTCAGTTGGCCAAATGTCACATCTGTGCAGAGGCCAAGCTCCCAGAAAACCAGGCACACATTTCCATGGCTCATAAAGCTCACTTTGAGAGTTTGTATGATAGCAGATCTGGGCTTGTACATAAGACAGCTCCAAAGGGTACAAATAGAGTGGAAACTAGATTTAAAAGAAAAGCTTCCAAATTATTCCATGAAGCGTTTGTCATATCCCAGATGGCTGGAGCCATGAATTTGTCTCAGTAGCATACTGGAACCTATTTAGCAAATGACAATAACAGACCAATAATAATAATAAAAGTAACTAAAAGTATGTGCCCTATGAAGAAGTGACAGCTGATTAAATCAGATAATTTTGCAGATGTTTGAGAAAGTTAAAATTTTAACACAGTTTTAATGTAAGAAAGGAGCAATACTTTCAGTTACATAGGTGCATCAGGAGAAATATTTCTTGTTATCCAGGAGAACAGATTGTCCTCTGGTGCATCTCCAGCATGGCTTCATTCAAGGGAGATAAGCCAATTCACAGCACACTTGCAGTGCTGAACAAGCAGTCAGAAGTTACCAGCAGATAAATCACTGTTGGTAAATACCAGTTTGTGCTCTCAGTTGCTGGTTGCAGGTGGTTTTCCTAACCCCCCTTCCATTCACATAAGAGAGAACAGATTTGATCCTTTTAATTCCAAAAGAACTGCAATTTATTGAGAGTGGAGGGCACTCAGCACTTCTCAGCAGGGCCTACCTTCTTCATCACAGCAATACCTTTGTCTGCATTGTCTTGTCCAGGAAACATAAAAGGTTCAGCTAACCTTGCTTTGCAGGATAACTGTATGGCTCTAGGGCTTGTCAGACATGTACTGAAATGTTGCAAAATGTGACACTTTGAAAAATGCTTTCCTAAATGTAATTGTAGTGATGACAGCTTCCTAGAGACATATTTTACAACATTATGATGTCTTTGTGCTGTGTACAAATCTTTTATGTACAGCTAAACAAATTGTGATGGAAGAGGTTTAAGTATTCATTGGAGAATAAGTCATTATAAGTACATCCATATTTATGATCAAGATGTATAGGACTGCATTGTTTCTGGCTGCATAGCTATTATTTATCTGTAATTGCAAAAATAAAGCCTGCCAGTTTTGCATTTCAGTTACAAACTGTAATGGAGCAACTAATCTGATTTACCTTTTAACAGCTGAGAACTCTTCAGTTGTATTTAATGCTTTCTGTTAAAGGCTTTTCTATTGGAAATATTTTTTCATGACAGTGACTTTTTCTGTAGGTTGCTGATAGAATATGAATTTTGAATAGGTTTTTTGAATACTAATTTATGCTCAGTGTGCTGTCCAAGAGTTACTCTAAAATTTTCTGAGTGAATGTGTCCAATATGAATAGAAAACATATCTCATTATCTGTAACCTGATAATCTGTATATTATTCAAAATGCTTCAGTAGTTAAGCCAAAAAGTAGAAATGTAAGGTTAACTTTAATTCTTAAATTCATAATCTATTTCTATTTTCTTCAGGTGCATGGTACCTTATAACCATAGACTATGTTGTTTCTGAGTCCTGGAGAGATCTAACAACCCAAGTGTTTGGATTTATATCACCCAATTTTGACATTAGTGGTGTGTAGTCTCGAGTAGTCAAGAACAGACAGGTTTGTGTTTTATATGAATTCTAACTGATTGAACTTTCTACTTTAAATGTCAGAAATAAATCTGGAGGGAACTGATAAATGTAACATAAAAGCCTTATCTTCATGCTCAACCCTTTCTTTCACATTACATTATTAGATATAATGAAGCTATATGCCTCAGCATCCAGAGAGCTACAAAATTTGCATCATTCTTGCTGCTTATTTCATGTGCCATGTACCACAGGAGAGGCAGGCATCCACATATATGTGTGCATATAGGCTATTAGCATATATATGTGTATTAATAGCCATTAGACCTGAATACTACTTCAAATAATACCCATGTAATATAACTGGCAGTATTTGCTAATGTCAGCTAAAGGCCAGCTTTATGAAACACTGAGATGTAGGTCATGTGGTGCCTTAAAAAATACATTACTGCAACAAATTGTTGTATGCACATGTGGAGTTAAATCTATGGAGGTGGCAAAAAGCAGAACTATTGAGAAAATTGGGGGAAACTTCAGCACTTAACTGGTGGGGTAATCAGTTTCTAGCTAGAAATTACAACACTTCCTGACAGATTAGAAACATCCTAACGTTTGTTTGGAAGTACTGAAAAAATAGAGCAGAGGGTTATTCTACGTAGGTTGCTTTGCAGCTGCTAATCTTTTAGGGGAGACACTGAACCTCTGAAAACATCTAAAGCAGACAATGTGACTGAGAGAAAATGGCAACCAGGTCCCCAAAACCTATGGTCTTGGGCTAAATTTCATCTGTCATGCACTTGTAGAGGAATTTCACTGGTCCACTGAGCTGGTGAGACAAGCACTGATACTTGGAATCAGTCAAAAAAAGTCAGCAGCATCCTGGAGGACATGGAAGATGGCTGGTTTCAAGCGGTATCAAAGAAATGGCCACTCTCTGCACTCCTTTTGAAATCTTGCAAGATACCCTTTCAAGAGTACTGTTCTGTTCAGGGGTAACTGTGCTGTAAATAAAATCCAGAAAAAAAAAAAAAGGAAACCACATGCCATTTCACAGCTATCTAATATTTCCTCTGAGACAGAAAGTCCCAGGAGACAGACTTCTGCAACAATATAGGCTCATACAAAAGAAATTTCCATAGAGAAAGGAAAATTCTACCAATTCTCCTCTGCCAAGTTTGAGCAATTACTGTTTGGAAGCTCCCACAGGATGTGCAATAAAGAACCCTGAGAAAGAAACCCTTAAGGCTGGAGCCAGAGGAATTCCTCATATTGGAAAAAAATATGTGGAAAACCCCTCCAGTGATGGGACTGGAAAGACTGATCTTTAGTGGAGAACTGGGGCTGAATTGCACTGAGATGGTAAAATCCTTCCCATTTATTCAAGTTCAAACAAGTTCCCAGATGGAGTCCATCAAATTAGAAAGTGGATACAGTTCAGAAGAAGGTGAGGAGTTATGGGACTTAATAATTTTCTTTCCTGAAACTTCTGAAGACTTCTTTTCCCAAGGAGCTCATTTGTTGCCTTTTGTTAGATGATAAAGTTTAAAACAAAAATGCACCAGAGAAAAATAATAGGAGAAGGGTAAACTGGAAAAAAAATAATCTCAAGGTAAATTACATCTGTTGGTTTCCTTTCTTCCAGACTTCCAGAGAGGTGTTGGGAAGGGTTTTGGGGTTGCTCATTCTGCCAATGTGATCACTTTGTTGTCTTTGAAAAGATATTTGCACATGTATTTAGCAGAGACACTTCTTAAAACAGTAATGAACAACTATTTCCTCCCATGGTATTGCTATTGCATGTGTGTGCCCACACAACACACAGTCCCTGAGTAATCTGCAGTGTCCATCTGTTTGGAAGATGATTATCTGCCACTTCGATACTGTCTACTTGGGTGCTTTGCTCTACGTGCTTATGGAAAATGCACAGCACTGACAAACACAGTGTTCTGTTTATCTGCACAACGTAACACAAGATAAACAAGAGGATGGGATTCCTCACTGTGTCCTGGTAATACAGAGAAAAACCTAAATAAAACTGACATAATGTAGAGATTGACACCCAAATAGACAAGGACTTTGGAAGCTCCTATAATGGCCCAGGTTAGTACCAGCTGAAGTGGAGTGTGTATACAACTATAAAGGAGGGAGTGTGTCTGTGTGTGTAAACAGATAACTGTGTGTGTAAACAGATAAATGTGTGTGTAACCATCCATCCACAATGAGGGATTACCTTTTGGATGCCAGAATTGAGTCATCTGGATGACTCGCACAGGCATTTAGTCTAATCTGAAATACTCTCAAATATCTTGACATCAAGATATGATTGGCAGATGGACAGGAGTCCTCTGGACACTCAACGTCCTTCCAGGCCAGAAGCCAGAGGTCAGATAGGAAACCTGTGGCAATATAAACCAATATGTTTAGTTGACTGAATTCTTCAGAATATGATTGTAAAAATGTTCCAGGTCTAATTATGAGACTACTGAGGTAAACCTCCTGAACTCAGTGATATTTCTCTAGCACATACAGATGTTTGTCTTCCACCTTCTAATTTAAGACATTACATTCCCTGTCACTGCACTCTGCATTTGATAGAACAAACACATCAACTTGCATTTGAATAATATTTCTGCCAAAATCCCTAGAGAACTGGGAGGAATAATAAAGGTTTGTCTGCAATTGATTGTTTTCTCCAAGACAGTCCCAATTCCAAAGAGAAAAGGAAAGCGAATAATACTAGGAGAAATTCCTTGGGACAAAGGTTTTACCCATTTGCCAACAATAAAAAACTCAAGTAAAGAAATACAAGAGTTTAGACCAGAATGTTTTCAAGTAAGTATTCAATGTCAGACCTGCAGATTACTGGTAAATTACCATTTTCATGAACACTGGAGAGGCTTGGAGGCTTTTTGATTTCAAAATGATTGTGCCATGAAAGCCTATGAGACTGAGGGATGTGCACTTGTTGCTACTGAGTATGAAGGGCCAATGTGTCATCTCAGGCCTGCCAACTTTGCTCCAGCAAAGGCAGCTATTGAGAATTTCACCTGCCAGAGCTATGTGAAGGTGAGGAACTCCCTCTGTGACTTATCTACTTACCAGTTACTACTTTACAAATTCTAATTAAGGCTTTATGACCTGAGATTTATTCAGAAGTGCTTAGCTAAGGAAATAAGACTTCAGTGAGGGTAAGAGTTGAGCTATGGCTGTGGTGACAGCTATGTAACTCATAATGCTCTTTATTCTGTCAGCAATGTGCAGACACTTCTGTTCACATAGCTACTGCTATTGTAATGCAATACAAGTTGCAAAATCAAATAAAGCATTTTAAAATTCTTCAAAGTCTGAAGAATTGTCCAGGAGAATTGAATTGTAATTATTTTATTTTTTTTTCTGAAAAAAGTTTTCCCACCCTCCATTTATTCAGCATAGTTTCAGGAGCTACAGCATGTCAATCCCAAATCTTCAGTGTTCATGGAGTCCAAATGTGTGCTAACAACTTTCATAAGCTTGTGTTGGTGATACTAGTGAAGTGGACAACACTGATCATTCACCCCAGAATAACAGCCACTGGTTTGCTGTCATTGATGCCAATTGTGGCATTGCAGAATGAGGAAGGGATATCAAGTGCAGTCTTATGATACTGTACATACATTTAGAAGTCATTTCAGCTGTGATGGAAACATAGAAGAGGCACAGCATATCATCAGAGAGGAGGAGTCACTGTAAGTGCTGCATGCCTGACAATTCCACATTTCCTCCCCAGGTGTTCAGGCCACCTGGATCTTTCCATAGAGAATAGCAAGATTTACTTGAAGTCTGTGATCACATCACCTAAGAAAATTATAATTTTTCATCTCTTAAAAAATCCCCTGAAAAGTTATAGGGAATCTCAATTCTCAGATCTTCTTCACCTGGAGTGTTATAAGAGTATATCTGAAGATTTATCACTTTGCAGACAGAAGATAAAAGGGAATTTCAGCATTTAACATAATCTGTTTAAGCCCAGGAGTAGTGGACTCAAATAGATTAGCCATAATTGTTAACTCCAGTCCCTCCCAAGAGGATAACTTATTTTCAGAATTCCCATACATTATCTCCAATGGATTTCTAAGAGAAATTTGTATTTTGTTTATTGAGATATCTTTACATCTGACCTTCTTTTAAAGCCAGCTGTAACAGGAACTGATGCTGAGAGATGCCAGGATCTGACCACCTGCTCCTCAGCTTTCTGTGTGGGCACTGGAAAAAAAAATGAGTCTATGACTGCTGTAGAGTTTAGGATATGGTAAACTGGACACATCAAAGAGTAGTGCTTTTGTTTTCAGCTCTGAATAACAAAAAGGTGTTTAGAATTAAAATTCAAAGCCTGTACTTAAGGCCTACAGAGATTATGAGATTGCAGAACTAGGTGCTACTGCATCTTGACAGTGTGTGCAGATCAAAGCCAATTACTTCAGCAGCTAAACAGGGATTTAGAAGTCCAGCTTTTGGCATGCACATCTGAAAAATCTCAGCCTGTATTAAGTATAACTGAAAGGAATGCAGCTTTGTAACACAGAAGTCCTTGCACATGCAAATATTGTTTTCCACATGTGAACAATGCATGTACACAGACTGGTGCTTACATGTCTAGTTACTTGTTCAATGCAGACTTTTTTCCTTGGATTTTTTATTCTTCATTTTTGGGGGTTTTTTTTGGTCAGAGAATCAGTAAATTTTGTCCCAGCATTTATTAACCTATGTATTATGTATTAGACACCAGAGGTAATTTTCACTCTTTTTTGGCACTAGTCATCTCTCAGTTGAAGTTCTACTTTCAGTTTCCAAGCCCACACTTCTATGAAGTGGACAAATTGTAGACAGCACACAGAAGGAGAGCAAAAATGACAGCATTCTTGAAAAACATGACCTTTGAAGGAAGGTTTAAGTGACAGAGTTTGTTTAGTCTAGAGGAGCAGAGCCTACAGGTGACATGATAACTGCTCTCTGATATGTATAAAGTCATTATGAAGACGCCAGTGACAAATTGCTCTGCGAACATTTGGGAGCAGGACAAAAAGCAACTGACTTTTCAGCAAAGAAGATTCAGGTGAGAATTTAGAAAATATTTTTTATAAGCACAATTAAGCATTGCAACATGCTACTGAAAGAGGCAGTGAAATCACTGCACGCAGATTTCATGACAAACATCTGTTGGGAATAGTCTTGGCAAGCAGGAGACTTGGCATCCAAGTGAGGGGATTGTCTAAACGGCCTTTGAAGTTCTATTCCGGTTTACTTTCCTGTGCCTGTAAATTTTCTTTATGCATGTCTTTTGTTTGCACACTGTAAGAAATATGATGGTTTTAAAGCTGCTGATTTGAAGGTGTGCCTTTGGATAGCTCCAATCTTGATGTGTTCAACCTGTGCCATGTTTCCTCATCTGGTATTCAAGTCATCAGTGGACAAGGTGACCTGGCAGAACCTTCTTAATGTCTTAACAAGCTCTGGAGTATTTCTTGAAGGCCCCTGAGCCACCAGAGCCCTTCAGACTAGGTGCCAACGAGTGTTTCAAGGCAGTTTAAAGTAGTTTTTTAAAGCCATCCTCTGTTTTCCTGTGTGCTGCCTATAGCCTAGTGTAACAGAATGCAGGGTCTCTGGAGTGCAATTCCCACATATAAGAAACAGAGCTACTGCAGGTTTTGCTCTACCAAAAAAAAAGGCCCAAAGGTTTTATTTCTTCTTGTAGACAAGTGTGATTTGAGAAAGATGGGGATGGAAGAGACTCGAATGCACAATGCTGTGGGGTTTTTTTACCTCCATTAGGTTTCAGTGGCTCTGTGACTTGCTAAAGACAAAGTACTAATGCATATTGTTGCTTTTTGCTTTTTAGCTTGCTGAGTGATGGAAATAATGGAGGAAGATCAGTACTTACATTGCTTTGACATTGTAAATGTTTCTCTGAGGCTCTAAAAAGGTCGGTGACAAACAAATGCTGCTGGTTTCATTTCACTTGAAGCTTCTGCAGAATTTGAACAGATTAAGTCAGCAAAACAACATATGTTTTTCATGAAAAATATATTGCTCCTAATGTTTTCTTTTTAAGAAGAAAAATGACCCATCCAGGAAAATTTTTGACATTTCTGTGTCTTTGAAAGTTTACTGGAAAAAATTTTAGTTTTCTCAGCTTATTTTTTGTAAGTGTTACTTTATCATTCTCTCCTCCTGTTTTGTTTCCCTTTTCCCTCATGTTGTCATAGGCTTTTCAGACGCTGCAGTGTCGCAGGAATGGCTGGTTTGAGAGTACATATGAACATAGGTGGTGCGTATAAGGATGTCACTTAATCCAGTTAGTCCTTTAACTGGTGGTTTGTGCAGGGTTTTTAAACCTTTTAAATCCTTTCTTACATCTTCCTTCTGTTATTACTCCTGATGTAGAACTCGATCACATGGGGTTTTTTTCTGATTTTGTCCTGTCTTTTTGGTGGAAGATGACTGGCCAAGTAAAACATATCTTTTGCTCCACTGGATTTTATTTCCTTTGATGACAGCACGTCTGTCACAGTCCTCCTGGATCTGATCCTGTCTTTGTCATTCTCTGATTGCCCAACAGCTGTGTTCAGGTTTACCTGCATTAAGTCTGCCGTTACCTTAAATGACACATGACAGTTGCACCTTACCATCTCTCTGTAACTGTACGATCAGGATTCAGAAACACAAGCTGTGTGCTAGATTTAGACCTGAATCACTTACATTATCCTAGCTTTTGATAGACAGTGCAGTCACTGGTCACAACCAGCACGGCTTCAGGAGTGGAAAGTCCTGCTCATATAACCCAATTTCCTTCTATGACAAGGTAACTCACCTTGTTGGTCAAGGGAATCCAGTTGATGTAATCTTTTTGGATTTCAGTAAAGCTTTCAGTACTGTCTCTCCCAGGATCCTTCTGGACAAAATCTCACACACACAGCTGGATAAACACTTCATGTGGTGGGTGAGCGGTTGGCTCCTGGGTCAAGCACAGAGGGTAACAGTGAATGGGGGAACATCAGACTGGTGACCTGTCACTGGTGGGGTTCTGCAGGGCTCCATCTTAGACCCTGTGGTCTTCAACATCTTCATAAATGACTTGGATGCAGGACTGGAAGGGATACTGAGCAAGTTTGCAGATGACACAAAACTGGGAGGAGCTGTTGACTCCCTCAAAGGCAGGGAGGCCCTGCAGAGAGACCT
>JAWWTY010000077.1:138695895-138711689 GCA_035222235.1 Margarornis squamiger | reverse complement strand
TGAATATGAGTCAGCAGTGCCCTGGCAGCCAGGAGGGCCAACCCTGTCCTGGGGGGCATCAGGCAAAGCATCGCCAGGTGGTCAAGGGAGGGGATTGTCCCGCTCTGCTCTGCACTGGGGCAGCCTCACCTCAAATATAGTGTGCAGTTTTGGGCATTGCAATGTAAGAGATATTAAGCCATTAGAGAGCATTTAAAGGAGGGCAATGAAGATGGTGAAGGACCTTGAGAGGAAGCTGTATGAGGAGCAGCTGAGGGCACTTGGTCTGTTCAGCCTGGAGAAGAGGAGACTGAGGGGAAAGCTCATTGAAGTTACAACTTCCTTGTGAGAGGAAGAGGAGGGGCAGGCACTGATCTCTTCTCTGTGGGGACCAGTGACAGGACCTGAGGGAATGGCCTGAAATTGTGTCATGGGATGTTTAGGTTGGGTATTAGAAAGAGATTCTTCCCCCAGAGAGTGGTTGGGTACTGGAACAGGCTCCTCAGCAAAGTGGTCAGAGCACCAAGCGTGACAGAGTTCAAGAGGCATTTGTATGGTACTCTCAGGCCCATGTTGTGACTCTTGGGGATGGTCCTGTGCAACGCCAGGAGTTAGACTCGATGATTCTTGTGGGTCCCTTTCAACTCTAGCATATTCTGTGATTCTGTGATATCTACTGTTGGTCATGGCTCTTTGAAACCTCACTTTCATGTACTTGAGAGAGAGCACAGCAATAAACCCCAGCTTTTTGTTTGTTTGTTTCATGTTTAGTCTTTGCACTCAGATTTTTTATTATGGTTTCTTCTTTCCAATAGCTTTGTTAGCCTTGTTTTGTGCTGAAATTCCCTCTTGGCACTAGTGTGTTTAGTTTTTCTGTGTTGTTCTGTGGCCTCTTGCTGTTACAAAATAAAGTTATGAAACTTGCTCTCAGTTTCCTGGGCACAGCTGATTCCTGCATGCTGCCAGCAGACCACTTTTCTGAACAGGAGCTGTAATCCACCGTAGCAACATCAGTCCCTGACACATAGAGAGGGTGTTCCAATTCTGATATTTTCTCACAATATCTGTCTAAGATTTCAGAAATCCGTCAAATCTTTGCTTTTACTGCAAAACCTCTTTGTTAATGCATGGCGTGTATGTGGTTTGCTTTAAGTTTAGTATTCAGGACTACCAAGTACACACATTCCTCTATTTTATGATGTCAAATCTTAAATTTGCTGAGATTACTCCTAAGCCACCATGAAATGAAATCCTGTCTTGCAAATAAATCGTGGCACCATCTACATGGGGTAAAATATAATGTCTCTGAGTAGGTTTTCTTGTAAGATGACCAGGCTCAGACTTTGAATTTTTACAGTTTGTAGAGTCTTGTTCTGGAAAGAGTGAGCTTGCCCTAAAGCATTCAGCAGCAGCAGCAGCTCTCAAAGGCACAAATCTCAGTTCCTCTCCTGTCTGGATAGTCTGCATAAAATGTGTTTGCCTGAAGATGTTTGTGGTTGACTTTTATACAGTACTTTATAAACCTTACGACAACCAGCCAAAAGTGAGTAGAGGAAATCTCTACATTCCAAATATTGTAATGGATATCCTTATCCCAGTATCTCTCTGAGTGTACCACCTTCCTCTCTTGGTGGATGCCATAGGCTGACTTTACATAGCCACGGATCCAACACTCTTTCTAAGACATCACATGTTCATTCAAGCTATTCTGTAATGCTGTGGAGTTTTATGAAAAATGCTTTCCTTTCGATCACTTTTACTCTTCCAGGTGTCTGTTCTTTGGTCTGTGACTTTCTCCATATTTCTTCACTTTGCTTTAACTGCCTGAAAGCATCTGCACTTTTGAGGAATATGCACAAAGTTCATATAGTTGGCTGCTTCTGCTGGTTACTGGATTTGTTTCACACTTTCTTATCCAGGCATTTCCCATTTGCTTGTGTCTTTCTGAATTTCCTCAATCTTGGGTCTTGGTGACCTGAGTCCTGGTGGACTCCGGCTCATCATTCTTTATCCTGCTGTTCACTCTCTGGCAGCTGATATGGGTTTGTCATAGCTGGATGCCATGATCTCCACTTGCCATGACATTACTTGATGTGTAACAGACCAGCTGTAAAGTCTAACTGTTCCCCACAGTCTGTGAAATTGGTATCACTGTCTTTATTTGGATTACTCATCTGGAGTCTGTGCATTATTCTTTACTACCAAAATTATGTCCCATGGCATATTTTGGTTTATCTACCCTTGCAGGTTGAAAGTATTTTTCCTAGGGCTAGATCTGCTTGCTTTCTCAGCCTCTCCAGTGAAATAGACTGTGTCTTGCCTCTTTTAAAGTGAGTGTTTTATAACTACCTTTTGCAACATGTTACTAGGTACGACCATAGTAAACGTTTCTTTCCTCTTTTAAGCACAAATAAGTCTCTAATTTCATTCTACTCTGTCTCAGGACTAAAGTTTAACAACGAACTTTACTTAACTGAAATGCTGCAGCCTTGATGGGCTTTGTTCCCACATGCAAGTAGATTCCCAATATCTTCTCCTTGGACACTTACTCCTTTCCCGAGTTTCCATGCAGGGGACTAACCATGTCCTGTTCACTTTCTGCCAATGACTTCTCTAGTGAATGTAAATGAACCATTTGCTAAGGAAGGTTCTGTGTATGCTTTATGGAAAATAAGATCTGCAATAACGTACTGCATCAGGAATATAGGAGTCTCTTGTGGGAAGCGAAGAGTCAAAGTTGCACCAATCTCTGAACTATTGCTTCATTTGGCCATGATAAGGCCCAGTGTCTCTCTGGCAAATCAATCTTTCATTCTGAGTTTGTCGTATCATCTCACCCACACTCTGGTCCCTCAGAAGATATCCCTGTGCTATTTATGTCCTCTTTTGGCTTTTATTTCCCTTTCAAATCTCAGTGATGAGAATGAAAACAAAGGCTTTTTTAAAAAAGGAACATTACCCAAAAATTTCTCATGAGAGTCACTTGGACTTCAGTTTGTCTCATTTCTTTTGCAACTCAAGCCTAGAAAACTACTGTGACTTCAGATGTCACTTGGGATTATGCTTAAATTTGAGCCCAAATATAAATGCCTCCTTAGAAAATCATTCCAGTTTTACGTGATGCAGGTATAAGAGCCACACGTTTAAGAAAAATATTCAGGGATGCCTACATGACTCTAAAGGAACTTCATGCAGCAGGTCCCAGAGGTCACGTGAGGAACCCTCATCGTCTGAAGGACTCCAGATAATTGAGGCAGTTTCCCACAAAACACTTTCTGCAGGATTGGGACCTACATAAACAGCAGAATATTTTTTTCTTCTGCATTTATGTCTCATGACAGTGTGTACCCTAGAATGGTTTCAGAGAGTGAACAGATCCAAAGAATGAGGTGAAGTATGCACTCGATATTTCTTTGCTGATTGGAGACATGGGAATGGATGTTGATATTTTGGAAACTGTCAAGTATGCCTCCTAACCAGAATTGCTTCCTGGTTCTTATGTGATCAGAAATGAGTAAGCAGATCTTCTCTGCTGGTACTCCAGTGGTATTTAAATTACTGAAACTGCACAGGGTGGTTTAAATTATCCCTGAACAACAAAGCCTATTCAGGCTTCTGGTGAATCCACTAAATCCTTTGGTCTGCCTATAAGGAGCCTATATTTGTAAATGAGTTGATTTTCCTGCCATTTTTGAAATGTTAATAAGTGAAAATACTTTGTAAGGGTGCATTTTACTACAGGGTTATGTTTTTGGGTTTTTTTCCAATTACCAACTGTCCACTAAATATTTTTACTAAAATTGTTTACCTTGTTTTACATTCGTGCTAATTAAATAAGATCTCAGAATCACCATGCACTAAAGCTGCAGATATACTTTGGTGGAACAAAGTCTGCCATTATGCTGGACAGAATATGAATTCCTGGCTGGACTTGGTGTAGATCGGCTGCAGTGTGAGTAACTGCCTGTTCTGATGTAGTGGTATTAAAGCTAAGAAATGGGAAGACTTCTTTGAATTATGGATTCATTTCCTTACTCAGCCTCTCTCTCAGATGAAGTGTAAGAAATTTGTACTATATATATATATATAGGTAAATAAGATCCTGTTTTTCAGCATGAGTGTTGTCACACCAATAACACCAACATCTTATTGAAGTAAAATGACTAATGTGAAAGGCAGTTGGCTATGTGGCCTTTTAATACATGAAATCTTAAAAGTCAAGAGTACAGAGAGAAATAAAGGATTATTTCACACAGTGGATAATTCCTTATGCAAATTCCTTATATATATATATTCCTTATATTATATATATATTATATTCCTTATATATATAATTCCTTATGCAAATTGCCAGTTTGTCAGTTGAGTAATTGCTTTTATTTGAAATTATTTGAGTCATTTGAACCGAATTGAAAATGAGATGATTTTTAAAAGATATTTTCCCTGATCTTTTTGTCCTCTTCTCAAAGATGTGGATAGTTGTGCAGTTTCTGTCCTTTACCCCAAAGCTGACTCAATTTCTGCTGTTGGTTATATTTGGACAGTGCAAATCCTGAAGCATTTCAGATTTGTACTTGGGACAGCTAGTTAGTATAGCAGTGAAAAAAACCAACAGCAATTGCCCTTTAAAATCTTTCATTAGAGAAACTATTGTGTCTGTTGCGAGTGCAGGAACATGAAGTGAGAGACCACATGGAGACTGTAGTGTACATAAAAGAGACCCCCAGAAGAACTGGGAGAACCAACCAAATGTCAAAGGTACTTTATATGACTTGTAATTTCACCGAGTTAGAATTATATTTTAGACCACTAAAATGCCCATTGTTTTCCACCATGCTTTCAGCCTGGAAGTCGTTACCTGCACAGTGAGGGACTCCCAGAAGCTCCCAAACTGGTTCCAGTTTTTCTTTTACTTTTCCTTCATATGTTACTGCTGCTGCTGCTGCTCTGAAAGGACAATCTTTCAAACTGCAAGTTTCATCACTCCTATTGTAACCACAGTGGGAGGTTGTTAGTGTTTGGCACTGCTGAAGTCATCGGTCTGTTTGAGAAGACCTTGGATTTTTTTTGCAGCTGTGGGCAGAGAGCAGCTGGTGCTGCTGCGGAGGGTAGGGCAGGGGATGCTCCTGCCTAGCATCTGGTGTTGTAAACTCTTTCTCTGTCATCAAAGCCTCCTGCTGGAAATAAGGCTTATATTAACAAAATTTTTTCTTTTATGTACTTTGTCAGCTTCATAAATACATTTGCAATGCTGCTAAAATGGTGTAGGTTTGAAAAGAGGGAGATAGAGATTATATTTATGGGTGTTTGCTGGTATGAACGTAGCAGTTTGAAATGGGGAATGTCTTTGGACTTCTAAGAGACGTACTTATGTTGGCGAAAACACAATGTCACTGTCAGAGAGTAGAAGACATTAGTAGCCCAGGAGCTTCGATTTCATGATTGGAAATAAATATACATACGTATGTACTCATCATATATGTGTACATACATGTATATATGTTTTATAATATCAATATACATATAAACATTTTATATAATATATATGTGTGTTCTAAACAACAACTAAATCAAAGCCCATCTTTGCTGTGACTTCCTTGAGACTATTCAGAAATATAAACCTATCAGGAAAGCAGAGGAATGGCATATAACAATGTAAGTTATATATGCACGTAAAGACTTCACATCATGTCTAAATCCTGGAGGTGCAGATAAACACTCTGGTCATGCTCTACAGGTCATGACTATTGTTTGCAAAAGCAAATGTTGAGCCTTGCCTCAGTCGTACTAGAAAGGGTATGTAGCAAAGACCAATCTTTTAAAACAGTTAATTTTTTCGTAGTTGGAGGTAGCCAAATGAGTCAATTCACATTTAGACACCAAAGAAATGGAAAAAAATTCAAAAGTTGTTTGGGAATGTACATGCTGCAGTTAGAGTCTGGCTTGGAGCTTTTGGGACTCTGTCCTTTATTTAGACTGACTTTCTACACAGTGTAGTCTTCTGGGATTCCAAATGACTATGAGAAATATGTGTTTTCTAATGACCCCTTTATGATCTAAAAGAACATGTCACGTTACATTTTGACATAAGTGTCTTTTTACACAGCCTGGGAATGAAGGGGATTTTTTGCCTTAGAGAGGACAGGGTGAGATTTTAAATACTGCTGCATGGGTAAGCTACTCTTAATTAGTTTCTGTTTGTTGCGTGATCTGGCTGGGAACATTAATAGTTGTGCTGAGCTGCAATGTAACTCAGTGAGACTGTAAGCTGTCTTATCTTCCCACCACCACCAATTCTTTGACACTGACTGACATCCTAAAACAAGGAGCAGAATGGCCAGACAAGAAAGTTGCTTATTGAAACAATGAGTTTCCTGAAATAAACAGAGCAGTTTTGCATCAGCAGGCCTGTTCCCTCCCTGGAACAATGCTGGCCATTTGCATTGGCTAAATGAAGTTAGTGTTTTGCAGTCTTCTGGAAGTCTGCGTGTCACTATGGGCACTAGCAGATAAAGCCAATATGATAAAGACTGAGGTCATGGAGTCGAAAAGGGAAGGAAAGTGAGATCTGAACCAGATATTTAAACTGCTGTGATAGTTAATTAAAATGATGTAATTGCTCCAGTATTAATTTCCCTTTCCCTTGCCCTCAAATTTATCTCCAAACAACTCTTTGTTATCTAGTGCTTTTACTCATTTTCTCATACCAACAGGGTAGCTGCACTAACACCCTGAAGCTACTTCAACTGTCCTCAGAGTGGAGACAAACATCCTCAGTTTTTAAAAGAAAAGCCAAAGGCATGACAGGAAAACAAAAGAACAAATTGGGAAAACCTTGTTGGGTTCCTTCCAAAGCCAGTCTCCAAACTGAAATTGTTTTATGCAACACAGTGTGGCAGAGACCAGATAAAGCTTTTTAGTTTTGTCTCATGGTTAAGCCAAGTTGCTCCTTAAAGACTTCCAGGAGACAATCTTGAATTCCTTTCAAGAAAGAACAAATTCAATTAGTTTTCTTAATTTTTAAAATAATAATGAACTTTGGTCTCATTTTTGCTTCCATTGTCTTTATTGTTGATGGCTGCTGAATATTGGTACCTGTGCATATGAAAAAGCATGCATGTATTTTTTCTTTGCAGATAGATCACATGTATGTCAGACTAATAGTGTATGAGCAAAGTCCTTTGCTAGCACAGGTTTCCCATTCATGCCCTGCTGCTCCTGGCCTGTGCACATGAGCAGAGACATGCACGTCTTGATGTAAACTGCTGTTCTTCTGAACAGTCACACGAGCCAAGGCATTCTCTCGTCATATATTTGAGCAGAAGGAAGAAAATCCCTGTGAGATATCCCTCCAAAACTCAGAAGGGACTGTTTGCAGGTTTGTTTTCTAAACACTTCTATCTTGCTCATTTCCATCACCTGAGAGATTTGCTTGTCTTTTCCACTGGCCAAGTACATTTGACTTTGGATCCACTGCTGAAATGTCTCTCTGCTGTGATGAAGTTTGGAACTCGGTGGCATCAGAGAATGTATAAACTGCATTTGCCTAAAGAAGTCAGGCCACAGACTGTATAAACACAGCTTAAATAGTTTGGTGAATTTTGTGCAAAGTTATTTGGTTTTTTGTGGGTTTTTGTTTGTTTGTTTTGATTTTGTTTTGGTTTTTTGTTTGTTTTTAATGTAAAAGCTGGTTGTGATAGTCGAGAAAGTGCAACAATGTCAGGAATTAATTTGTTGTCTTCAAGAGACAATTGGCCTTAATTACCAGATCTAAAGAAATGAAGTTAATGTGACGAAACCAGGAAATGCCATGCCCCATTAACAAAAGATGTTTTCAGTTAAATCAGTGTTGCGGTGGCACTGTTGCATGTGCTTGCATGAATAAGCTCTATTCTGGAAGAAGAACTTGGTTAAGGAAAAAAGATCTCAATCCTGAAATCCTTGCTGGAATAAGTCATGTTACTCTGATCTAAACTGTTCCTAGGGTCAAGATTTGTGCAAGTACCTGTGGCTGAGAGGAGATATTCAGGTAGTCAGATGGAGGTCAGGTAGTAGCAACAACTTTAAGACCTCATTCTGTATTTTATCATTATTAATCAGACCATTTCTGCAAATGGTTCTCCTCAGCTACACATGTTAAACTTCTTGAAGTGATTGCATCATAAAACACAAAGCTATACATATGTTCTGTTCCAGGCTGGATAAGTATTGTTCAAAGTGTACTTAAGTGCTTTTTCATAATTTTTGGTGCAAATTTATACAATGCATGCATCTACACTGGTAATTAATATTTTATATATATTAGATAGTGTGGACATGATCACTGTGTACCTTTAAGTAAATATAAATATTTTTATATTTATATAAATATTTTAAAATGTGAAAAGTTCATGTTTCTTTTATGATGAAAAAGCTAATGAATTATATAAAAGAAACATATTTTGACAAGTCATAATAAATAATTCCCATTTGATTATCCTTAATCTTTTGCTCTGAACTACAGGAAGCTAATAAACACAAAATAATGGCCATCATCAGGCTACAGAATTATAGCGGAAAATATATTCTATTAATCGGGTACCTTTTCTTCCTGTTTAGCTGTACAGCATATGTGACTACAAAACTGGTGCCTTCCAAACCTAACAGAATAGTCTATAAAAATAGAGGATGTGGAGAATTGTAGGTCTGTCAGCCTCACCCCTTTCCCTTGGTAGATGAGGGAGCAAATAATTCTGAAAACCATTTCTAAATATGTGAAGGACAAGGTGATTGAGAATAGTCAGTAGGGGTTTCCATACTGGTGAGGAGAACAAAAAATCCTGCTCGATAAATCTGACAACCTTCTGTGACAAGACTACTGTCTCAATAGACGAGGGGGCAGCAGAGGATGTTGTTTAAATTGATGTTACCCAGACTTTTAGCAATGTCTCCCATAACATCCTCATAGGCAAACTGATGAAGTACAGGGTAAGCAGCTGCACAGTGAGGTGGTTTAAAAATTAAGTGAGTTTCCAGCATCAAAGGACTGTAACCAGCAGCACAAAGTCCAGCTAAAAGCCAGTCACTAATGATGTACTCCAGGGGTCAGTACTGCCAATATTCTTTAACATTTTCCACTAATGACCTGGATGATAGGACAGCACACACCCTCAGCAAGTTTAAATAATACAAAACTGAGAGGAGAGGCTGATACAGTAGAGAGGTGTGATGCAATTTAGAGGGTCCTCAGCAGGCTAGAGAAATGGGCTGACAGGAACTCCAGGAGGTTTAGCAAAGGAAAAAGCCAAATCTTGTTCCTGGAGAAGAACAACCCCCCTCAGACCAGCTGCAAAGCAGCTTTGCAGAATGCCTCGGGACTGTGGTAGACAAGAAGTTGAGCAACAATGTGTCACAGAATGACAGAATATGCAGAGTTGGAAGGGATCCACATGAATCATGGAGTCCAACTCCTGGCCCTGCACAGGACCGTGCCCAAGAGTCACAACATGGGCCTGAGATTATCATACAAACACTTCCTGAACTCTATAACTCTTGGTGCTGTGACTACTTCCCTGAGAAGCCTGTTCCAGTGCCCAACCACCCTCTGGGTGAAGAATCTCTTTCTAATACCCAACCTAAACCTCCCATGACACAATTTCAGGCCATTCCCTTGGGTCCTGTCACTGGTCCCCACAGAGAAGAGATCAGTGCCTGCCCCTCCTCTTCCTCTCATGAGGAAGTTGTAACTTCAATGAGGACTCCCATTGGTCTCCTTTTCTCCAGGCTGAACAGACCAAGTGACTTCAGCTGCTCCTCCTACGGCTTCCCCTCAAAACCTTTCCCCATCTTCGTTGCCCTTCTTTGGACACTCTTTAATGGCTTGATACTTTTATTATATTGCAGTGACCTAAAGTGACACAATATTCAAGATGAGCCCACCCTAGTGCAGAGCAGTGTTCCTGTACCAAAACTGACCAACAGTCACAGGTGGCCGAGAGGGTTTATGGATTCTCTATTCTTGGAGCTGTGAAGCTGAACACTGAGAATACACAATGTGATCCGTAATTGTGGTGGAACAGTCAGGACAGGAAACCTCACTTTTCACCTGGCCACTGAGAAAATTCCCCATCAAGGTGTGTATTGAGCGCATTCCTTGAGCTTTTATAATGGTATGGTACCATACGGATCTTTATGTCTCTTAAAGCACAGGCATTACAATATTTGCAGCAGTACAAACCACCTGAACCTGTACATCTGGAGGACAGAGACTAAAGTGCAACTTTCATATTTGTCCTGAATCTTACTTCTTTTTCTTGAATGAGCTGTTGTAGAAAGTAGGCATGTGTCCTGGTTGTGGCTGGGATAGAGGTAATTTTCTTCCTAATAGCTGGTACTGTGGTGTGGTTTGCATGTAAGATAAGAATAATGTTGATAACACACTGATGTTTTAGTTGTTGCTGAGCAGTGCTTACATTAATTAAAGGACTTTTCAGCTTCTCACACAATCCCACCATCCATCTCAGCAAGGAGACTGAGGGTACACAAGAATCTAGGAGGCTATAAAGCCAGAAGAACTGACCCCTGCTGACCAAAGGGATATTTCATACTGTATGGTGTCATGCTGAACAATAAAATGAAAGAATTTCCTGAGGGTTGGTGACCTGCTGCTCAGGGACTGGGCATCTCTCAGTGGATGGTGAGCAATTGCATTGTACATCATTTGTTTTGTATGTTCTCTTATTATTATTTTCCTTTCACTTTCTGTCCTATTAAATTGTCTCAATCCATGCGTTTCCCTTTTTTTGCTGTTCTCTCTCCCATCTCACTGTGGGAGGGAGTGAATGTCTGTGGGGTGTTTAGTCGCCTGCTGGGTTAAACCACAGCAGCATCATCCCTCATGTTCCAGTCTGGTCTTTAAGAAAGAAGGATTTATCATACTGAAGTATAAATATACTTCCCTGAGAGTACCGTCTATACACAGAACCTGATGTTATAATATTAAAACCGCAGTTTACCTTTCCTGTAAGGACCTGCTCTGTTCAACTGGCTTGTCACACCAGAGTAATGTTTACTGTTTACTTCATTGCTTGCCTAATGCATAAGGTCAAGTATAAGCCTAAGAAGGTAATAGGCTGAAATCTCTTTTCCAATGAAAACGAGACCTTTCATATTCATTTCAGTAAAATCAAGATTTTACCCTGTATATGGCATAGCAGTCTACAGGACCCCTAAAAGGATTCTCTAACACAGCAGTGATATCAACAGTACTCCAAGTATTAGAGAAGATTCAGAGTCTAATTTTATGCTAACAGTATTTCACTATAATTCTATAACATTAGTGACAGAGCTCTTTCATAACTACAATAACTTGGTCGTCTCTTTTTTCCCCCCTTTGCTTACTTTGTGCATGTTTATAGATGTGGGCAGCTATGCAAAAATATATTTTTAGACTATAGCAAAGCTGTTTTCAGTTAGTGAAACAGCAAACACACTTCTGAAAAGGCCACTGTAGTGTCACATTTATGTATCCCCTGGGTAAAGTGTGGCTCCATCACTCTCTTTTTTTCTGTGTATCCATTCTGTGAAATAAAGTTGGCTGCGTGCTGAGAATACACACGTTAATTTCAAACAAAAATGAATTTATTCAGCTTGTTTATAAATCTGTCAGGGTCAAAAAATACAGAGAAAAAATTGATTTAGCCAATTATAAATTACTGTATAACTTTAGGCAAAACAGAGTTTGTAGGACTTTAATCAGATTTGGGGAGGGTCTACGCTGTGTCCTTGGATTTTCTTCTTCCCTTTGAGCTTTCCTGCAAGTAGATCTTTATCCACTTTAAATAGAGTCCCCGCCACAGTCTCTGGCTTAGCTGTAACTCTAGCTTCTTCAGAGACTCCTCAAGGGTCTCAGAGGAGTCTTAGGTTTTGGTACGCCAACTCTTCCCTGCAGTTTTCTTCTTCTGGGCCCGTTTCTTAAGCTATCCCTTTTGACCAACTGAAATTACTACAGAAGGTTTAAATTCATCTTAACAGCTACAGTTCTCTTCTCCAGCATTAAATGGGGCCTAACCAATTCATCTTAGATTGGGAACCATGAGTGCAGAAAAATATATGGATCAAAGAACAAGTGATAAGGAGATGGGTGTTTAGAGTACTTTGTAGGCAAACAAGTGAGGATGGTGTCATGTAAACTACTCAATGGGCCAAGCATGCAGTAATGAGCCAACTCATAAAGATTCACAGCGGGTTTCCAGCATATTGGAAGGAGTACCTGAGTCGTCCCTGGTTCTGTGGCATCCTTCACATCACCATCTCACATCACCATCACAGAAAATTAGTCTATTACAAGATGCTGACCGGTGAATGGAATTATCTCTTCTGCAAAAGAAATGGACTTGGTACCTTTCTGGGCAAGGGCCCATCCTGGTACGTTTGACCTGCATGTAGTACATGACGTCTACATATTAATGCAATACCGATCAATTGATAATGTCTCAAAGTATGTCTCAGGATCTCTGTAGTTCAGGGGCTTGTGCTCAGCAGATATTCACTTGGCAAATGTATCTTTTTGTACTACTAATGGCACTATTTGGTCAGAGCTCTTTTTCTTTAATGTGGTTTTGCTCAGTTTTGCCCAACCCATACCCAGCTGACGGATAACAGCTGTGTCTGCATAGACCTGCCTTTATGTGATTACAAATGTGATTTGTATTAACAGAGGTTCAAAACAGCATAGCTGTAGCCAAAGCATACTTGTTTTGTTGTTTTCAGAAGATCTGGGCAGCTGGATATTGCTACCTGAGCAGGAGCAACCCTTTACAATTTCTGAGATTGGCAAAATTTGAGGTAATTCATATATGGGCAAAAGACTGATGGTATGAAAAAAATACATTTCCCTTTTCTTTAGGAAGGTATTTATTGGTAGGCAAAAAACCCTCTTGCAAAAATGAGTTAAGAGTTTCCATGAACACTTTTTCATGTTCTCAGCCTTGGCGCAGGTTTTGCCTTATGGGGCAGTGTTATCTTGTGTCACCATTCTGTTCCGGCCTGAGCTGGCCCCTGGTGACACAGCGGAGGAGGCAGCCTGATCCCCCGTCTCCATATCACCTAGCACTCTGTTTCTAGCTTTGATTATGCCAGCTTAGAGATACCACCCTATGTTTCCATTCATTACTGCTCCCACTCATTTTTGTAACAGTGCTGAACCTTTCAATTTCTGTTGTGCATCCTCTTGAGAGGACAGAAAGGTTTTTCCCTGGACATGTTTTGCTGCATTTTGACAAAGGACATACAAAATGTAATAACTGAAATAGGAAATACTTGACAGGTAAAAGTAACACATCTTGGCAATACCAACATAAATGTTTTCACTGTAAATATCAGTTTTGTTGCCTAGTTTTCAATTATTTCACACTGACCCAGGGTTTCTTTGCATGTTGGAATCTTTTGCAGTGCAGTGTTTCAGAGGCGGAGGCTGAAATACCTTGGTTTCTATTACCACTTCTGCCCCGACTTGCTGCAGATTAACTGAGCAGTTTCACATGGATGATGCCCAACAAATGGCCAGCACACTCTGTTGTCAGGGCTTTTTTAGACTCTGTTGATGAAATGGGTACTCAGCTGTGTTTGGGTTAGAGTGAGATTTCCTTTTTGGCTGGAGAACCCAAAGGTCCTTAAACCTGTTTAATATGAAAAATCAACATATTCTCCATCATCGTTTTGATAGAGACAGCATTTGTTTGCCATTATTTTAAGATAGTAGTGGGATATATAATTGTATATTTATATATATAAAGTGCTGAAAAATTTCTGTGAAGTTCTTGAGAGGTGCCAGACAGCACGTGTTATCAAAGAGCTGTGTGCCAAAATCCAGGATTGTTCTGTTGAAATATGGACATTGGTGTTTCTGCCATTTTCTGGTGCCCTTGGCAGGGATCTGCTTGAGAACTGGAAGCATGAAAATGCAGCAGCAGCAGCCCTTACCAGCCTGAGCTGTGGCAGTGCCGTGCTTCACACAGTTTTACACCGATGGGTCCATGTGAGTTGCCAGAAGCCTTTTTCCACAGGGACTCTTACAACTAAATGTGCTAAATATAAACCTCTGGTCATCACTTGGCCCTCATTTTTGGCATATTAAGAAAGGTGCTGTTCAGGATGGTAGAGCATCTGCAGGCTTTCTAGGGATGTTCTTGTAGCTAAGGCAACTTTCAATGATCCAGCAGCTAGTTTGTTCCTGCTTTGTATGTGTGTGAAGGATGTTCCACCACCCATAGGAACAACCGTTTGCTGCTGAAAATATTTGTGCAATGCCACACTTGTAGTTCAATACTGAGATTCAGTCAGGATGGACAGAAATTTTTCCCAAATGACCACTGCTGAATGGAGACATCTGAAGTACCGTGTGATCCAGAAACTTCATATTTCAGCTCCTTTGTGTAATCATTACCCTTCCCACAAAATGTTTGATTTTTTAAGATTAGGGAGACCATGCATTAATTATTCAGTCCTGTTCAAACTTTTTCATGTGACAGCAAGTGTGATCTTACCTGAAGCATGGATAATTGAATATTTCAGATACAGCAAATCTGGAAAACTAAGATTTTGTGGTGTGTTTACCTGAATTTCATTAGTTTGTTCTCATGTGTTTTGATTTAATGAAGCATAACTGAGATACCACTTTCTGCATAAATGTATATATCTTTATATATTGGTAGCTGCCTGGCATGTTAAACAGTTTCTTAATTATAAGATTTTAAACACATGAATAAACAAACTTTTTAAACATGGTTGTTTTCCCTTCTACAGTTGCCTCATGACAGTGATTGCATTGGCTTAACTGGTTCTGAGCATACAGTCTGTGTAAGATAATACCAGCAAAACACTCCTGTGAGCAGACAGCTGAGGAATGGGGCCAGATAGCCAGAGGAGAGGTAAGTTAGTAAAGCACATCCTTTAAAAGTACCAGAGTCTGCAAGTTGTTTGTGGGATATATGGACAATGACATACAGAAACTGCTTGAAAACTGTAAGTTCAGGTATCACACTGGAGTCAGATCTAAGAACTTCCAGTCTGTTGATCCAGCCTTTGAATCTGTTTTGCCTCACTGTTGCTGGGAAGCAGATGTAGAGGGCATGTTTACACTATCAGATAATGTCTCTGCCTAGTTTACACCTGGTCCCTTGCCTAAATATTAGTTCATTCCTGAGCTTCCTTTTCCGGTCAAGCAGCCTTCTTCAAAACAAAATTCAGATTCCTTCTGGGGAGAGTTTCTTCTGGTGCCTGTTTTCAATAGTCTCTGCAGGTTACAGCTGGGCTCCCTTTGCACTGAGCAAAACTGCAGCATTCCCCACAGGTGTTGTACCCCAATCTGCTCCTCTGAGCTCCCATGAGGGTACCCCCACCTTACTGTCCCACACTATTTTAGACACTTTGAGATGATTTCTTCTTCTCTCACTCTATTGTGACTTGGTGTCCAAAGCAGATGCTCAGTCAGATGCTCTGCAATGGGGACACAGTCAGTATTGGCTTGATAGGCAACAACTGCTCTTGGGAATGGGTGCACATAGAAGTGTAGACACAGCCTGTGTCCTTAAGTGTTATCAGGGATTGTTTTAGTCTTCTCCAGACTCACATCAGAGCAGTTCTGTCTTAAACATCACCCATATGGGAAAATATGGTAGAAAATATCCACGACACCTCTTCTAGGGTGAGCAGAGTGTATCAGCTGGACTGAGAATTGGCAGTGAGTTTCAAAGTTCCTTGGCAGCTCTAGGTAAATTTAGTGCAAATTTTATGAATTGATGGGTTCAGAAAAATCACTTTCGATCCTTTCTGTT
>JAWWTY010000077.1:138584518-138694385 GCA_035222235.1 Margarornis squamiger | reverse complement strand
ATCTTTCTGGTCGTGTCTGTTTTCTCTAGAGACACATTCCTCTCCACCATGTGATGAGTTGGAGGGTTGTGGGAAGGGGCTAGAGAAACAGCACATTGCCATGGATAGCAGACCAGCACTCAGCTGACAAAGAGGCTGTGAATTACTGAGGATTAGAACTTTTGTGATCATTTAGTTGCCACATTTGTGCTGATCCTATTTTAGTTTGGTCAAAAATACAGGTTTTGTGGTTTGATTATTCAGAGCATGGAAGAGACTTTCAGGTATTGCTTTTGTTCATTTGTTTGATAATTGTTTTATCACACACACAACATAAAGTGCATACAAAGTAAAGACATACACAGAGGGCAAAATGATATATGTGTGCATATGCATGTGCATATGTAGATAGATATAGTTATGGATATATCTGTATCTGTGTGCATGTATACATAAGTATATAAAGGAAGATAGAGATGGGAAAAAAAGAGAAATAAAATGACCATAAATATTTCTTGCTTTAGTTCTGCACTACTAATGTCTTCACTTCTTGTTTCATGGCTTGAGACTGCGATAGAACTTGGGTTGTATCTTTTGGCAACATTTTTCCTTATGAAGGCCAGGCTGAAGAAATACAGTAAAAGATTATTCTGTGTAACAGGAAGCAATAATTCACACCACTGTGAAGTTAAAGAAACTTCAGCCAGACTTGCTTCTATGAAATCTTATTCTGTTTTCTTTATTCCTGGCAATCAGAGAGATCTGGCTAGCAAGCCACAGCATCTTGTAAAATGTTTAGTGCTTCTGAAAGCTCCTGAAAGTGAAAAATGTAATGTCCTGTAGGTAAAAAGAGAAACAAAAAGCTGTCCCATGGATCTGGTTGTGTCAACACATGGAAGTGTTGGTATGGTTCTACATAATGATTTTTCAAGGGCTTTCCTTAGTCTTTTTCTACAGTAAATCACATGAAAGCTCTCTTCAACATATTTAGAAGAAAAGGAAACCTACATTATCAAGACTGTGAAATCAAAAGCTAAGAGAAGGTCAGTTTATGTTGGTGTCACTAATTTCGTTCTGCTGGGATGAAGTGGGCAATTCTTTTTATTTATTTTTTTTTCTTTACTTTTGGCAAGCCTTTTGTATATCAAAGACTCCCAGCACTGTGGAGGCTGAAAGACTTGAGAATTTGCCCAATCTGATTAATACTATGTCCTAAGCAACATCTGGAGAAAAAAGTCAACACAGCTCATTAAAGCATTTGGAAATGGAAAGTCTTATTGGGTCAGCTGGTACTCAAAGTAGACACCATTTCCTGAATTGAGCACAGAAATTATGGTTTCCTCTTTCTTCTGTTTCTTCATTCTGGCGTTCAGAAAAACCATAGCCCAAAATGCTGTTAGGGGCCAGGAATGAAGAACTGGACACAACATGAGTCCAAGGAAGCCAAAGAGTGAGGTAACTTTCAAGAAGGAATACAGAAGCTTGTCTCCCAGCTGGAAAATGGTATAGGACTCTCCTTGTGAAGGTAGACCTGAGTTTTGTGATTCTCCTTGCAGAACGGAAAATGCCTACAAACAAATAATACAGCCTCTGATTTAGCAAAATATTTCAGATAACCTAAACTCCTTTATAACTTTTCTCATTAAACACCTAATTCTTTCCAAATTAATTTTTGAGTATTCCAGAATATATTTAAACTGGGGCTTTCAGGTGCCTTTTCTTCCTCTTTTTTCTTTTCTTCCTTTTTTTTTTTTTCTTTTTTTTTTTTTTCTTTATTTGTAGAATCTTTCTCACATTGCTAGGAAAATGTGGTGGATGGCCAAACGAGAACACGAAACCTCATGGGATAAGGAACAAAGAGCTCCTCAGACTAAGCAGAGAGAAGACATGAACTGAGAAGAATCTGGAACCTTAAATGTCTCTTTTGAATACACCCTAGCTCCTTGGGAACCTGCAGAGAGAATGAAAAAAATTATAAATATGGTAAATTGGGGAGATAAGGGTGTGGGTTAAATCATCAGCCTGACCTTGGTGAGGTAAGGATGTCAAGTGCTGCCCTTTTGACAGCAGGTAGAGTTGCATAGCAACATTGTTTGGGTTGCCATGTAAATTGTAAGCAAAAGCAGCTCTTGTTTACTTGAGTATTAGCCTTATTCCATTTTTCCATCCCCATAAGAAAGAATGTCTCCCAGCTTGGGCAAGCCTTCCTCTGCTGTGTACAACCCTTGAGGCTTTCACATCTTCAAGGGCTCTGGTCCGTAGGTCAGTCTGATGTTCCCTCATCCTTGGTTACAAACTTCTGTGTACAGACTCCATTCATGAAGGCAACTCTGCTGGAGATAACATGCTCTGGAAGCACATCTCCTCCTGTCATTCCACTGCTGTGTGCGGGCAGATGGGCCTCTTGTAGATCCTGGATTTTCCTTTCTAATTCCTCCAGTCTGTGGAGAGGAAGGGAGATGGACTTCTATGGACATATTCCCTATTGCCAAAAATGATCTGATAGAGTGTGTGTATGTTATCCTCTTGTAACTATGGAAACAGACAAAATCTACTTGGTTGGACACAACCAAACTGTTTTCAGTTTCTGGAGAGGCAAAAACCTCCCTTTAATCCTTGGTTTGGAATTCACAGTACTGCAACTAGCATCTGTCAAAGTTAGGTTTACTGCATGGAATATTTTTACCATGATACTAGATCCTGGAATTCACCTAACTTCAGGAAAGTTTGTGAATTTCCTTTCTTTTATTTGTTTGTTACAACCCCACACATTTAGCCCTCCTGAGTATTGTATGGGTCTTATTAAAATCACAACCTGCCTATGACATCATTGTAGGATACATGTGGATGGAGCATTACAAATACACTCCAGGAAGCCTAGAGTGCAATATGTGGGAATTGCTCTGCAATTTTTGTGTTTTATATTAATTTTATGTTCTTGTAAATAAACAACATGCAATATAAATTATAAGCCTTGTGCAAATTGTGTTAGTTCCTTTTAAATGTATTCACTTTTAAGTGTATTTTCTTGTAGGAATCCAGACCAGGAATTTGTCTGTACTTTAAAACTGATTGTGGGAGTTCTAACAAGTGAAAACTTCCACCACAATAATTAAGTATGCTTTATGGTATATGTAGACCTTTGTTTTGGAGTCCTTATTTTGGGATTTTGCTACATTAAAAAGAAAAATCAATATCCATCCCAGTAAGATTCTGGTCTGCTGTAGAAGGTCAAAAATTCCATAAAATCATTCCAAAGGCCCCCACTGGGTGATGTGTCCAAGTAGACACAAGGTTCAAGGAAATTCAATGTTTTCCTGCAGCAGTTTTGGAGCTGCAGATAAAACTCAGCTGTATCATGGTCAAACTGAAACAATCTTCAGTGGCTGTCACTCATGAAATTAAGCCCGTTGCTTCCTATGGGGTCCACCTCTGCTGAGAATCTCCAGGGGGCTGAAGTCTGTACCTATGTCCTGCCTGCTGTGAAAAGCCCCTACAAAGCTTCCAGCTCTTTCTCCTCTGCTTTGGTAAAGTGTAATAAAAATAGAGTGAAGCTGTGCATATAAACATCTGGGCTATTTTCATCATCAATCATTTTTGACTCTGCAACTCCTGACTATGATGAATAACATCTAGAACTAGGTCTACACTTTTGTGGATGTCCAAGGTGAGGGACAGCACACCTTGCTCTATCAGTCTGCATATTTCAATCACAAAACATTACTATCATGCAATGCAAAGTAATTATGTTCTGGAAGAAGGCATTAATCGTAAACTATACATATACATACATACATACATACATATATATACATATTTACACATACACACACATACAGTAGATATGTGTATATATTAATGAGTGGATATATATACATATATGAGTGGATATATATACACACATATGTGTATATGTGCATATATATTTGTATATATGGATATGTATGTATATGTTTATATGTCTAAGCACATTTATATATTATGTATATAAATATGTGCATGTGTGTGTGTGTATAGATGTTTACCACATATCAGGGAAATTACTGCAGACTACTTCTTGGTTGCATCTGTTTCCTCTTCAGCCTTCTCAGCCTGTGTGTTTTATCTTGGTATTCCAATTTTGTGGCACATCAGAAATCTTCTTGACTCAGTCAAAACTCATAATGTAATTGCTGTCAGACCCTAGCTGCTTGCAAGGAGTCACTTGGAAACTCTCTACCCCTGAATGTGAGTTCAGAAAGTGAACTCTAATGAGCCCTTTCCTCCTCAATTAACTCACCATGGAAAGAAGTCTGGTTCTGGCTGCTTTGTCTGCAATTCTGCAGTCATAGACAGGGATGAAGAGTGAAAGATGTGCATGGTAACAGCATAAGCACAGTGCTTGCAAAGGCTCTCTTCAGGGACAGGCAAATGTCCAGGGTAACCACGAAGGTTATCTTCCCTCTGCAGATAGATATATTCCTTACTTGCAACAGTGTCTGCGCTTTAATAGGGGTAGTAAATGCCTCTAAACTTCTACTGCTTTTTTTGGGTGCCCTGTTTCCAACAGAAGGGAAAAAAGTCTCAGAGACTTGGCAAGAAGTACAGCTGTTAGTTACTAAATGAGTGCAGTGGATTTAGCACTAATGGGATTTGGAGACTAGGCAAATGTTAGAAGCAAATAAATAGTGGAATCTTCTGAAATACAACAAATTTCTTTATTTTGTTGATTTCTGTCTATTTTCAGCATGACAGAAACAGCAAGAAACAGAGAATCATAGAGTTATAGAATGTTTGGGTTGGAAGGGACCTCAAAGATCATCTAGTTCCAACTTCCCTGCCATGGGAAGGAACAACTTTCACTAGACCAGAATGCTCAGAGACCAATTCACCCTGGCCTCAAACACTTCAGGGATGGGGCATCCAGAACATCTCTGAGACACCTGTTTCAGTGCCTCACCACCCTCACAATAAAGAACGCCTTTCTAACATAATAGAATCATAGAATGGCCTTGGTTGGAAGGAACCTTAAAAATCACCTGGTTCCAACTCCCCTGCTGTGGACTAATCTAAATCTAAATCTACCATATTTCAGTTTAAAGCCATTACCCTTTGTCCTGTGACTACAGGCCCTTGTAAAAAGACCCTCTACAGCTCTCGTAACCCCCTTTAGGTACTGGAAGATACTATAAGGTCACTCCGGATCATTCTCTTCTCCAGGTTGAACAGCCCCATCTCTCATGCTGTGCTCATATGGGAGGTGCTCCAACTCCCTGATAATCTTTGAACCCCTCTGGATCCACTCCGACAGGTCCATGTCTTTCTTATGTTGAGGATCCCAGAGCTGGAGGCAGCATTCGGGGTGAGGTCTCACAAGGGCAGAGTAGAGGGTGAAAATCATCTCCCTCAACCTGCTGGCCACACTTCTTTTGACACAGGCCAGGCTGCCAGATGGCTTTCTGGGCTGCAAGCCCACATTGCCAGGTCATGTTGACTTTCATCCACCAGTACCCCCAAGGACTTCTCCACAAGGTTGTTCACAATTCAATCATCATCCAGCCTGTATCCATATTTGGGATTGCCTTGACACAGGTGAAGATCCTCTTCCATACAGAAGGGAAGGGAACTATTTGAAAATAGCAGTTGGCTAATAATTATTTTTTTTTAACTGTCTAATGATGTGGACAGAGATGTAAGTTATTATGAGATCTTTCCTAACCTTACTCTTTTCCTTAGTGTCAGGATCAGCCAAACCTATATAATTTGTGACGAATGTTGTCCAGTCTGTGATGAACAACTTTAGTTGTGGAGAGTCTACAGTTTCCTCCTCAGGCAGTGTATTCCAGTATTAACTTTACCAGGAGAATGTTTTCTTTAATATTTAGTCTTAGTTTCCTTCCCTTTTTTTTTTTTTTTTAATCTGGCCATACCAGATGCAAAGAACACTTGATTCCCTGCTCATTTTCCATAGTCCTTTATGTATTTATGCCAGCAAACCTTCTGATGTTTGGAGAAAACAAAATCTTCTTTTAAAAACATGAAGATACAACGGTGCAGAACAGCAGCTATAACATTGTGGATCTGTAAGAAGATTTGCAGACTGTCAGGAGCTCATTGGCTCCTCAGCATGGTGGCCAGGTGTGGATCACTTGGTACTGATGAACCACCCATTGTCCACAGGCCACAGTTTGGAAATAAATGATAAAGATTACTTTTCAGTGAGAACTCCTAGGTGGTACAGCCTATTCTGGTATTGTGTTACTACTGATATTTGATGTACATAATACTTGTCACCATGTACAATATAGTGGAGACAGTTTTCTGTAGTTTGCAAAGATTTTTATTTTCTTTCATTGCAGGTACATGGGGGGTTAACACTATAGGACAGTTGAGAGGATAAAGCACTTTGAGATTTGGCTAATCTTCAAAACCAGGTTTTTCAGTTAAAAGAATGTGTATGGAATCAGTTTAGATTAAGTCTTACAGCAGACAATGTTTTAATCTTGTATTTAAATAGAGAGCAGATACTAAACTCTGCCTGTGTCAAGAAACCATCTCAGTGCCTTACATTTGGTGAATTATGCATCACAGATCTGAAATAAGAAATTATTTACAGATAATAACATAATTGAGAAGGCATTTAAATGAATTTGAGTGTGTAGTTTTGTGTTGCCCGAACGTGAATGTTGTTCTCAATTAATTGATGAAGAGCATCTCTGTTACCTTCATACTATCCTCAGAGCTTTATTTGGATGTTTTATTTTTGGTTGCTAAATTGTTAACTTATGTTGTGTTTTTTCTTTGTATTCCAAATGTCAGCCTATTTGAGATTAACACATGGAAAAAACTAGATGACTGATCTAAACTCTCTGAATCCTGTGCTCTTGATAACACCCTGTGACAGGACAGATGTTGAGCCCTCTTTGCTTTGGTTCTAGACACTGATCTTTGTTCAGCCACCAGATCTAAAAGGGCCCTTGCATTCATCATTCATTTATTTATTCATCTGTCAACTAACTTTGTGACAATGATTCCTGAACAGGAACTCTCTCAAATATTGAAAAGTTTTTAAAATTCCCCGGATATCTTGAGCCTGCAATACTTTGTGGCTTCTGGCCTTTTAACGACTCTCCAACATGTTTCGTGTTTATTGTATAGGGAATCATTTCTGTAAGAGAAATGTGATCCTAATATGTTTTAACTGAAGTTAAAAGAATCATGGCTGAGACACAGTTTAAAATAACATTTCATAACATTAAATAAAGAGGGAATTAAAATTCATCTGTTTTTCATGCTTGAATGACTTCTGAAATCAGTGAAAACTGTGACTTGCTAAAAGGCAAGGGCCATGTGCCATAATTGCTTTTGATCACTTGAATTAAACAGTCAGATGGAAATGTTTTCTCTTTCAATATTAATTAGAGCTAATAAATGCAGGGTTTGCCCCTCATACCAAACATCACTTTCAAATCCAATTTGATTGTGAAGAGTGCAACATTGCAAAAGTGGATGAGGATATAGGTAAAGCTGGCTAAACATTGTTAAAGTGTAATTGTTTAAGCAGGAAAAGCCTGCTGACTCTGAACAGGGTAACTGGAATCACCACAGAATCAGCTATGAAGAATCTACTATAGAATATGGCAATACAAAATTTTAATCTATCCAGAATACATCTCTAACTCTCACAATTGAAGAAATGTCTCTCTTGGGTCAATGTGAGCAATTTTTTACCTATTTGACAGAAATATTTTTGTGTCTACAGTTAAATCTCTCATTTTAAGGGCTATTAAGGGGATTTCCAAGCCAGTACTAGTGCTGTGAAAATGGAAATGTGCTTATTTTGAGGTCTTTTCTGCAAATGTAAGTCTACATTTATAGTCACCTGCTCTAGGTGAGCCTGCTTTAGCACAGGGGTTGCACTTGATGATCTTCAGAGGTTTCTTCCAGGCCCAACCATTCTGTGATTCTGTGTGATTCTGACATCACTTACAGCTAATCAAGGGCCTTATGTTGTTTGCTTTGGGAGGGCTTATGCTAAGGCTGATCCTGTCCAATATATTGGCAATATGAAAAGATCTCTTGTAAGATGATCAACAGAGGCTATGGAATGGAACTTGTAGAAGTTTGGTCCAAAATAAATTGTTCAAAAATTGTGATAGTGTCCCCACAACATGCAGATATGGCACTTGAATATGATGGTGGTGCTAGGTTGATGGTTAGACAATGTTCTTAGAGGTTTTTTCCAACCGTAATGATTCTATAAGTAAATAAAAATAAAAAAGTGGGTATTTCTCTAAATAATGGGATACTAAGGCTGTACTTCAGGACACTGTAATTAGAAAGATTAGATGTATTGGAATAAATTTGTGGTAGAAAAATCCAAGTTATATTCAGCACAGGGGTGCCACCTTTGTCTCAGAAAGTTCATGAGCCATAAATAATTGAAGTCTGGTGAATATTCTGGGGTAGTATCATTGCACTGTCTTTTTAGTATGTGCTAGACAACCAATAACAGCAACTGATGAAGGCACAAACTGGGGCTTCATGTCTTAACTCAGCCTGGTTACTCAAATGCCTTTATGATTTATCAAGACCTCTAAGGTGACAGTAAGAATGAGAAAAAGCCAGGATTATCTGATCAGAGCTATGATAGCAGCTTCATTTATCAGTCGTTAAGTACCAGTCTCACCTGTAATACTGATCTAAAGATGTGAGAGTAGTCATATGAGTCAGGTGAAGAGAATGAACATCAGGTATCCAGCACTGCCCCTTTACAATTTGTGTAAACAAATTGTTTACACAAATTTGTTGCCTACATTTCCCTAGAAAAGTCTTTTCACAGCATGCTCCTTCACCCCTTGCATGAAGTTGTCTTGTTTCAGCCTTCCATAATTCTTCAGCTATCTTTTTACCTAGCTTAGTAGGTTTTGTCACCTCCTATTCTTTCTATTCTGTGCTAATAGTGACAGCCAAGGCCTGCCTAGTCCCATGGGAGAAATGTTTTTCTTGCCCAAGAACCTCTTTTGTGAATTCCCATTCCCATTCTGAAAGATCCCTCAGGACCTTCACGGCCAGGTGAAGACCATAACATCTATCCCTTGGGACCAGACCAGCCCCAGCCTAGGATCTGAAACCAGATCTCCCACATATCAGACAAATATAGGAAACTGAGCTGAAATACCTTCTGTTGGGAGCAGCTCTCTTATCTAACCATACACACAGAGATTACCCTACCGATGTAAATGCATGTTTCTGCCATGATCTGACCAGCGACATCGATAAAACTGACACAATTCACATGAAATGTTATGTGATCCACTGTCATATCCTTATGCTCATTCTTTGTTTAATCCATATTACACTGTTCCATAGCCTACTTTTGTAGAAGACAGACATCTGCGTTTCTCCAGTCCTTTTCCTCGTTCAGCTTGCTCATTCAGGCCTATGTTTTACCATCAGGTCTTCAAGAAGGGATTTTAACAAGGTTTTATCACAGGTCCCTTATTTTAGTTCCAACATTTATTTTATGCTATAAGCAGCCAAAAGCATGACTGGGTCACACTGTGAAGACATTTATGCAGTGGTATATATAGATGACTTTATTCTTTCCTTTTCCACTTAGAAATCATTGTTATAGGTGGTTGTTCATTGTATTACATACAAGCTTGAATTTTAAATTCATTGAAGTAGGGACTGCTTACAATATTTCTCACTTTCCACACACAAAGGAACAGTCCTGGGAACAAATAAATATGGTTTTTAAAATGTAAGTGGTAGTATGCTGCTCCCTTGAAATGGGAAAAAGAAGAATGCTGCCCTTCACTGGTAATGCTCCTACATGTAATATTTATTGGATAAGTAAAAAGAAGGCTCCAATATCCAGAACAGTCATTTTAGTCGCGTGAGAAAGCACTATCTTTATTACACATATCTGCTCAACAGAAGTAATTCACCTAACATGTAAGTGGCTTTTTAAAACCATGAAGTCCTTGTCCCTGTGTGGCTGCTTTTTTCAACATGCCTACTTTTCCTGCTGCCCAACAACAGTTAATTGAAGCTGCGAATTGTTATCATTTGGTATTACCACAGAGCCAGCTTACACAAATACCTGATAAGCACTGTAACACATTTCAATGGATGAAAATTCATTGTACAGAATTGTTTCCTTTTTCTTTAATGTGTTCCAGACCACTTGGACAGCTCACTTAATGAATCTCATTTTGCTGAGGACAGCCACGTTTGAGAGGCTGCCAGCCTGAGATGCTGCTGCCCACATACTGAAGACCCAGGTGAGATCCTCTGACAGCTGGCAGGGCTGTGCTGTCTTATAATGAAGTGAAAACAGACACTGGAGGGATGATGGTTGTGACAGAGATGAGGTGCTTAAGAGTTCTATGTTTCTCAGGCTCCTGTGCACAGTGTGGTGAAGAATAACATTACAGAAAGTGCTTCTGCAGCAGCTGCAGGGACTGCTGCTCTGCTGTTCAGACCATTTTCTGTGTGTCTTACCCTGCACAGTGACCAGTGACAGAGGGACAGCTGTATTATTTTATGTGTTGAAGTATGATAATATATGTATGGAGTTTCCTTCACGTCTCCCAGGTGGGACTGAAGGTTATCTCTGTTTTACTGATGGGAAGCTGAGATGAAAGGACCTTAACTTGATCCAGCTGCCTCAAAACTTAGCTGTTTATGCAGCCAATCTATGAAAAGTCATAGACTTTCCTCCAATATAGACATTTATTTTGATGGAATTCCTTGTCTTCTTGCTGCACTTCTCTCCCTGTTGATTACAGCTGAAGTCAGTTGGGATGAACACAGGGACATTAACAGATCTCATTACTTTCTGAGGGCATTTAGCCATGCAAAGATGCAGACCAGGTACTTAGGAAGATTTTAAAAGTGTCTTCTGCAAGTCCAGGTCCCAGGAAAATGAGTGCTCCAGCAGGGCCCACAGGAGCTGTGGACTATTCTGCTCTGGGGTGAGTCCAGGATGCTCATCCTCTCTCACCCATGGAAATGGCCTGAGTGATTATGGAAGACATCACTTCTCTGTCCAACCCTGTGCCCACTTGTCGTAACTTCATCAAATGGTCTCTGAGGGAAAAGGGTGAGGGATCCCTCTTGGACAGAAGGAGCCAGGTCCACAAGATTTTTCTCCAAATATTGGAAGGCATTCCTGGAATTGAGGTAGACATTTTAAATTATTAAGAATGTAATTCTGAAATTTGTAGTAGTTTTAAGGTGGTTTTAGTGTTTCTGAAAAGAGCCAAAAGTTCTGATAACTTGGACCTTTTGAAAGTAGCCTGGATAAATTGCTGTAAAAATACAGTTTGGGAAAACAGCCAGCATTGGCAGAGAAAAGAAGTGCTGATTCCAATCGTGTGACTCTAGGATTAATTCTTTTCTGCCAATTCAAATCTTTTTGTACTTTTAATTGCCTTCTACTACCAACTTTTTGTTCTTGCATAATGTGTATGATGGCTCAAGTGTTAAGCAGTACCAACATTTCACTTCAGATGTGGCAGTTCTCCTGGGGAAGCAATGTGACTCCCGTAGAGCAGTGGGGAAAAAATTTGAAGATAAGAAAGAAATTTGGCACATGACTTACATAGGCTTTCCTCCATGGCAGGGTTTCTACCTGACCTTTCTGCCTTTGAAACTTTTCTTTCACTGTTACTGAAATTAGTCTGTAAATAGCTAAAATAGATATGCATGGTTCTGCTGTTAGAATAATATTATTAGTTTGTTTTCTCTTTTTAGGAACTGTACAGAGCATCAGATTCTGATGCCATTCCTGGACTGCAGTCCATTTCTTGGTCCACCCTTCATTTTTATTTGTACAGCACCTAGCACTAAAAGGATTTACTTTCCTTTTAGGCCTCAAACTGTATAAATACATGTAAACAGTAATAACTGCCCACCAATGCACTTCAAAGTGGACCACAGAGATCAACAGAGGTCAAATCCTCTTTAACTCCATGAAAACAGCAGTAATACCCTTGAAAATTAGTAATGGTGGAAAGTGATAGATATTTATTCCTGAGAAACAACTGCCTGTTTCCAGAGTAGAAGTCAACTCATACTTTGTAAGAGAAATACACCACCTCTCTAAATTTAGATTTAAAAGTGTCAGCCTCTCTACTCATGAAAGTGTGTATTCATTGCAAAGGTACACAGTGGCCATATGAAAATTTTCCTTTCATTAAGTTGGTATTTAATTTCCCTGTCTTTTGCAAGTCACTTGAAATTAACATTCACTAAATTGTTATTAGGGGAGATGTGGTAGGGGCAAGTTGAGTATCTAAGTTAAGTAAACCCTGCTTGTCCCTTCCCTGAATAAATTACGACTATTAAAAAGACAGTAAGTCCTGTAATGTTGGATGTGTGATAAAAATAATATATAGTATCTAACATTTAAACATTTCACCCATCTGTTCTTCATGGAACGTCAGTATGTTATTCATTTGCTGAGATTTGACTCAACTGGTTTTTTAATGATCCCTTGATATATATGCCCTATACATGGAAGCCTCAGAACAGCAAGGGAGACAGACAGGAGAGACCTTGCCACAATTTATCAGTGCAAACAGTAGGGAAAAAACCCCATACTGACTATGTTTTCCTTGGTCCATTAGATAAAGTTATAGTGACAGGAAATATGGGCTAGAAAGTTCACAACTGCTCTAGACATGTTTAACATGAAGTTGGTGAAATTATTTTCCTGAAAGAATTTTTCAGATTAACAGATTATGAAGGAACAGGTTTAATTCGGTGGTCCCAACGATCTACACTCACACTTTCAAAGCAGGTGAAAATCAAAGCAAGAAGAAAATATGTGAACTCTCTCCATGGCACCAGTAACAGTCTGGAGTGTATTTAGAGTCAGTGGAGGAAACCAGAATTTTTAGGGCAAACTCCACTTTTGACCCTAAGCAGCTATTGAAAAGAGGTCAACTGACTCTCTTAGGTGCCTTGTCACTCCCCATTCCTATGAAAGTGTTCAGATGAGAAGCTCATCCCATCCGTTGCTTCCTGGGAGTGCAGAGAACTGAGAGCAGTGAGCAAAGCTTGGGGGTCATGCCTGTGCAGATGCTCTGTCAGGACAAGGCTCTCATGGGTCTTCTCTGGCCAGGTTTCAAAAGGTTTGACCCTCTCTTGCCTCTGTCAGGATGACCCACCCCCTGGAAGAGCCCATCTAGGGCAGGGGACTGCTTTCATTATGGGTAGCACTCAGCTGTGGGAGCTCAGGTGCCAGGGACTGAAGCCCTGAATTGTAGATGTGATGCCTCAGGATAATTCCCAGCTTGAGGCCCACTCAGATGTTAACAGCCGGGTGAAAAATTTTGCCAATCATCAAATCATCTTGCCAATCACTGAGTCATTGGATCATGTTAAGGGTTAGAAGGGACTTTAAAGATCATCTAGTCCCAACTTCCATTTCCATGTGCAAGGACACCTCCCACTAGATCAGGTTGCTCAAGGCCTTGTCCAACCTGGCTTTGAACATTGCTATGGTTAAAGCATCCACAACTGCCCTGGACAACCTGTTCGAGTATTTCACCACCCTCACCATAAATAATTTCTTTTGAATATCTAGCCTAAATTTCCCCTTTTTCAGTTTGTACCCATTACTCCTTGTCCTATCGCTAGAGTTCATGATGAGGAGTCCCTTTCTGGCTTCCCATTTCAGATCCCTTGGATTACGATGTCTTTGTGTTCTGCCCTCAAGGGGCTTATCAGAAGCATCAGACATTATCCCTAGGGTCTCAGAAGTCTGTTCTCTCTGGTATGGGGCCCATCTTGCCTGTTTCTTGTCTTGCAAGTTTGGATGTGCATTGGAATTGCATCTTGGAAGTTTCTGGTAAGATGTCTTCTCCAGTTTTGTTCCAGGCCATGTCAGCAGCTGTCCTCTCCAGCCATCCATTGTAATAGAGCAGGACTTGTTCTCCACATCCTTACAGTTTTGCATCTTGAAAGTAGGATTCTTGGACATCCATCTCTGCAATTTTGACAGGTTCTTCTTGTAGAAGGCCATTATATTAATCTTTTCAGAGGTCTCCGTAGAGAGTCCTCAGCTCATCATCACGGTTCCATAGGTTATCTTCATCAACAGTTCTTGGAATAATTCATGCTGAGAGTTTTCTCTCATCATTGTGTTGCATTTCTTGTAGTGTCATGTGTGAGGGGCATGTGTGTGTGTGGCATGGAGATGCTTTGCCCCGAGCCGTAGACTCAGGGGTAGGTGGAATAGGCAGAAGAGCCTGCAGTTAACCTGTTGATACACTTAGCCAGTGTGAGGCAAAGGTTGTACCACCATCCTGGATCTGTAGTCATTAGAGCAGGGTTTTGTGGAGATGATGGGGTTTGCATAACAGTGCCTCGAAGTTGGATTGGTATTTTATTTGTCTTAATGCAGGCTGTAGTTGGACTCTGGATTGTATTTCTAAATTGACACGATCTCTGGAACTGTAAAGCTGTCATGGAGTGTTTCGTTACTAAAGTAATAGTTTTCTTTCAGATGCAGAGGAATAAAATTCATAGCAAAGTTCAACAGACACAGTGAGTGGAATACTGTAATAAAGTAGGTCATCCTCTGGCTTTGCAGGGAAGTTGGAACTGATGACTGCATTACTGTTTGTTTTTGTGTTTATTTTCAAGAAGCAAAGCTGAATATCACCACTGAAGGTACATTGGTCAAGGTGAAAAATGACTTGTGGACAGAAGTAGCTGCACTTTTTCAGGTATCAAAATTTTGGTGCAGCTATAAGCACTTGGTACACTCACCAGTTGTGGCTACCCAGGATGTCAGAGAACTGGTAGGTGAGCAGTCCAAGTAAAGGTGTGGGAGACAGGAATCACAGAGGGTAGGTTGGGGAGGTGGTAGTTTTACATAGTGACTCAGCATGTGTCCTTTGCTTTGTTTGTGTTTTTTGGGGGCTTTTGGGCTTTTTTTTTTCAGGTTCTGCAGTCAATCAGAGGGTGTTGAAGTCACATTCCAATGAGATGATGCGAAGAGGTGAGATGATGCTCAGCTGGGTCAGTGACTAGGAGCCAAGTATTATACAGCAACGCCCTCAAGCACATACCATTTGATATTGCAGGTGATGTGAAGCAGCCTTGGGAATCAGATGAGCATTTGGAGTGAGCTGGGGCAGTAACAAGGAGGAGCACAGCAATGATTCTTCTGAAGCACAATGGTAGTTTTCTCTCTTGGTATCTTAGATACAAGCCTTGGCAGCTGCAGCACCAGAATCTGGAACAAGCTGGTGGGCACAGAGCCATGGTGTTTCTGAGGAAAAAGGGCATCTATTTTACATCATGCAATGCTTTTTGTCATCTTGGTCTAAATTTTGGAATTGGTTTGTGTCTTTTGCAGCTGCCAAAGCAGAAAATAGCAACTTCAGGAACATCCCATCCAGCCCATGTACTCTTTTGTCTTGAGAGTGGATTTGGACCTTTTGTCTTCTGAAAGCTAAATTGTGGGATCATGGAGTGGGAGAAGGGCAAAGAGTTCAGAATTACAGGGAGGGAATTTGAAGTTAGTGTAGGGGAGAGGACCATAGTGGGACACTCGGTCAATTAAGGGGAGTGGGTTCCTTTTCAGCACCACATAAACTTTTTCCAAATCATGTCTATGTTGTTGTGTAGTTTGTCTCATCAGTCTTCTGCATTGTAGACCTTCTCATGACTTGATGTCATCGTGGCTCTTTGCCCAAGGAACACATCATTGGGCTCAGCTGCCAGTTTCAGGGTCTTGAAATGTCCATACTCATTGGCACAGTGCCCCTCGTGCACCTCTTTCATGCACAGCATGCATGCACACATCTTGCATCTTGGATGTTTTTGGTCAGTCACCTTTTGTGTTGTCATTCCAGACTCCATCAGCAGCTGTGGTCTCTAGCTATCCACTTTCACTGACCAGGACTCCTGCCCTGCATCTTTATGATCTTCATGAAACTAGGCTTCTCATGCATCCTTCTTCCTGGATTTGGCAGTAACTACTTGTAACAAGCTTTTATGTTTGACTCTTATCTGGGGCTGCTGTAGAGCCTTTTCACCTTAGCATCACAGCCCCATAGGTCATGTTACCTGACAGCGTGCTGGATCCAAGAATTGTTCTCAATGAGGGTTTATTCTCGTCATTGTGCTGTGTTTGTTTGTATCGTTCTGTGCAATGTCCACCTCTGTGTATGAGTTAGGCTTGGAGCTGCCCTGCCCTGGGGAGGAGAGGACATGGAGCTGTACTCATCTCTTCTTTGGAATTATTTGACCCAAAGGAAGCAAACTGGAGGTGGAGGGATAAAGTGTTTATCTGGAAAGAGGGCTTGACTGCTGATGAGCATGAGCAAAATTTGTAGGGCTTTTGACACCATATTTTGCAGAAAAACAAAACTAATAGTCCATTTTGGTATTTCAGAAAATCATACTCCAGCTAAATAAAAAGGAACCAGCCTGGCAAACCAGTCAGGCTTGTGTATTTTCTGTGGTATTTCCTGGGATGCTTTTTCAAAAGTTCTTAAAATGCCAGGACATGTCCCTGGCTTCTCAGACACAACTGCCTGTACTGTTAACTTGTTATTCCAGTTGATCTCACACTGGCTCAATTCACATTCTCAGATAGCACTCAGGTGTGCCTTAGAGTTAGCATGGAGCCGGGTACCATTCTCATCTCTATTTTGGGTTGTGACAAGCCTGTTTTGGATGGGAAGAGGGTTTGGTGGTTAGGGTGGAGTCTGACTGGCTGACCTCAGCATCAGAGAGGGGTTCCTGCTCAGTGTGCAAGTACAAGTGTAACCTCAAAACGTCTGGCATCATGAATGTGTTTTTCTAGTTTATTGAAAATACAACTGCGTGAAAATCTTGTAGATGTCCATTATCAGGTATCTGCAGATTATGGGAGGTGGATTTTAATGTGCAGCATAAACAACATGTTCAATGGTGTTGGCTAGGATTTGTGGTGTTTTGGGCAGCTTTTCAACCTTTAGCTTCCTGAAGAACTGCTCTCAGAAGGGGACTTGTTGGCTCAGTTTCTCTTCCTTACCTACGTGGACATGCCTGCACAGACACACAGAGACATGTGAAAGGAAGGGGGATGGTACAAAAATGAACTTAGCTCTTTTTCATTTTCTCTTCTTGCTAACTTTTCACTGCATTGTTCTTCCCTGGTATACTCTCTTCTCCATTTCACTGACTTTGGGGAGAGATCTGTGCATAGAAATGTCCTTCTTTCAGATATTAGGAAAATCCTTTCTTGCTGTCCCACTTGTACATATAAGCGTGTGAAAGCACGGAACAGGTATTAGGTTTTGCAGTGGTCTAAAGAAGGGTGACTAGAAGTGCAGCTGAGTTTGAATTAATTTATGGTGTATTTCACGGGGGTTGTAATTAAGTTTGAATGATGCAGTTAATAAATCAACATTTTTTTACTTCTTTTTTAAATCATAATTGTTGGACCAGTTAATCTGTTGTAAGTTCTTCCAGAATTAGGCACTGAACACGGCCAAATATGCACCACCTGTGACAAACTGGATCAGTGTCATAGCTTTTGTAAAATGATTCATAATGTAGGGTGACTAACATGTAGGACTCAGCTGCAGTATCCAGCAAGCACAACTCGAACAGGAAGTCTTGCAATTCAAGGTAAAGATGGCAGCATTTTTTCTGAAGACTCTTTTGTATGCTAATAATATTCCATTTCCCTCTCTTTCAAACTGGGACAGAAGCAGGGAGGAGCTCACTCTTTATTGGAGAGTTTGTTACCCCTCTGTAAGCCATGTGTTTAACTTCTCACCATACCCTGATGCTGACCTCTGAGTCTGATTCAAACCTGCACCTTAATCTTTGCAGCTGGTAGCTAATTCACCTCATCTGGTGTGTACTATACTTACTCATGCCAGGACTTGACTTTTTGTTGTATTTTCTGAAACACCAGGGCTGCAAATCTGGATCTGAAATCAGCATTTTGACATATTGACATTATGCCATGCACAGTGATCTATACAAAATTTGCTCAGACTTGAAAGATTATTATTTTCCAGGTCTCTCAACATATGTACTTATTAAACATGCTTTATTTGTGTATATATAAAAAGTGCATATATAGAATTAATCCAGATTATCCCAGAGTAGCTGTTGAGCTAGTTATATAATAGAAATTACTCTCTATACTGTTTTGAGGGAGAGAAATGATTTCTGTTCACTCCAAATCAGAAGCCATTTATGTAATTTAGGCATTTCTAGAATCAGTTCTTCAATGTGTCTTATAACACTACATTAACTAAATGAAATAATTAGAAAACACATTTATCTATGCAGAAATCAATAGGGAAAGTCAATACTGTTACTATTAGAATCAAATAAATATTATTAAAACCCCTGATATTGTCAGCAATTTTTTAGCATTTTCTTGTCCTTGACTTGCCAAGTAAGATGACTAGCAGTTATGAAAGGTACCACTCTGAAACCAGCACAGAAAATATTTCCTTGGACATACCCATTGATAACATAGATATTAGTTTATATATATGTGTACAATTAGTTTGTGTAGAACCATTATAACCCACAGAACATGAAAGATATCTTATTTCATTGGTAAAATTCTCCATTAATGTGCTAACACTGTCACCCTGAATCTCACATGTTTTGTCACAATCCTCAGGGAGAGAAGGATCCTGCCTCACAAAGGGCTTTATCGAAGTATCCTCATCATCCACTGTATCCACATCAGTCTAACATAGTAAGTTACTGCCCTATCCCTTCTGTCTCGTAAGAAATTGTTACATGAATTTTCTGACTTCAGTATTTGTCCTGTGTCTCAGGGTCTGTTTACATTGCTACAGTTTGCCGCAGAAGTTAATGTGGTAAAGTAGTTGTGGAGCATAATCACAGGAATTTGAAAATGAGCTCCTTAGGGCTAATGAGGAACATCTTACCTGGTACACATGCAGAAAGCACCAACCTCAGCAACCTCTTGTTTAACAAGAATTTACACTTTCAGGTTGTTACAATGTCATGACAGCTAGTAAACGGGCGGTGCTCTCTTCTAAACAGTGGTGTATCAGAGCTCTTCAAGCACCTGGAAGAAGATAAAAAGGTGTGTGATAGAGGTGATCTTTAAAGGGCAAGACAGTGAAAGTCTTGCAGAACTCCACTGAAAGTGTTTTTTTTTTTCTCATTCTAACATAGTGTTTCCCTCATGGTGGTTTTCTGAAAGACCACCCATTCACCTTAGAGGAAGATAGCCCCATGAAGTCTGGAGCAATAACTTTCTGTTGATAATACAAAACAGGTTAATGTTTGGTGGCTAAATCATCTTACCTAGTTTTATGCATTTAGGGGAGTGAGTATTCACATCAGAAATCTTCCTCTAATGATGGATCAGAGACACGTAAGACTAGAAGGGGATTTACTCCCTAGATGGGCTCTAACATGTCTCTAAGATAATATTCCTCTCTAAATTTATCTTTTATCCTGGGTTCTGAACTCAAAACTGTATTGTGTCTTTGGGCACAATTTTGTCAGTCTTTCCTCATTTGGACATGTAAGGAGGTGACTCTGGTGGTTCTGCACCACTTCACAATAAGGTGTGTTATATTTGTATTTTATGTTATAACAGAAACAAAATTTTGCTGGCCAAGAATTCTGCAGGTTTTGTGTTGTTTTGAAACAGAGATTTGAAGATCTCATATAGGCATGTATAAACTATTGTGCCAGAGGTTTAATTTTTTCATAATCTTTCTAGAAACAAAGAAATTAAAGATGAGAAAGCCCTCTTAGGTTACTTGTCTAACTCTCACTCTTATTTAATGACAGGTGATTTATTCCCTACCACATTGTCTAGTCTTGCTAGATGACTTGAAATAAGCCTTTCACCAATTTAACTAGGAGACTGTTCCTCATTGTTAACTTGTAGATATTATTCCTACTTTTACACATGGAATCTTATAGTTTGGGGTTTTTTTATTCCTGCTTTTCTTTTTAAAATAGAATGGGTCAAAAACCTTACATTTCTTGTGAGGTGATTTAGTATGTTTTGGAGGGGTCATTTAAAATAGGCCTCATTTTGTAAGTTTGACTTTTTTTCTCTTTCAGCCCTAACAAGGAGCTACAGGCATTTTCCATTTATTGCCTCATCATGCCTGTAGAGTTGCCACAGACTCACTTTGGTGTGGATGGTCTCATACATGGATTCAGACTTTCCTTCCTGAAAGACAGATTACACAGTTCTCCCACTGTGACTCTCTCAGCACCATGTCCTATGTCCTCTGGGCTCACTTAGGGCATGTAGCTGGTTTGCTAAAATGTCGTTCTTCCCTTCAGTCATACAAACTTGTAATTGATCTGCAGGCTCACACATTAAGAATTTCTCATCTGGAAGATGGGAGTCTGACGTAAGGTCTGTTAAAATGGCAGCGCTGGTGAGTGCCACTCTTATAAGCCTACTTCTCCCCATACACCTTGTGAAAATCTGAACTGTGTTTGTACACTTAAGGGGACACAATCTAGAGCTGTGTGTGCTCCAACAACTATGGGTCATGCCTTTGCCAACTGGTCCTGTAAGGCTCTTCCAGAAGTACTGTTTATATTGATCAAAAAGTCAATCATCCACATAGGTCCTTGCCTATGCTGTGTAGCATCTCATATTTCATAGAATCATGGAACTGTTGAGGTTGGAAAAGACCTTTAAGATCATCAAATCCAACCACCAGCCTTGCACCACCACCATGTTCACTGTTAAGCCACAGGATGATAAGATCTTTTAAGAGGGAGCAGATTTGTCTGCAGCTGGACTTTTTGAAGCATAAGAAGTTACATGGCTGGTACAATGGTCACAGCCATACATGTATCTGCCATATTTATTCTATACACAGTAGCATTAAGCTTTCTTCCCTGGAATGCTTTTGAAAGAGCTTATCTAAAGTTTCTGTCTATCTATGGCGTTGCATCCAACCAGTCTGAGCTGGTCTACTGGTCTACTTTGGGTGGAAGCAGCCTTTCACAAAGGATACCTCTAGACCCTGAAGTCTAACTTATTGTTACCGAATTCTTGCAGTTGGGTGCTTGAAAGTCAGACATAGCACTATTAAGAGCCATTACACCCAAGGGCCTTTTCAGTCTGGCCCAAAGTGTTATGTGATGGGACCAAGGAAATGTGAGGCAGAACAAGCATCGGGTTCTGCTCCACAGCATTACAAATTGCTGTTGTAACCACTGGAGTACCTTTCATCTTTACACCAGAATATTCTTCTTTACACTATGTGTAAAGGGCATGCAGTCTACTGAATAAAGTAACTGATCACTTACTCATTTCTTTGTTAATGATTCCACATACATCCTGAAGCCAAGGCAGCCTCTTTTGTGTTTTGATATACAGAGTTTAAAAGTCCTGGGAATGAAGAAACTGAGCAAACAATTGTAATGCCTGCTTGACATCTGGTTTTCTCTAACTTGGCAGTAGAATGGTTACATTAAAAGCAAATCATGTTTACAGTGAACTAAGTGGGACTCACATTCCAGCTCACAGCAATCTCCTCTGGTATTATGAATTTATTACATGAAATGAAAATAATTTTCATCCAACAGAAGCTAAAGCAATTACAACACCCTTGTTTAATCTCTAATTTACTTTAGTTTTCCAGAGCTCTAAGTTTCTTCTTTCTAGTGAAGAGTTTGGATTACCTGCCATTATCATAATTTTAGATTGGAGTCAGGGATACAATTCTGGACAGCTTATCAAATTATTTATTCCAAAAATGATGCCTATATCTGTGGTGAGTATCATAAAGCCTGTGTGTGTAGTTAAAAAATGTATGTTTTTGTTCATCTCTTGCTTTGACTATGTGTTATCATAACCTCTCTCAAGTTATTCACAGACAACAAATCCTACAGCTGAAATACTGAAATTAAAGTTGTTTACCCTTTTTTACAGGTGTGGATTAAATAGAAATATCAGTGCCTCCCCATCCTGTCACAGATATACCGAAACTTTTTTAGATAAAAAAAAAATGCATGTTGAGAGGTACAGCACAGAAAGAATTATTTCCCTGGTTTTTTTCCCCCTAATGTACTCATTTTTATGTTAAATAGAATACAGAAAACATGATGTTGACTGTGAGTAGTTACCAGCATCATGACTGTAAGCAGCATTTTTATTATATGCAGAGGCAAAAGGTTACACTCAGAAAATTGATCAGACTAAAACCAACACTACAGTTTTTAAAATGTTTCTAGTGTGGAAAAATATGTTGTTTTCTGCTGGTGTTCACCTGATATGCCCTTAGAATGACCTGATTTTCTGAAACTAAAGGCTCTGTCATATCACTAGTCACTTTTGAAACTTTGGAACAAATAGTTAAGGTATTTTGGCTCAATACCAAATTGTGCAGTTCCCATGGAAAGTATTACAAGCTCCAGCATTATATGAGAAGTGTGTTAAGATTTCCATCTGATCCAGCAGGAGCCTTGCCTTTTTAAAAATTTATGCTCTCAGCTCAAGAGATTTTATGTCATGGAAAACTTTAATGATGGAATGAATGAAGTATTTTATCTTAATATAGCTTTAATTTTTATTTGCTTGCCATCTTTTGGGCCTTCCTGGCATTTTGTGCAGCAGGTGTTGGAAGTTGCACAGGAGCTGGAATATGCAAATACATCTCCCTACTTTGTGTCCTTCCCTGGTTCTTGTTTTTTTTTATTTTTATACCAGCCTGAAAGGAGAGACAAAACTGGTTCCTTAAAAAGTCCTGTGTAAAGAGCAAGGACTCCAGAATAACTGAGCTGGACATAGAGTCCATTGCTAAATACAGACACCTGCCACAGCTTGTGAAGGATGATCCTCAAAATACAAATTAAGATATGCTATTCTGAGCACCTCTCTAAGTGGGATGCAGACAACACTGCCGAGTTCAGCTTGAATGAGAAGATAAGAGAGAGGGAGAAGTTGTAAGACAGTAAAAGTATCATCCCTTGCATAGAAATTTGCAAATAATTTTTCAGAGCTTGAAGTTTGGATTAGTGATGGTTAAAAGTTTGTGTTTTTATAAAAAAAAAAATTTCTGGGAGTGCCTTATGGGACTGCAGTTTGACCCCCTCTCTTGTTTTGTAATCAGCACCCATGTCACCAAGTGACAGTACACAAGAACATGTGTAACGAAATTGTATTCCATAATTTATATGATGTGAAAGGTCCACCTTTTGAATTCCAAATGCTAAACTGTCTTTAAATTGATGAATTTTGATACTGAATGGAAAGAGATGCTAATATTTTGCAGCATTTATATTTTGAATGGCTTAGTATTTCCAAAACCTCCCTGTTTTTATTTCAGTTATGACTGACATCATGAAGCTTAGAAATTGCACTGCATGTTTAATGAGAACTAAATATTCCTTACTGCCTTGAGAGCTCTTAGAGGAAAATGAGTACACTTCTTGTTTAATCTAAAGAAAAGTTTAAAGGAAATTCTGACTATTTTTGGTTGAAGAAAATCCCGTGATGGAGCTTGGCTAAAGTCACGTTTATTTTTTGGCATCTTCTTCTCCATCTTCTACAGGTTATTGCAGTTCCTATAACATAAGGGGTGTTTTATGGGGAAATTTTGTGATGAAACATGCCTGGTGCCTCTGCATATGGTAGATTTTTTTTCCAGGGGACAAGCTCAGTCCCTCTCTCTCAAACATGAGAAACTCTTTGGGAAAGATGCCAAAAATCTTCTCTGACCAACACTTGTTTATATTTTATGAGTCTCATTAGTCTTTATTTGGCCATCCATTTATGCATTTACGTATGGTATCAATATATAATACAACTGTTCACAGTTTATGCCATCCTGTAAAGCACACACAAAGGGATGCAAATTACACTGAGATAAAACTGCATGAATTATCTTTATAGGCAACCAGAATCATCATCCTTTGGCGAGCTGCTGACAGTTTTCAACTCTGAATGAGTTTTGACTGAGTTCACTGCTATTCAGGGACAAGGCCATGTATCAAAGCACGTATCTTTTTGGGTTGGTTTGTGGCAGTTAAAGGTGCTTTAGTCCTAGTCAGTCTGCTACTATTTCATGGCTGTATAAGATTGGCTAAAAATAAGCTGTTAATTTTTATTTTCATATAAAACATTTAAATCATAGTGCTGAGGCACTGTTTCATCTTGGGATGTTGTTGATACCACATGTAGATGTTACCTCACCAATAGAGTTCTGAGTTAGCCCTGAGCTAGTGAGTCTTTTTGGGTCTTGAGGTCTGTTGGAGATGAGGAAATGTTCTCCATCCAGAAGTGTGGGGATAAAACAGGGGGCTCTTTCTTGGCCTGCATGGGCTGTTGGTTCTCAGAGAAGCTGAAGACTGAATGAAACTCAAAGTAACAACCAACTTTCAGGTTTTTCCCCTGGTACAACCATATAATACATTAGTAAGACAGCTTGGGGACGTGGAAATAAATGGCCAGGCTATGTCCATTCTATAAAGCTTAGGTAATGATCAAATCCTGAACTACTCATACTTGCTTATACTAATGTTACTGAATTCAGAAACAATGGCCTGTCTCAAAACATGGCTGATGTTTCATAAAGTAATTTAGAGCAATCCAATCAATGATGGCAGGAACTTGGATATCTCCATCAGGTGAAAGCACTAGTCAGTATGTTCTTGCACAGGATATTTAGAAAAACATTAATGATTTAGGCAACTCATTTCTGAAGAAGGTTTTAGGCCATTATTCCACATCTTACCTAGATCCTTTATTTCAAAGACAAAAGAAATCAGACTTCTAGAAATGTTAACTTTCATCTAGTAAAAACATCAGGAATGTTCTTTAGTAGAAGTTGTCAGTTTTCAAAATGAAAATAAACTCTTCAGATGAAAATTCACTACCTTTTCTTTTAAAAGTAGTACTACTCTGCATTCCTGATGGTTCTCTGCTTTCTAGATTCCTTTTTTATCTTTGTTTTTCTGGAGGGGAGAAGGTGTTAAATGAAAATTCATGGAGACTCAAGCAGTCATCCAAATGGTATTTTTCTGCAAGTAACTGATTTACCCTCTACTTCCTCGAATAACCCACTCCACTAGAATTCAATCTTTACTACATATTAATATGCCTTTAGATAAGAAGATATTATCCTTTTCACTCAGACTGGGCTAATGATAAAGGTAGCCAGTGCTACACTAAATTTTGGGTTTAGTTTTTGTTGCAGTATAAATATGAGGCTCAGCAAACCTGTAAGTGTTTTGGAGAGGTGGCCAGAATAGATTACAAGTTTCTCATGAGAATTCTAAAGAAAACAATGTGTTGTTTGCTGTGGGTTTTTTTTACTCATCTTTATTACAAGACAATTTGAACAGTCTTAAGACAACAGAGCTTGGAAGTTTTCTAAGTATCTATGAACAGATTACAAGATTTTACAAACTGTTGGGGCCCCATCAGAGATGCAATGAAGTGACCAAAGGCTTTACAATCCTTGCATGCAGCTGTTTTTTGCCTAGTTCCAACTCTTGGAGTATTTGCCAGGGTTGTTCATGTAACTTTGGTCCAAATCATTGAACCTGTTAAGGTAGTGCAGTATAGATTCAGATGGTGCCTTAAGCACTGCAAGTCTCAAGACTTTAGTGTTTAAATATTGGGCTCTGATGTCACAAATAGAACTTGTATTCTTGTGTCATGTACAGTGAGCAGGCTTCCAAAAATATGATTTACAAGAAGCATGGAGCTAAAGGCCTATGTCTTCTCTGGTTGGTAGGAAATGATGCAGAAATACCTCTGTCTTAAATTTTGTCTGCCTGCCTGAAACAGGGATGAAGGAGAGAGGAATGCTTTCAGGCCTTTGAAAATAATTAATGCAATTTATATGGTGTATAAATCTGCACCTTAGTGGCCCAGGAAAGGAGAAAATTGATTTCTGAACCTCTTTCATGGGCTGTTTATGTTTTGACAGAGGGCGGAGGGTTGTTCTTTTGTTGGTTGGTTTGGTTTTGATTTATTTTTTACATATAAGAGTCATAGCAAAACAAACAAACAAACAAACAACCAAATAGTAAAACTTTAAGGAAAACGTTCACTGACCTCTATGACCAGAATGAAAAAAATTCAAATTATTCCTGCCTTCAAGTTGTATCTTGTAACCTTGTTTTAACCTAGATTGGGAGCATGCTTCTGAACACTTTGGTATACAACACAAAGCAGTATTAGAGACCATAGCCTAGACACTTTTAATTGAAATTAAAGAAGATGTAATTCCTTAGTTGCATGCCAGATGCTCTTTAGAACCAGAGTATAGCAAAACCTTGGACTTCAGGAGAACAGATACTGCCATGTTCAGGGCACCTGATTAGAAAAATCTCATGGGATTCAGACCCAGAGAAAGCACGTGTCCAAGAGAACTGTTTGGTTTTCAAGGATCACCTCCACCGAGCTCAACAAGCGTCCATCTCGCTATGCAGGAAGTCAGGCAAAGGTGGCTGGAGGCCAGATGGATCAACAAGTTGCTCATGACAGAACTTGAACATAGAAAGAAATCCTGCCAGAGATGGAAACAGAGGTGTGAGGCCCAGAAGGAATACACAGACACTGTCTCAGCATGCAGGGATAGGATAAGAAATGCCAAAGCCCACCTTTGATCTGGTGAGGGCGGTTATGGGCAATAGGAAAGGTAAGTGTGTGAACAGCAAAAGTAAGACTAGGGATAACGTCTGTCTGCATAGCTGTGATTGGAAGGGAAGAGCCTTTTTCTTTCCCTGAAACTATGTTCTTCTGAGAGTATGGGCCAGGCCCTGGTACTTAGCAGGTTTAGACCAACAATGTTGGGAGAAACTTGTATAGTGAGGAGGGCTGATGCTATTGCAAGGCTGACAGTTTCATTGCTGGTTATTAGTGTAATGGTCGTGGCAAATGATTATCACTTTATGAAAGAGCTTTGATTGTGATAGCAGTCTAACAGCCATCAGAGGCTGAAAGACTATCTTGGCCCAATTCAGTAGTCAGTAGGACACAACAATAGCATGTGAGAGTTTGGAAAAAGCCATCAAAACTGCAGGTCAAAGACAAATGATTAGGAACCAAAAAGACAGGCAGAGTTTAGGTTTTTCACACATGGCCCTAATATCCTTTAAAAAATAAGGGAGGGTAAAAAAGAGTATTTACAGATAGGGCTGAGGATCATATTACAGGGACATAGCAATCCACTCAGATCTATAGGATTAGAGTCCATGAGAGAAGAGTGAGAATGACAGACAGAGTCAAGTATCAAATGTACCTGGAGTGAGCGACAAGTCACTATTAAAAAGTGGGAAAGGATGGATCACCCCATGGAGGTGGCTCTCTCTCCTGACTGTGGAGGGAACAAAATATGAGTGGGTTCCTGCCTTTTGAATCTCAGTTCAGTAAGTAAAATTCAGAAAAAGCTGTTTCAGGCATACAGTTATTTCCAGGCAACGAAGGAGGTGATAAACAGAATCAACAAAAACAGTGTAACACAAGAATTTTGCACTTAACTTGCAAAAGTGTACTGATATATCACTTGCCCTTTCTTAAAGTAGAGGGATAGTTTAAAAAATGTGCCTTCCTGGCTGACAAACTGAAGTCTACATGGTCCACATGTGGAATTTAGAGACCACAGTGTTCTTGCAGCTCCAGGCTACACAGGATGGGTATTGCTGGGGTAGCTGCAGTGCTAGGTCAGAGGCAGGTTTAAAGCATTTTCTTTGTGGGGAGCATTACTTTACTTGTATAACTTATACCATATGCCCAAGTGCCTCAGCTCTGATTGTGCCAAAACCAGATACCTAAGGAACAATGTAAGAACTCAGGCTATGTATGCTGTTACTTTCCATAGTACTTTCCCAGCCTTTGACAATTTGAGGCTCTGTGACTTTCTGAGCCTGACATCATATTTAATATTGTTCAATAGATCTTTCTTTTATGAATCAGCTTAACTACTTTTTGGATCCATGCAAAGTTTTAGCACCCACAGTGTCCTGTTTCAAATCTTCAGCTGGTTGGTTTGATTTGAGGTCCTCTAGTTCATGAGTCAGGATGAAAGGGAAGTAGCTGTTCTCTACTGATTCATTCTTCAAAAGATAAAAGCCATGGATATTTTTTAAGGATTTCTGTCTAGAAAAAGTAGTACTGGCATGATTGTGTTATTAGATTTTTGACCTTTGAGATTATCTGGTGTGTCCCCAGACCTGAGAAATTAAAGCTGAGAAATTATGGTACTTAATATGCCTTCAGCATATTATGAAAATTTAATTTTAGATTTTTCAAGGACTTAAAAGGCAACTTAAATTTAATTTTACACATTGTGTTTCTAAAAACTTTTCTGCTTCACTGTTCTAATCAGGTCACACAGAGGATGGAAAATGGTTAAATTGTTTACTCCAGATGCAAAAGGATACATTTTATATGATCAGCTAAAAGGAAGATATTAAGTAAAATTTACTACATCTGGTAATATGAAAACCATTTTATTAATCTTTTTATTGTGACCAATGCAGTTTTGTTGTAAAGTTGTGGGCTTTGTGTTTAAGTCATAGAAAGCTTTGATGTGTTTAGGGTCTTACTGTCATACAGTATGAGTTTGAGAAAGAGTGGTTCCATTTCAGTGATAATGAATCAAGTATATTAAAGTAGTGGCTACTCCAATCATATTTGACTGACATGTTCTTTTAAAATCACTTCCAGATCCAAGGATCTTTCTGAAATGAAATAGCTTAGCATCTTATGATCAGATTTATTACACTTCGCTGATTCTGGAATGGATCCTAAACCAGGATGACATTGCCTGGGATCAGGCTCTTAGAGTGTCTAGCTTTCTTTTGTTTAGTTTAGAAAATAGACACAGTGGAGAAAGTGAAGAAAACTCCTCACAGGTAAAATGTAATGACACTACAACACAGAAATTGTATATTCAAACAAATTTATAATTATAGGTTCCTAAAAAATAATGTCAAACACTGACACTAAAATAAGAATTAGTGTAGCTTTATGTCCTTGCTTTCTAAACTTTCTTACGTCATATTGTCAAGAAGCATATGCTGTTGTAAACTTGACCATGAAAAGCACTTCACATTTAAAGTGTTGCAAGCACAACTTAATTTGAGACACTTGCATTCTCATGAAAAGTATCCAGACTTGACCCTGACTTAACAAAAGAAGAGATTATTTTTCCAGAGGTCTATATTTGAATTTAGAATAAAAGCCAGTATTCTCCATAGTGGACATTTTGTGTGACACAGAGTAAAAATTATGCCAACTTTGAGTAAAGTAGAAATGATGACGTTTTTGTGATTGTGTGCCTTGTCGTCTCTTTTCCATTTTCTTAACATTTCAAGTTGTCAATGGCAGAGTAAGAGTCCGAATTCTTACCCAATGCAAGCTATAATTGCTCAGTCCAGGCGGTAATCTGTCAATGATAAGACAATTTCCTGTGGTTGAAGTTGCGACTTTGTGTCTTCAGGTCTATTATGCAACCGTTTTGATGTAGTGTCTGCATTTGCATACATGGCCAATGAAGGGAGGTAAATACTGGATGCCCACTTGACTGTATTCCCTTACAGAGGAGCCAACTTTTTCAGCTGGAGTCTGGTCCTTGTGATGAACAGTGGGATGCCTGCACATCCTATTCCCTTACACCATGCAGGTCCAGCTGCCCTCATTGTGCAGCTTGTGGTCAGGCTTGGTACTTACTCTATTGGGAAGAGAAATTAAAACAGCACATTCCCACCCATGGATGTCAGCTGGCTTAGAGTGAGAAGACGATGAGAAAGATTTGGATGAAATTACTGTATGAAATGCATATTTTTTCAGGTTGTGCTGAAGCAGTAAAATAGATAAAGATTTAACATTTTTTCCTTTACAGAATACCATGAAAAGCTGATATTAGGCAGTTAGACACAGATTAATTTGAGCAGCATGAGCATAGCAGTGCACAAAAAATTTCACTTCTTGTCTGTTTTCAGATAAATAAAAACTGGGTTCAGTGTAACAGCAGGAATGAATGAACAAGATAAGAAAAAGAAGCACTTCTCTAAGCTCTATAAACTTTAATTCTCATTTGAAAACAAGGGGTTTTTTTTTGCAAAAGCTTGAACTTTTTATTTAGCTACCAGAATCATGACCGTGAAAGTATTTCAAGAAAACTGATTTCAATGGCATTTCTGCATGTATGACAGAAATCAGTTACTAAGAATTTGTAGCTTCAAAGTGAGAAAGCTACTTTAAATTGGTGTTAAGTACATTTCCACATTTTATCAAGTCTAAAATGCTAAGAAATTGTAGTCACTCACCATCATTTTAATAAAACATATTGATTATTGATAATTACTGATTTTTCTCTTGCTATAACAATTTTATATTGCATCAAAGAGTAGGTGTTTGATTCTATGTTCAAACCAGAGAGCTGAATACTGTCCAAGGTCTCTGGCTACAGCTGAGGTGGATGGTTGCATTTGTCTCGGAAACAACATTTCAGGGAGACCTTTAAATCTGCAGATTTCTGTGGTCTCAAAGTTTATAGAGCATTTTTCTATGCAATGAGGATGTAAATGAAGGGGGATGAGAGGGATTAAAGAAAACGCAACTCAAACATTGATGTGGCCAGGACAGATACTGAACAGAGCTAAAAGTGTCCTTGGAGATGAATGATATTGTATGAAAATCATATGTGAAATTACAATGAGATTTTCCTGAAAAAATAGCAGATGTTTTTAATTTTACTTTCTTTTTTTTTTTTTTTTTTTAATCTCAATCCCTTGTAGAGAAAAAGAAAAATACTCCAATTTCAAATATGGTACAACTTTTTTTTCTCAGAACAATGATTTAGAGTTGCTCTGAAGTTTAGTATGGGAGGTAACCTTACATGATCCTACATGAGTGAAGATTCTTTTATTTTTATTTTTTTTTTTCATTTTGAATCATGGCTAGCATTATCTAAAAAGCTGAAATAATGTATGCTTGCAAAAGCATAGGTTACTGAGCTCATATAAAGGAAGTGATGGTCCATAATGAAATCCTGCAAGGAAAATACCTTTTCAGGAGGTGATGATTTTGTCTTTATTAACTTTGTGTGTTTATTCAAATAAACTCCATTCTATCTAAGGGGTTCCTGATTGGGGGATTTATCCAACAGCCATTATGTAAAACTCCAACCACTAATATTATTTTAACTCAGTAGAAGCTGGAAGAGTTAGACGTGATCTGACAGAATCACAGAATATACTGAGATGGAAGGGGAAAACAAGGATCATCAAGTCCAACCCTTAGCCCTGCACAGGACCATCCCCAAGGGTCACACCATGTGCATGGGAGTGTTGTCTAAATGCTTATTGAACTCTGTCAGACTTGGTGTTGTGACCACTTGCCTGGGAAACCTGTTCTGGTGCCCAACCACTCTTTTAAATCACACTCTTGCAGAAATTTGGTAGAAAAATATCCAAACCTAAACAGGTTCTGTCAGGAGACTGGTACTGGGGCAGTTATTTTGGAAAAGTTGAGGATATCACTACATATTATCAATATATCTCTATTACACCTTTAGCTACCTGAGGAATTTTCTTCCTGAAATGTTATGTGTCTAATTTCAGGCATATAAACCTGTAACTTTCCTAGATTTTAGGTCCTAATTTTGTCTTGCATAGTAATCTGGCTATCTAAATGGTTTCTTGAAAAGCCTGTCCCTGCAGTCAGCATGAATACAATCTATTCACTGATTTTACATGGAATCAGGCATTTTTAGAACATCACTTCCAATCATCTCTCTCAGGACAGTGCACCTAGAATGTTTTTGAGGTTCTCACTGGCAGGTCTTGGTGAACTGTGAATCCGTGGACTGTAGCAGCTGGTTTTGGGTTGCTCAGAGCTGCTGCACTTGGAAAGCAGCATGCTGGTCAGAGGCATGATGCTGTTCACAGTCTCAAGACTTCCAACACAGTTAGTTGATTTCACTGCTTAGTAACACATACGGGGGACTGCTTTTATTTCAGAGAGCTACTCTATCAGAATTTCTAATTTTCAGAAAAAAATTTTGATGGTCTAACAAAATTAAAGAGATTATGCACCTTTTGAATATGAAGACTTTTCACTTTTCTAGCTCTCCAATAATAAGCTTTTTGCTTTAAATTTTCTTTTGATACTTTAAAGACTGTGATGATTAATATATAAGAATGCAATTGGCAGGATTTTGTTATATTCCCTCTCTGCTTTTTTTGTTTTTCTTTTTGTGTTTTCTTTTTTCGTTTTTTTTTTTTTTTTTTTTCTTTTCATTTCTGTGAGTCATTGTTCGAATGACAAGGTAATAGCAAGTTTTTGGCTTGCTTGTCTCTGAGTGGGGTTATGTGCTTCTGTGATTTAGTGTTTCTCTGAACTGGGAAGAAAGAAGATCAGGATTTTTTTTTATGGGTGCAGGTTTATTGAAGTCTTTAGAAACAAAACTAGGAGCTGAGCCTTTCTCAGAGCTCTTTCAAGTGCACTTAGACATGCTGAAGATGTCAAATCCACTCCATCCAGTTACTTTTATTGACAGGCACTAATAATCAGATAAAAACTGATTATTCTAAATAGAGATCTTGCAAGAAAGCATCAAGCTCAACTAGGCAGACTCAAATTTCATTTCTAAGTAAATAAAAGTTTCTAGCTTGATGAAACTGTTCAGATAAAATTCCCAAATTGAATACCCATACATAAACCAGCTTTACTTGGCAAGAAGAACATGATTTTTTTCATGTAAGATTTCCTGTTAGTATGAACATTTTATAACACATCCTCTCTTGCATATGCATCCTAATGTATGCATATGTATCCAGTTTTTTAATTGGACACATATTAAAAGTCCTAATGATTATTCAGAAGAAAAGAGTTATTGCTAGAAAGTGGCACAGAGATCTCTAAAATAAAAACTGTCAGTAGGAAAAAGGCATTTGCTGTACATGGACGTGGCAGATAAAGCATCAGTGAGGAATCAACAGAATTCACTCTTTGAATACTCAGGGTGAAAAGTTCCAGAACTAAAAAAAAAAAAACAAAAAACCCCAAAAAAAACAAACCCAAAACAATTCTAAGAGGTTTTTCTCTTCTTGCTGACAAGATAATTTGTAATTATAGTTTAATTATAGTTCACTTCACATAGCAAAGTTTATAGTCTTCGATTTGAAGTATACTGGGCTTTCCTTGGAGTGAGACAGATTTTACTTATGTGTCCATGTTGCACCTAGGTAGTTATCTATGTGTTACAATTATCCAGACTCTTTATTGCACTTTCCCAAATCACAGCCATCATCTACTTGCATCAATTAAAACAGAAGTGACTTGTCAAAGTAAAACACTCCTAAGGTGCATGAAAGCACATCTGGTATTGTGCAACTTCCAGAATTTTGGTTCCTACTCAAGAAAATGTTACAAGAACACATATTTTGATTTTATACTGTCTGGCCCAAGAACTGAGTTCAGAAAGACTTTTCACTAACTGATGAAGTCTCAGATAGTAAGTTCTACACCAGATGCAGCAGTTGAAAGGGCCTTAGAGACAGAATTTTGGAGGGGCAGTAAGAATTCACTGTTGCAATAATTTGGAAGGAACAGAGCTTTTGCAATTGGCGGGCTTCTGTAAATGCAGGTTGCAATTGTGTAAAGCTACAAGATTTACATTCTTAATGTTCATAACAGTAATCCATGTTGGCTGTCAAGTGGATAGAAGAAGCAAAAGCTGTGCTGATTTTCAGTGAATATGTCCCAAAAGATCTCAAGGTGGTTTTAGAAGTGTGAACAGTCACAAAAAGTGTAATATAATATGCGTCCTTCCTTAACGTGGTCTTGTCCCTTTGTTCCCTTGTAAATACTCTTCACTTTAAACAATTTCCTGTTTTTCTGGATAGAACGAGTTGCAGATACCACCACTCAGAGATTCATTTGTGTGAGTTTCATTGCATTTCATATTTGTATCCAGTTTATTCCCCTAAACCTAAATAGACCTGTTGTCCAACAAGTTGCTCGTTGTAAATCCACAAGTCCTTCCTGTAACTGATATGGTTTGGAGTTGTTTCACAGCCCTGCATGCTTTAAGCTGTTTTTCCACTTTCATCACTTGCAATAGATTTTTTCACTCACACCTAAGGGATGCCAGCAGTGTCATTGCTTACTTTGCTTATACATGGCTCCCTCTGTGTAATGCATGTCATTCCTGCTCATTCAATCCACATTTTTGGCCTCTTTGTACCATATTTTTATCTTTCTCCCTCCCAGCCTCACACATGTGCCCAGAAAGTGAGGACCACACCTTCTTTCACCTTGCAAGTAAATCTGTAGCTGCAAATGTCCCTTTCTAGTTCACCCTCCTGCTGTTTCCCTTTCCTACAGTTCCAAGGGCAACTGTCTCTAGTGATCTGCCCGGTAAAGTGCTTGTAGAGTAATCTGCTTTCCATTGCAAGCAGTGCTGCCTGTCATGTCTCCATTATTACCTCTGGTTTGAATGGAGAGAGGTAAGGGGCCTTCACCTGGGCAGAGCAAGAAAGCTGCTAGCAAATGTGTTCAACAAGGAGTATCTTCCAAGACTCAGACCTTTGCAAAGGGCAAAGGGTCTCAAAAAATGGCAATTGTTAGAAGAAGGTTGAGGAGGTCTAGGTTGAAAACATGTAGAAAAGAAAGTGTTCACTTGTTCTGCTTTTGTTTAGCCTATCCCAAAGCTACCATCTCATTTCCAATGTCTAGCTGACCTCTGTCATATAGTTTCCCATTTTTCAAGCATCAAACCCATATCTACCCAGCACTGGTGTTAGAGTAAATCCCAAGGAAAATTATTAGCCAACCTGCAAACTTTCAACCCAACCCCTCTCCTAGTTTTCTGTAGCCTGCAGGCTCTAAGGATTATCCAAGCTCTGGGTTTTCTTCCCTTTTGCAGATAAAATGAATTATTTCTTTTGTTTAGACTTGTTCAAAATAGTTCTAGGAACTGAAATAGAGAATTAAATTTTAATTCAATTTATTATTTTTGTATGACAAAAGAAAAAAAAAATTGTGTGTTTTTTTTTTAATTTTGCTGAAAACAGTTTTTTTCTAAACCTGACTTGTAAACAAAAGAACCCAAAAACAAACAACAAAGTGAGAAGATTTTTCATTATCTCTTCCTTGTTGACTCTTTTCCCCTCTTTGTTCTCACACCCCTTATTTGCTTGCGCCAAAAAGGAGTGGGTTATTCAAGCAGGTAACTTTTAAAAATTAAGTAAAAAAGCTAAGCCAAGCCAACCAAGTTGATAGAATTCAAATGAACTCTGTTTTGTTTTGGTTTGGTTTGGTTGGTTGGTTTTTTTCTCAATGCGTTATAGCGCTGTTGTGTTGTTTTCTTCTGCATTTGGTCTGAGTCCAAGACCTGATGAGTCTAATGGTTAGTAGCTTGCTTTCATCTTTCTGTTTGGTAATTGATTCTCCTTTAGACCAAATCCTTTCTGGATAGTAAGATCTGATATGCAGATCATCCTGTTCCATGCCAATGATGACTATTTCCTTGAATGGGCTGAACAAAAGTTTTGCAAGGAAGATAAATCTTTCTCTATTCTTTCACCTTCTGGACATGTATACATACACGAACTTCTAAGCAAGAGCTCTTCTGCCTGTCTCTGGAGGATAAGAAGTGCTCTAACTGACAACCACCAGAACTGATATAGGGCACATGAGATGATCCACAGTGGAAACAGAGATATTTCAATTTGATTGGAGCTTGCTGGATGCTTGCAAGCTTAGCACCATGAAAACCTGTATTTTAGCTGTGATTTTTGCAGAAGAGTCTAGTTCTCTAGCTGCATTCTTAGCTGCAATAGTAATAGCAAGCATTTAAGAATATATTGATGACGTCCTTAAATTAAAGAGAAAAGGAAGCACATCAATGCCTTCTTTCTGTATTCCTTGTAATTTCATGTTCCTCCTTCCTGTCTGAATTAATTTCACATCATCAGTGAAAAAGTTGTTTAGCTAGTAATACAAGTAATTTACCAAAACACAAAAACAGAAGTTGTAAGTTAGCTGGTGAATGACACAACAAGATTTCTAGGTACTTGAACTCAAGTATTTTCTGAAGAAATTTTAGTAATACAGAAGTTTGCCAGTAATGTGCATAAAGCCTCATTGCAGCCGGAAGGGCTGTCTCCATTAAGTAGCCATTTAATGCCCTTTCAATCATAGTCCAGGATCAGAAAGAACTGGAAAGTGGTTATTGACTGCCCGTGGGTCAAATCTGTTGGTGGTCTTCTGTTCCTAACAGAGAAGAGTTCACATCACACCCATATATTCCGGGTCATGAACACATGCACACCACCCCCTCTGCTACTCTAACTATCAGAGCACACACTAACCAACTTCTTCCTGATGGCCTTAATGGAGAAAGGCATTGAGGTTTATCAGGGAATTCTTGCAAGGAAAGAGTAACTGTGAAAACAAGAGTGTTAAAAGAAGAATGTCCCTTGTGCAAAGAAAAGGAAAGAATATATTCTTTGTTCTTGTGTCAGCTGTCTGACTTGGTCACTGCTAGCTTTTCACTTTCACCCTGAAGAGCAGCTAATTGTTTATGAAATGACCTTGTTATTCCTGCCCTAGTAACCTTGTCTGGAAGGCCACCACATGCCTTTATTATTCTCCAAAGGAAAATGTGCTTTTTGACATCTGTTCTGCATTTGTTTTCCTTTCATTTCCTCTACCTTCCATCACCCCCTCGCCACACTGCTCATCTGTGCTGCTCTGCACAGGGTGGCGTGAGCTCTGCTAGTCTTACAACCCTGCCTGTCCTCAACTTTATCTTTTTCTGTGGTTCTGATGTCCTGCACAGTAGTCTGGTACAAAAGGACAGAGAAGGACACTGTGAAATTGCCTTCTTCCACATTCCCCTCGTGGAACAGGCTTTACATCCCCTGAATTATGTATTCCAGCTTAGGTTTGCAGGAGTTCATATTGAGACCACACTGGCGACAAAGGTTCCTTCTCTCCTAACCTGCCCTGGGAGTTCATTCTCCTTTTAGTCCTAATGCCAGAGAGTGCAAAAGCACTGGTAAACCACAGTCTTTTTCCTATATAATTTTTTCAGCAATCAATAAGGGGCATCTACAGCATCAGTTACTGAGGTTCTAAAAGCATAAAAAGATTTCACAAGAACTTCAAGTGACCCATATTTCCCTTTCAGTAAAGGAACTTTATTGTTGACCATGATTGCTTTTAGCCTTTTCATATTTCTTGTGATAAGCAACCTAAGAGAATGGCGTGATTGTTCCCCAAGGAGGCTTTGGGCATCCATTAAGTGACATTTCTTCATCGATTCAACTAGTTAAGTGACTGACATGGTTGCCTGCCCTCTCCCAGCAGTCTGAGCTCCAGACCTGGCCATCCTCTGCCCTGTGCTAGTGTAAATGTTTGAATGGTCATGCCATGAACCTGATTTGAGAGGATTTTTGGGGCAGAAAGAGAGTGTCAAAAGAAGGATTTACAGAAGATCTGGGTCAAGTGGTGACACAAACTCCCATGTTGGCATTTAGAAGTAGGTGGTGGGTAAATGGGAACGCACAGAACAGAGTGGCAACAGTTTCTACCAACTCGATCAGGACCTCTAAGCATTACAGGGTTAGTTCTGGATACATCACAGTGGGCTTAAAAGGAAAGCTACGGTTTTGAGAGGTAAGGAGAGGTTAACACTCAGTCTTGCTGCAAGAGAAAAGCAATGGCAGGTAAAACAGTGAAGGAAGATTTTCATACATTGTGTCTGTCTGTTTCATGAGATTACTCACAGCCTCATGAATCTAGGTTATCTCCATGAGACTGTGGTTATACCTGCAGAAATCTTGACTCTGCTCTAGCCTTTAAGTCTACCTAACTTCTCAAACATGACTTATGGGTTCAGCCTTCCCAAGGTCATTCAAGGGGCATGTCCACAAAACTGAAGTAGAGGTGGCCATTTCTCCTGCCTAAATCACACCTTTTCCAGAGATGAGAACTGTAATGGACTCTTAAGTTAATCTCTACCTCCAGATTCTTTGAATCCTCATGGGCAGGATTTAGCAACAAAGACCATGTTCATAAGAAGTGAGTAGCTTTTTTTCTTTTGCACAATCAATGAGGCAGGTTAAGTCAAGTAGTTTTACATCAGAACACGTGCATTCAAAATCTTACTGCCCTTAGGGAATAACACAGAATCTTCCAAATGAAGGTGCTATACATCTGGCTATACATCATTGAGATATTTGTAAAAATACTACTTTGTCATGATTGAGGCTGGTAGCTCTAGTAGATTGTATAAAATTACAATCTTTTTTCCTTTTCTTGTTTCTTTTGGCTGAGTTCTACTGTTTGTTGCTGTGAAACAGCTATGGCAATGCAGAGTCAATTGATGTCTCATATATCTTAAATTATGTGAGACAGCACCTGGATGATTTTATATGTTTTTAGTAGTGCACTGTTGACAAATAAATGGGGTGACAAGGAGAGAAATACAGCATTCCAGCTTTCCAAACAGGTTTCTTACCGGCTGAATACATAAGATTTTAAAGGAAAAGTTCTCTACATCCATCATGAAAGGTGTTTCTTAGACAAATCCTGTGTCTCCCTGAGGTCACAACCAAGTTCTTTGTTTTTTTGTTGCTTTACTTCATTTCATCTTCTGGACTGTTTACTGCTGCATATGGCATGTCATCAATTATCTTTGTCAATGCAGAGTTTTATTTACTGCATAGCAGCCTGATTTCAGAGGAAACCCAGCTCCTTTTTCTGCTCACTCGCTTGATATAATCAGTAAATGCAGATTGCATACTGGTTTCCATCTGTCTCAGTCATTTATATAGATTAAAACCAGCAGAGATCCAAGTAATGGCTTTGTGGGGAGGATTCTCCACAGTGGGGTAGCTTGCTTTACAACTCCTCAGATTTCACTTTGTTTGTTTGCTTTTTCTGGTCTGTACATTCACCACTCGCATGTTAATAGATTTGAAGAAGATTCCTCTCCAACAAAGCCTCATTTGAAACATCAAACAGTCTTGTTTGCTTGTTCTCTTCTGAAACTCAGTAATTTGTGTTTCATGGAAAAGCATCATCCTTCGTTATTTTCTTGGACATAAATTCTGTTAAGATGTTATAATTAGTTTGTCTCAAGTAATTCCTAAATCACATCTTTAAGGCTATTTTGATGTTATAACATTTGGAGATAATGAACATTACTGTTCATATCTCTACTCTATAGACACTTTACCTCTTTGCAAGCCTTGCAGCTATACACTTATGTCATTACAGTAACAATTCCATCACATCGGAGAATACACTTTAAAATTTCTTTAAGTTCCTGGTGTCAGAGGTTATGGGCTATATTTTCTGACATTTGCCTAGCCTTTATGCTTCAAGTGCCTAGCATACTATTTTCTGTTAAATATTATATAAAACTTGATTTGAAAGAACAGAGGAATTATTAGTCCAAGTCTTCTCACTGTCACAGGAACTATTTCCTCCTCCATCAGCAATTCAATAAAAAGAAATGGCTTAATATAAATTGAAGCTGAAAATTTTGTCTCATTGCCAGAGTGTCAAAACTATGTATGATTTCAGAAAATCAAGTAATAAAAATGACAGATTTGAATATTTTTTATAAAGACATCCTACTATGTCTTACCTCTGTTGCAGGTGCTTAAAATAACTAGATGTATAGGTATTCAGGTTGAAGACCTGCCTTTGATCTGATGATCATTCTTCTTTTTGTCACCATGTCCTGTTGATTAAATTGAATATGTTAACATTTTCTTCATGCAAAGCTTAAATATTGTTGTGACTGTTAAGGCAGTAGAGGGGCAGTATTAGATGGCTGACAAATACTGGCAAGCTGAGTGGTGCCTGGAACCACAGAGGTGTGAGGAAAGAGAAAGATCAGTTTTAAGCAAATTACACGCTGGTAGGGTTGCATGTATGTGAGAAACATCAGTTCTTGAAACAGCAGTGTAGATGAGTGTTCTCACTCCAGAGAAGAAATATTTACATCCATAGTTCTTCTTTTGCTTTGCCCAAACAGATACCTTGTAACATGCAGAACAGGGCCAAAAGATGTGTTGCACATACTCAGGGTATAACAGGGTTAAATATCAAAATTATAATATTACCACATGAACTTGCTGGGTCTGTCCTCATTTGAAACTTTGAAGCACAGGATCATTAATATTGGAAAATACCTTTAAGATCATCAAGTTCATCCATTAACCCAACACTGCTTAGTCCACCACTGAACCATGTCCCTAAGTGCCGTATCTACATGTCTTCTAAATAACCCCAGGGATGGCAACGCCACCACTTTACTGGGAAGCCTGTTACTATACTTAACAACCCTTTCTGCAAAGAAATTGTTCCTGACATCCAAGCTAAACCTCCCCCAGTGCAACTTAAGGCCATTTCCTCTCATCCTGTCACTTGTTACCTGGAAGAAGAGACTGAGCCCCATCTCACTACAACCTCTTTTCAGGTAATTGTAAAGAGTCATAAGGTCTCCACTGAACCCCCTTTTTTTCCAGAGTAAACATCTCCAGCTGCCTCAGCCACTCCAAACTTGTGCTCCAGGCCCCTCACCAGCTTCGTTGCCCTTCTCTGGATATGCTCCAGTACCTCAATGTCTTTATTGTAGTGAGGGGCTCAAAACAACCCAGGAATCAAGGTGTGACCTCACTAGTATTGAGTATAGAGGGACAATCATTCTAGTTTTGCTGGCTACACTCCTTCTGATACAATCCAGGATGCTATCCTTGCCCACCTGGGCACACACTGGCTCATGTTCAGTCACTGTTGACCAGCACTCATAGGTCCTTTTCCCTGGGCAGCTTTCCAGATACCGTTCCCGCAGCCTGTAGGGCTGCAGGGGGTTGTTGTGACACAAGTGCAGGACCTGGTGCTTCATCTTACTGAACCTCATGCAACTGGCCTTGGCCCATTGATCCAGCCTGTCCAGATCCCTCTGCAGAACCTTCTTACTCCAGCAGATCAACACTCCCACCCAGACTGATGTCATCTGCAAATTTACAGAGGAGTGAATGCTCCTAGACCTCTTAGCCCACAGGCAGTAAAATAGGCAGTAAAATAGGGAGTCTTCAGAGCTTTGCTGTCTTTGGCATAATGTTTTAGGAATTCACAGGTGTGTAAATTTGAGTATAGCTTCAAGGTTCATCACTGAAACTAAACATTTTGGTGGCAAAAGCAGATAACTTTTCTTTGTGTAGGAATAAATCCATGGATATGTTACCCATGTAATGTACGGAAAGTGCAGTTATAACACAAAAGTAAATAAGTGATTTTATGCTAACTGTTGCTTTAAGTCTCCCAAGGTCCCTTTACAAAAACAGAACACCAATTTTTAACCATCACCAGTCTATCTGGTTTCCAACAGGAGTTACTACAAACTAAAAGCTTCTTTTAGCATGTGAAAAACCTGACGGTGTCTGATCTAAAAAGGATAATCATAATTTATTGCTCTTGGTTAGATCAACTCTTAAAGCATTTCAGTAGATCAAGGAAAGGTTTTCCCGTCAATTATCAAGAAGCTATTCTTTGAAGGCCTGTTACAGTGTCTATAAATCTGTTTCTTAGTCATTCAGTTGGAGCTGTAATCAGTTACCACACCAGACGAACTCTGAAGTCAACAGATCAGTTGCACATTCCCAAGAGGATTTTTTCTGTCTTATCTTTTCTATTTCTCTGAAAGACCTATAAGATTTCACATATTCAAAACTTATATTCAACTCAGAACTGACTGTATCAATTGAAAAAAGCTAGGAAAGCTAATGAAACACAGCTTGGTTTATACTTATTTTCCATGGCTGAAATCAACCCCCTGTGGAAGCAATGACTGGTTTCTCAGCAGGAAAGAGATTCTTTGCAGTTATGGACAATGTGTGATGTCCAAAAGATTATCAGGAAATGCTGCCATGTCACTGTGTTTCATCCATTCTCCATTGAAATGAATCTCATATAGAAGAAGTAAGCTACAAATGTGGCATACTGGCCTAAAAATAGTGTGAAAGGTCCTTGAGCATGTAAAAGATATCAGGGAGTGTGTGGATAATTGCTAATAACCTACAACCTATGTTTCATGTTCTGTAACTAAAATATTGCTGAAACTGTCAATTGAAGCATGGCACCATTCTACTAATCCCTGCTGGCCTTGTGTATAACTGAAGGATAACCTCATAAAGAAAAACACAAAGCAGTGAGTACCTGAGAATTGCTAGAACCTCTTCCAAACATTGAAATAAATGCCTAGACTGTGAAATGTAAGCTTCACAAGATACAATAATTCAAAAAACAAATAAAGAATATCACAATACATTCCACACAATGATGTGGTTGAAATACTATGAAATTGCAAATCCAGTAGCTTAGACGGTGGATCCTGTCAAAAACCCTCATTAAGTTTCAGATGACAGCAGTCAAGGGAAGGCAGCTGACATGCTGGAGGACAGAGCTGCTCTTCAGATGGATCTATGGAGGCTGGAGAAATAGGTTGATGAAAAACTCATGAAGTTCATCAAAGATATGAGGGAATGGTACAGAATAAAACTATGCAATAAAGCAGTCTGGGGAAGCAACTTTGCAAGAAAGGACCTGGGGATCGTGGTGGCAAACAACTTGAACTCAGACTAGTGAGTGGACACTGAGGTGGACAGAGAACTGGCCGAATAGCAGATCCCAGAGAGTCATAATCAGTGGCACAGGCTCTGTGCAATGTGCTCTAGGATGACCCTGCTTGAGCAGGGAGATTGAATAAGATAACTCAGTGTGGTCCCTTTCAACCTGACCCATTCTCTGATTCTGTGACTCTATGAACTTGAAGCAGCAGTGTGTGCCTGCTGCAGAGAAGAGCAACTACATATTGGACTGCACAAGAAAGAATGCAGCCAGTAAGTCTGGTTAATATTCCCTTGTTTGGCACTTGTGAGACCACATCTGCAGTACTGCATCCAGTTTTGGGCTCTTCATTACAAGAATGACAGTGACAGGCTGGATTGGGTCCTTTGGGGAACGACCAAGAGGGTCATGAAGCTAGAACACATGAGGTATGAGGAGAGACTGAAAGATTCAGGCTAGCTTAGGCTCGAGGAGAGACGGCTCAGGGGGATCTTACTGCTGTCTGCAACTACCTAATGGGAGGGTATAGACAGGATGAAGTTAGTTTCTTCTCAGAGGCAGACAGTGAAAGGATATGAGACAACAGACACAAGTTGCAGTGTAGAATGTTCTGACTGCATATAAGGAAAACATTATTCATTCTTCACAACAAGGGCAATGAAACACTGGAACAGGTGTCTAGGGAGGCTGTGAGATCCCCGTCCTTCCAGATACTCAGGCTGAACTAGGCATGGCTCTGAAAAATGTGCTTCAAAACAAGCCCTGATCTGAGCAGAAGATGGTGCCATACAACCTCCAGGGTGTCCTTTGGAGCTAAGCCATTCTATGATTTTGTGTTTCACAGAAGAGCTGTGCTGATCCCCCTTTCTATTGTTACCAGTACTTGTAAACTGTATTGGATGTGGAGTCTTTGAAGGATTCTCCAGGTTGCTGTCCTACTGTCAGGTAAGTGGCATTGGGTTCTGTACAAAAGAATCATTTTTGCTTTGTTTTGTTTTATGTTGCTAGTCAGTCTTTGAAAATCTACACTCTAGGCTAAAGACAGAGAGAACTTCATGATCCTGGGACACAAGACACTCTTACTTCTAACTCAGTGTTTGTGTGTTGCTGGGGTAGTTAATGTGACCGAGATTTTCAAGTGATGAGTAATTTTAGGCTACTTTTATGGAAAAATAATGATTGGTCCTGATTTTCAGGTGTTAGAAGCTGAGCTCTCCAAAATCCTAAACCTTACAAAAGACCATTGGTCACTTTGAAAAGTCCTTCTTTAATCTCTTCCTTAATCTCCTCTTGGCTTCTTCCACATAATAGAAAAGGTGAAAAGATGGAGAGGGTTCCACCCTCCTCCTCCTCCCCCCACCTTTGTTTCAGTGTTTCAGTTTTTGCTTTGGGGTTTGTTTGTTTTTTGTTTTTTTTACCTTCTGTTATCCTTTGTAAGCCATTTCTATACTAGGTCCCAAATGCAAATTTGGACTTCATCTGTAGTGGATCAACTCCAGAGTCAATGAGAGAAAAATCAGCATGGGAAAATCTCTCCTCCTTCCCATTCTTCAGGGATAGGTTCCAAAAACACATGGCTTCTGGCTGTCAGCTCGGTTTTGGCATCTGTACTCCAGCTGAGAGCTTGTTTGGCCTTGTATGCTTTGATGCAGTAACAGCACAGCCCACATTTCTGCTGATTAATCATTTGGTCATTCTGTATCTTAACCAGCTGTGATCATGAGCTATATTACCCTGCAAAGATTAGGGATGTCACTGTTCATCATCTTCATATTCTTCACTCCCTTGGTATAATGGCTAAAGGTTCTCATCCTAGCAGGTGCTGAGGGTCCACATCCCCAGTGAAGACAGAGAGGGGTGCAGATGTCTGGCTCCACTCAAAATCAAATATTATCCCCTTATCCCTTCAAAGATCATAACAAGTTCAATTCAGCTCATGAGGAATTATGCTCTGAGTCCAATTTTATCCTGGGAGTAGGAATCCCTATGTCTCTATTTTGTGCTTCAGTTTTGGCATTTGGGGGCTGCAGCCCACTGCTGGCAGATGGAAAATGTCAACCAAATGGCACTCCTGTATGACTCATACACCCTCTGGAGCATGTCACAAGTAAACCCTGCACAGAAGATTTAGGTTGAAGAGGAAGACTGTGCTGATAAACTGTTGCAGCTTTTCTGATTTCTTCAGAACTATTTCAGTAATTCTTACTACTTGTTTTAGTCACTGGGGTGGAGGCTGCTGGCAGCATTATGTTAAAACAGAGAAGTCAAAGCTTCCTCCATGGAAATGACAGTGTGGTCTTCAAACAATTCCTCTTGCAGTCAAATGAACGTTGAATGCATGATGAAGTATTTCTAATCTAAAAGCTGATTTGGCTGAAATCACCTATTAGTGGGTAAATTCTGACACAGGCAGTATTATTTTTCTAAATTAAAACACTGATTATGAATCATGTCTTTGTTCCTTTATTCATAGCAATGATCTTTCTTCTTCAAGAATACACAGGTTAGTGTTTTCTCTTCTGTTTTGTCCAAAGTGCCTGGTCTAGCTCTTGAAAATGAGTTTGTCAAATTATTGTTCTAAAGAGAAACAGAGCCTGTAAATAATATAAAAACTACTTAGTATATTGTGGGTGCAAAGTAGAAAAGCATGTATGAAAATACTCTGTCCCTCCCAGTGCATTTATAAAGAGCTGTGCTTCTAATCATCTCTCATCAGAACATTTTTCCCTGAGAAAAACAGAAAAATGCCCATTACTAAATGTCACTTACTCAGAGTTTGCGTTTAATACTTTAGCTAGTTTTAGTCACAATAACAATCACTTCCATTGCGGTATCTTTTCCTTTCTGCTTTTTTTCACACTGAAAAGTCCTTTCTACACTGAAGGAGTAATGACAAAGGAGGGTAGCTGTAAATGTAACTTAAATTAGCTGAAGACCTTGATGATATTGCTTTGTCAGGTAGATAGGTGAGGGAGGTGTGAACATGAGCTTGAGAGCTGAGGGAAGGGAGGAGTTTGAGAACTGCAGATTTTATTCTACTTTGCAAGTGGAATTATGCAGGATTTATACTTTGCAGTAACCAGTCAGCCTGCCACAAAGATGGCAATTGGTGGTCATGTGTACAAGAGCCAGCCTAGGCTGAGGCATCAGCTCTGATGAGCATAACACCTGAATGTTTTTCAAAGAGATCACATGGCTGGTAGGTATTAACACTGCTCATTTTCCTAATCAGAGATATTACTGTGCTGAGTAGGAAGCCCGCCTTGCCTGCTAAACCTGGGGTAGGGGAAAGTGCTGGGGCAGACAGGCTATGCTGCCTTCTCTAAGAATGAGCAGTAAAAAGTTAAATTATTAACCTTGCCTCTTTAATCATTCTTTAGTGATTTGTAAACGCCCCAAATAATTTTGGAAGACATAGCCATGGCTCTAAAGGCCTTGGCAAGGGTTTGGAAAAATATTTCGTTCTTTCATCTCCCTGAAAGAAAATAAATCTGCCAGGGACATTAAAGCACCAACTTTAATTTTTAGTCAATTTTCTCATGTTTTCTGTCTGTCATATCAATGAAACAGCAGGAAAAAATGACCTTTTTTTTTAAATAGTTGTCTTTGGAGAACCTCCCTCAGAATGCTCCCAAAAGACCAGAGGCAGCATTTTGGATATTTGTGGAGCCATGGACACAATAAAGTGACCATAATAAAGAAGCTGAACAACAGGACTGCCTGGACAGGCTGAAGACAAGAGAGCAGAAGGACAGACTGTTACGCAGCTCAAGACACCTAGTGTTTGCCTCCCATGATTTCTTTGCTGTTATTTTTGCAGAAGGGAGTGGGCATCAAAATAGCACAAAAGAAGGCACCTAGAGGAGTGTGCAGAAGAGAAGATCTGGGAACAATCTGCACTTTTGTATAGTGATGAATTTGCGTGTAGAAGAATGCTTGTATTTGCTTGCAATATTATTCTGAAGTATTTCTTCTCTCCATTTCAAACAAGCTGTACATAACTACACATATATAAAGTACCAGTTCTATGTCTAACTATATATTCTGACATTTACACTGTGTTTTCTATGACTTGGTTGATTTGTGAGCACCAGTATGTCAATTTAGCCATTTTATGTCAGTGATGAGAGTGCATATTCTAAATCAAGCTTAAAATATCTGGAATTAACTATTCTCTTTGAAAAATAACGGACTGTTGAAGAAGGCTTTGAGTCTACTTTCAAGATCTGTGTCATTTGAATGGTTTTGTAAGTTATACTTCAGATGTAGTGATGACATGCTCCCATTCAACATGTCTGTAGTGTAGATCAGTAAAACAACATATTATGCATATTTACAATACTTTTGTTAATGAACAGAATATAGTTTGGTAGCAAAGGGTTAATTCTGGAAAATTGTCATTAAAGCTGAGCCTTCTCAGCTCTAGTATAGGAGTTTACAACATTTATCTGGAAATTCTGGTGGATGTGCATGCTGTTATATTTAACCAAAAAAATCATTACAGTCTAATATAGCAGGGAATTGAATCAAACTGATAACTTAAGTAATCTGCTTGTGCCCACTGCACTTAATAAAAAGAGCCTGAATTAATAATTACAGTAGTTTCTAGGGATGGACAGCAGCTGCTACTCTAACAGGAATCATTTAACCATTTGAAGTAATTACAGGTGATTATAGCATAAGGAGCAGTGAATGATTAAAACCATCTCATGGGCTGTGCCTCAGTCCGCTCTGTTCCTGCACACTCAGAGACTAGAGCATAGGTAGGGTTAGAAATGTTTATTCTATTATCTTCCAAAGGACTTTGTAGTTTTTTATGAATAATTTTATTTTTCCATGAAAAAGACTGGCTTACTATTATTGCCTCTGACATAAAAGATAACCCAAAAAGTTTCAGACCATTTAGTTTGATATTTTCAAAATAAAACATTGCTTCATTATCAAGGACTCTGGAAGTACCCTTCAATGCCCCGAGTCCTGCATTCACTGTGCCAGTGGAGGCAAGACATTACACAAAGCCAGCAGACGTGGGTTGTTGATCTCTCAGTTGCCTTCTGAAAGAGATGTTGTTACTGGGTAGGCTGAGGAACAGCAAAAATGGCTTGGGACAACAGTGCCTGGGTGAAGGCATGTTTGTAAAGGAGAAGATCAGGCTCATCTTCTTAAGACTGAATAAACCTGGTTCTGTCAGCCACATCTCAGACATCCTGTGCTCCACTGATGGCCCTACAATGACCCTGCTCTATATGTCTTTATCTGTCTTGTATCTTTTCCAAAACAGTACTTCAGATTTGGTCTTATAAATTTTTCCATGTAATAGAATGCCTCTTAGATGGCTATGGCTCTCACCTGACCAGCTTGAAGTACAGACAGAGAGAACTGATGTGAGCTCAAATCGACCTTGCCCTCTCCAGAATACCCGAGTTTTCCTTTTTCCCCCTCCACAAGCCTGCAGATAATCCAACCATTATTATGTTTCTGAACAGTGTGGGTTTTTAACCAAAACATGGAAGGTGATGATTCTACTCTGCTTGTGACAGTGAACTTTGGCTGGAGAACTCTTGCAACACTGGTCAGGAATGGTGCAGGAAGAAGCAAGAACAAAGCAGAGCTTTAAGAATTAAAGCTTTTGAGAAGAAAAATGGACAGATTCAAACCAGTTTGTTTTTGAATAGGGAGTATGGAAGGAGGATGTGAAACAGTTTTGCAATATGTATAAGACTTCTGTAAAATGGACTGTGATTACTTGCTTTCTACATCTCTAAGGGGAAGAACAGGAAGTCAGCAAAGGGTATTTCTGGAAACATAGTACTAAAAGGAGATAACCCTAAAGACAGGAATGCGTAGTAATACGCTACTCAGGAAATCTGTAGATATTTCTTTCCTGGAAATGAATTTAAGAGCAGCTTGGGATACTGTTACTCAGAGGTGCTCCAGAAGCCATACATGGACTTTCAGATCCATGCTGGTTGTACCTTGCAAAGATTCATTGAAGGAGGGTGAAACAAAGGGTTGTTTTTTATTTTCCTAATAGCAACTTATGAAAATGTACTTTGAAATATATCCTGGGGGTACATGTGCTTTTACTTTATCAGAAACATCCAGCAGTTTGGTTTTTTTCCTAGCCCCAAGGAAAGCATCTGCTGTCGTTGTGAAAGACTGTGGTAGCTTGGAGGAGAGATGGACAATCATCATCCATTTTAGAGGAGCATGCAAAGTCCCATGGTATTACCAGCCAGAAAGTATGACAGATTTGGGGGGGGGGGTTTGTTTTTTTTTGTTTGTTTGGTTGGTTGGTTGGTTTTTTTTTCCGTGGGTTGTAGGTTTTTTTTTGTTTCTTTGTTGTTGTTGTTGTTGTTGTTGCTGTTTTGTTTTGGTTTTTTTTTGTTTGGTTGGTTTTTTGGGGTATTTTGGTGTTTTTTGTTTTGTTTGTTTGTTTGTTTGTTTTTTGGGTTTTTTATTATTATTATTTCATCCTTTAGGTGAAATAAACAGCATAAGTCTCCATTGTAATGGACTTTACAGTTCCTAATAACTTTTCCAACTATAACTTTAATATCCCATTACAGAATAAGTAAAGATTCCTGAAATGAGAACAGAACTGTAAAAACAAGCAGAAAATACATAATACTATAAAGAAACAGTATACTCATATTGGACTCTCATAAGTAATGAAGAAACACAAATTCATTTGAGGAAGAAAACTATGGAATTTCCTAGATTCCATTGGACTTGAATGACACTGACACTGCAGAAAATGTTTGGATTTCAATACTGTGGCATTGGTACACTTTTGACAGAAGATAATGGTGCTTTTTCTGTAGTAGAGTGGAAAAAGACTCCCATGAGAGGATAGTATATTTTTCCATTTGATGCCAGTCAATGACCATTGTGTCTAGAACTCAAGAATTTTAGACATGATTGTGGCTAGTTATATGTTCTCCTCTTTTATCATTAAGTAACACTGTGTTCCTGTAAACTTCCCTTACAAGAAGCTTGATGAGACTTAACCATTTGGCACTTTGTTCTCTGCTTCTCATTCTTATTTGTTATTTCTTCTCTGAAAATATCTAGATTTTTTGCTTGGCAGGAAAAATCTTTAAAATAAGGACAAAGACTACTCAGTCAGAGACATCTGTCACTATCTACAGGTCTAATCAGTAGTTCTGGAAGCTGCAGTAGGGTCACAGACATGAGTCAGAGCATGGGCAGAAGGTGGGCTCCATGTGCATTTCTGGTACACCAGTGATGGGAACACTGCAAACATATGTGTAATTTCTGTGCCCCTTTGGCCAGCAATGAAATATGAAAAATGAAATTGATAAGATTGGCCTTAAAATACCACAAAGACTGTCCAATTTGCAAACATACATCTCCAGATTATCAGCACAATTTTCTGAGTGGTTTGTTGGAAATAAGAGGGCTAAAGAGGTATAACTATTTTACAGATTTCACAGAAGAAGTAAGAGAGAATAAGAAATTTCTAGCAGGTAGTCAGAGCATTTAATGTCTCTATCCAGTCAATAGTTTTCAGGGATTTGGCAGTGACCTTGAATTGCTACTAACAGCCCATATATATCCAAAGTAAACAGATCTTAGGAGAAGCACAGGAACCAAACAGAGGGAAGACAATGTAATAACTGTTGGCATATTCCTAGAAAAGGCAGCATTTTCAGACTCTAAAGAGGCTCAGTTAAAAGTGGCTTTTCTATTGTGTTATGAACCATGCAGTTGCCTAGATCCAGGGCAACAAACTAATCCAGCACAATGGGTGTGATTTTATTGAGATTGCACTGCATGTGTATTTACAAAGGTCCTTCTGTTATTTCTTTAGGAACCAAGACCCATGAGGCCTCTGCAGTTAGTTTATTGTAAAATTTACAAGGAATTGTGTTTATTAAGGCAACTTCACAGTCAACAGTTGTTTTAGCAATTCCACAAGGATGGTCCATTTTCATCAGCAGTCTAGGCACTTGAAGTGAAGCCAAACTGCTTTTAAGTCTTAGTTTTTCGGATGTCACGTGTGTGTACTACCTCTGTTACAAAGTATGAATGGCCCACTCTTTAATCACTGAGTTGAAGACCCATTTTTATTTACACAGCTGGCTTTGGATTACAGTTTATGGCATGTGGATTTCTTCCTCGTCATTCATATGGCCCTCTACCAAGTGTCTGAATATACCCCCTGTTGGTAACTAGCAATATGCTGGTCTTCTTACCAAAGGTGCTGCTTAATTCTTTATGGTCTCCCGGATCTGGGATACAAACTACCTTTGTGCCCCTGAAGGACTCATTATTGACCACCCATTATTACTGTGACTGCCAAATTATAGGTCATGCAACTTCTAAAGGACATGTTTACATGCTGGTTTTTTGGGTGGTGAATGAAATGTGTCAGGGCACATCACTGATGAGTTGATCTATGACAATTATTGAAATATCTTTATAATAATGTATAAACAGTCAAGCATTTATTAGCATTTCCACTAGGAGGAAACAAAGACACAAATGATAAGTGCATAAAGCCTTTGTTGTATGGGTCTGCTCATCTATATGAAGTTGTTTAAGTTAGATGTTCAGTCTGATCTATTCTTTGAGGTCATACTCACTGAAGGAGATAAGTACTTCAAGCAAGTGAAGCATCGTACCCTAGGCAGGTGTTTCAGTTGGTAGACACAATGTATAATAAATCCCCACACTTTCATAAGAGATGCCAACTCTATACCTTGTTAGAATATCAGAAAATCTCTGTTTCTCTGAGAAAGACATTGTCTGGGAATAGGAGCAAAAGTGTGCCAAATAAACCCATTTTAAAAATCATTCATTGATAGTATTTTCCTGTAAACAGGATATCCTTTTACACATGGTCTAGAGATACTATTGCTGTGCTAATGTGTTCCTCATTCATTAAAGCTATGTTGGAACACTATAGAGAGTAATGGTCTTATGTGAGAGAATCCTTGTTCATTGAAAGTGCAGTGCTTTGATATGTTCAACTAGCCTTTTGCACACAGAGTATGTAACATATGGTGATTTCTCCATGCCAAGATTTTTTGTCTAATAAAGGTGATGAGTGACAGGGCTTTAAATCCTTAGTGATCAAAATAATTTGTGACCATTTCAAGATGTCTTATACCTGGAGACCATCCTGCATGCTAATGAGTTGGAGGTCTCACTCGTGAGTGAAAAACACATCTGAAAATGTTGGTCTGTTTATCTGGATACCTAGGAAATTCTCATCCTCATGAGATACTTTCCTGTACAATGACAATCTTATTCTTATTTCTACCCTGTCATCATTTCACAGGATTTGAATTTAGTGATTTTAAAGTCTGATTGTCCCAGGAAAGGAAATTAACTCTTTTGTCTATTTGTGTGCCTGTTAGTCAGCTCAAAGAATACTTGGACATGTTGGGCCACTTCGACACACATTGAAAGGTGGTTAGCAGTCAAAGATCTTGATCACCTGTATTTTGTGAGAAAAGATGTCTGGCTAGAGGAAATAAACACCAAAATAGAATCTTAATTTGGTTCTAGGAAAGATGAGTTAAGGCACTAAAGGCCAAATTGTGAGATGCCTTTTAGTAGCATAGTTACACGCTATCTTATTGAAGCAGTAGGAAAGCTCACAGAGTTTCCTTTGTTACATCCTTGCAGTTGATAGTTTCCTGTTTTCCTTTAGCATAGGTCACACTGCCTATTATTGCTGGCTGCAATCCCTCACTGACTGGCTGATACATACTAAAAGCTGCCTTTTAGCCTACAATGCTCAACCACTAATCAATTGTCTGAGAATAAACTTAGACCAACATCGCATCATATTACATGAGCTGTGCAGTGTACTTGGCATCATCAGGGCTGAACTGTTGAGGCAATGTAGACAAAAGTCAATTCTAATCTCAGATCTGAAGTCAGATGTTTCTCCTTTTGACCTATATCCTAATTTTATGCCTTCACATCTGACACAAAAGATGACACATTTTTTTGGCAAGCTGCCCACTCTGTAAGAAACAGAGATCCATTTGAAGATCTGCCCCTTCTTTCGGGACCAGTTTTGGTTAATAAGGGAATTACGAGAAAATGCCATTTTGAAGTAAAAACATTCATAAATGGAGAGGCAATTTGTAAATAGCTTTGGGAAGAAATAAAGTGGAAAGGGGAGAAAACATCAGGACATATTTTGCAATTTTCAAAATGGAACATTTTAACTCCTCATGATGAAATGATGTTTTGTTTTATGAAATTACCTCACTTAAATGGTAATTTTACATATCCAGAAAGCAAAACACAACATTTAGTTTTCAGCTAAACATTTTGCTTTAGAATAATTTTTGAATTATTATATATCCGTATTTTTCTACAGAAACTGAGTTTAAATTTCACTATGTCCATCGCTCTACCATTCTGATAACAGATATTTACTCAAGGTGGAAGTCAATTTAGGAAATCTATACAGACATTTTTTTAATAAATGAAGGACAGCATGCACAAAGTAGAGATGGGATGATTAAATTGTCACATGTCCTAGCAAATTGCTCTCCTCAAGGAAAAACTTGTTACAGTAAACAGAAAATATGAAGTTTTTTTGTACATATTTTTAAATCCCTTGTATCCCACAGAATGTAATGCTTAGCAGCAAGTTAGTATCAGTGGCCCGCCAGTGGCCACATTGCATGGTTGACTGGAGATGTGAAGTATTTTAATTAATCTGTTACAAGGTAAATAGCTTACTTATGCTTTTAACAATCTGTTGTTGGATTTGTATTTTACTTCATGAGGTATATGCAACTGAAATTAATACATTGCTTTTGAAGGAAGAAACATGCGCTGGTAGGGACTGTTTTCAGTGAATTAATGAAGGTGAACTTACAACTTGTGCAAGCAGCACACTGAACATATGTGAAGGTGAAGGGAAGAAAATAACTTTTCTTGAACTGACGGTATGTATTAATAATGTCAAGTGATATATTGATACATTATATCCACCTTGTAGCTCTGAAATAATGCAATTTCGCCGTGAGAGATTCTGAAGATTAATGACTGTATTTGTCACTTCAAAAGCTCTCATTGTTATTAGGTTTAAGCTGTGAAGTATTGAGCAAAGTTGCCATCCCCTGGGGTTTGTAATAAGAGGGTCATGCTTCCTTTGAGCTTTCACACAAGGGGCAAGCTGTACCCCGAGAGTTTGAAATGGCTGCAGAGCTTCCATACATCATCTTGGTACATGAGACTCTGATGTGCTGTGCCACACCACCATTGCCTGACTGGCATGTTTGGTCCCTTCTACTAGACAATATTATCATAGTTGTTGTACTAATCTCTTCTACTAATGAAATAAATTGTGCCAAAGCATGAGCACTGGCACTGGAACCAGACCAGTGACTGTTAGAAGGAGCCCTGGCACTAGGGCAGGTTTGGCTTGATTAGGTTTGGCCTGGATCAGTTAGCACTTACTCAGTTCTCAAGGTCAGGAATTAGTGAGGACCAGGGACCATTCCAAATAGATATTCTGGGTGCAGTTGGCCTGTTTCTAAGGATAGCAATCTAATAATATAAAGAAGAACTTTTGTGTAAGGTGACTTCATTTCTAGAGTAGTATTTTGAAAACATTTGCTTTAAATGCATGGGTGTACCCAGACTGAAGAGATCTTTTGCATTAGTAATAAGAGACAGAAAATTTGAAAGGTTATAGGAATAATATCTACAATGGATCATAGCTCATTATTACTTGTATAAAGTTATCCCAGATAGTCCCACAGGAGATTATCTTCTGCACTGAAGCAATATGGATGTCTTTTTCAAACCGTCTCATTTTATAATAGATTGCTAAACTCTTTAATACTGTAATTCTGGTTCACCTCATACCCCACACAAATGTCCTCTTCTACTTTAGCCTTGACAAACTTTTTGCCTTGATACAGTGGCCGAATGCCTTGATTCTGTGGCAATGATTTCCAAGGTGATCATGAATGTGGCTGATAGCGTCAAACAATTTAAGAGATATAGCAGGGAAAACATTTGTTTTTAATGCTTTTACCCTCCATATCAGAAGGGACTTAGTCTGTTGTCTTCCGTTTTTTAGTGTTCTTATTTTCTCCTTCTGTTGCTGTCACGCATTTGGCTCTCCCTAGGGATTGAAAGAAATGCACTCATGAACATAACTGTTTCCTAAAGTGCATGGTTGTCCTGTCAATCTCATTGTTTACCCTGTAATATTGCTTTTCAGTTCCCACTGACTGGCTGTGAGCAACTTAAGATGTCTCCAGGGCAGTAAATAAACAAAGGCAACTCAGTATGAAAACTCTTTGCTTCTCTGAATCTTAAAAATAAATAAAAAAAAAAAATAAATTAAAAAAGATTGAGGGGAGTGGGGCAGAGGGTGAAAGGAAAGAGAATATTTTTTGTAATTGTTGCCAGTAAACAGCTGGATTTGCAATGCAATATTCTGTTCCAGCTCCCAATTTAGTTTTGAGTTATTGTTTGGTTTTACAGCATGATTTTATATTGTCAGTTTTCATCTTGGATTTCAGTTTCAAGAGATTTTGATACTGGGTTTCAGAAGAGTCCTGCTCCTGGAGAGAGGCTGTCCTGCAGTTGTCCCTGATGGAACAGCTTTCATTTGCCTATGGAAGTAACATGTAGGGTATCATCTCTGCCAATTGGCTGAGGAGCATTGCAAATCTGTGCTTACTGCATCTGACTATGCTGAACCCTTTGCTATCATTAAAGAAGGTGGCAGGTTGTGCTGGGTGCCAGAGATTGACATGGGATTCTGCTCATCCTGAGTGCTGGCTGGGAGGATTGCTGGGTTTTTTGGGTTTTTTGTTGGGTTTTTTTGGGGGGTTTTTTTGTGGTTTTTTCATCCTGAAATAAACCAACCAAAACCCCCAAACCATTTCTAACTTTAGTTGACACAATTCTGGTTTTCACAATAAATAACCAGCTTTGGAGTTCTCAGCAAGGGAGATTTTTCAGTTAATAAATTAAAAGTTGGTTCATCATCCACTTCATTAATGCTAAATACAGTAGATGAAAATGAAATTTCTTATAAAAATTAGTAATATTCCTAGGAAAACAACTCCTCCTTTTGACTTTGTCATTTGGAATACCTTTTTCTGAGAATATTTGAGCATTTCCCTATCTCTGTGCTATCTCATGCTTAACTCAACTTTTAAATGTATTTAAAGTAAAAGTCTTGTGGAAAAGGGATTAAAGGGCAAAAAGGAGCATAACTGTGCAGCTCTGCAATGTGGTGTTGCCAGTGCTAGTAAGAGGCCTGTGTTGATGCCTCAGGACAGAGGTTTATCAGATCTTCTCTGGCCAAACTTCGCCTGACCTGCCTATAGTTTTGTTTGGCTTGATTCAGCTGTGACAGCAATTTGCCTAATTGGCCCTATGTCTATAGCTAATTTTCAAAATTTTTATTTACATTCATGTGACAGAACTATACTTTTATACAGGTAGCTATGTAGGTAGCAGAAACAAGAGGGCTTTTTAAGTAGAATGAGATATCTAGGACCCTGAGAGGATGAAATGGTGTAGTGAAGTGCAGGTGTGGTACAACAGGAGACACCTTGAGAAGAGGTCTAGCACCAGATAAAACTAGCTACAGGGGTGACACAGACAGCAGAGTATCTAACATATGTAAATGGGAAGGAAGGAAGGACGGGAGGAAGGAAGGATACATGAACATCTTATTCCTCCTGGTGGCGGATTCCAGATGCTGACTACTCCCTGCAACATCCCACTACAGCCAACATCACTGTGAAACCACTCTCCTTAGCATGCAGAGAAGAACAAAGGGACCAAGAAAAGGGGTAACACATTATGATTTTTGTTTCATTATCATTGTTATTTATATGTGCATAAATAAAACCCATGTGCCTCCTCTTCAACAATAAACAAGATTTTGAATGCAACAGAAGACACAAATTTACCTCCCATGAGCAAGAGTGCAGAGGGAGACACTCAGATCCAGAGTGGAGGGCTACAGCATATTAGTGTCATGGCCCAGACCTCTTCATGAGTGGAACTTTTCAAGTTCAAGCAAGAGTAGGAAGTGCCATGTATCACACAGACAGCTTCCATTAATTATCATCACAACAGGGTGTCTTTAAGAGGCAAGGATCATCTGGCAGAGCTTGCAGATCAAATGCTCCTGATGGGTAAATTGATTTTGTATATCCCAGAATTCACAAAGGAAGTTGGGTACAATAATTACAAATAACTATTTATTTTTTTCTTCTGACTAAGGTTTAAATGCCATTTATTGGAGAAGGAAAATAGGTAGCCCTGTTGGGAATAGAAAGCAGAACAACTCTGCACATTTAAGAACAGAATCTGATTTGAAATAAAATCCTCTTCCCATCAAAGTTGAATTTGGTCTCCAAGAATGGGCATCATCTCATATAAATCTCTGCTCTCTGGAAGGCAGACCTCCTCATTTATATGAGCATCTCATATAAATCTCTGCTCTCTGGAAGGCTCAGCTCCATGCTGAGCTGGTAATATGAAGTCCTTCCTTAAGGGAAGAGGGAGGTTTATCCTTCCCAGGCTGAGAAACACAGTGTATAGCAGAGGAGGGTTAAGGAGCCTTCTGAATCTGCCTTTCTGTCTTTAAGCAACCTCAAGAAAACAAGGAGCCACCGTCAGCTGAGAGTCTCAGTCACAGGTTATCTGAGTTCATGACAGTATGCATAGCTTGTGTTGGATATTCAGTTAATAAGCTGCCTGACATAACACTCTAGCTGCTACTGAGTGGAGTACAGACTGTCACTAACTATAAAGAAATTGAGGTGTTAAGAATGGAGCAATTGGACTTTTGGTCTGGGCTCCTCTGTGCTCTAATCAGCTGACAACAGATTCTCTGTGTTTATTTAGGGTTGAGTTTCATTTTTTTTATGTGTTTATGTTCAAAGTAAGTCACAGAAATCTGAGCAGAGAGGTTGCTTGTGTCAAAATCATATAATAACTGCTGAGTCACTATCTTGATCTCCTGTGATGAAATGAAAGGAAAGCCAAACAAACAATCAGCAGACATGTTGACTTCACTTGAGTGAAGAAGAGATAGCAAATCTTAGGGAAACATGTTGCTTATTATTACCAATAATAAAGACTGTCATATTAGACATTATTATACTTGGTGCTGATACTTAAAATCAAAGATTCTTAATAAATTCTGCACCAGTGACCATGGTGACAACTGAATGCTAATGACATGTTTATGAATAGTATGTATGAAGAAAATGAACAACCATATCCTAGGTTTTACAGTTATAGGTGAATAAAAGACAAAGAGACCAGTTTGCAGCTTCTTACTGTGCTGTTATCTGTGCATTTGATATGATCAATGGACGCCCAAAACAACACATCTTAGCATTTGCATTGTTTGAACATGGATTCTGAGTGTTATTTGAAACTTAGAATCACCACAGAATTATAGAATAACCTGAGCTGGAAGTGAAACACAAGGATCATGAAATCCAACTCCTGGACCTGCACAGAAAAACCCCTTCTTGTCCTTCTTGGTGGTAGGAGTGTTATTTACTTTCTTCCAGTCCTCAGGAACCTCTGCAGTCACCATGACATTAGCCAGCTTCCTCAGCACTACTAAGTAGCATGCCTACATTTTCCCTAGCCTTTCTTTTGCTGCTAAGGTACCTGTGGAAGCCTTTCTTGCTGCCTTGTGTCCCTTGCAAGACTGAAATCCAGGTAGGCTTTGATATTTCTTCTCCCATCCCTGCATGCTCAGACAGTGTCCTGTATTCTTTCTTAGTGACGTGATTTCCATTCTGCCTCCTGTAGGCTTCCTTTTTGATGTCCAGGTTTTGTCATGAGCTTCTTGGTCATCCGTGCTGGCATCCTGTCACCTTTGCCTGACTTCCTGTATAATCAGCTGGACTTTTGTTGAGCTTGAAGGAAGTGTTCCTCAAAAATCAACCACTCTCCTGGATCATATCCCATGAGACTCTTCTAAGCAGGTCCACAAATGGGTCCAAATCATCTCTCCAGAGTCATGATCCTTTTTTCTTGCTTTGCTCCCTACTTTTGGTATCCTAAACTCCACCATCACATGGTCATCATAGTCCAGCCTACCCCTAGTCTCTGCTATCAAAAGAAAAAAACACTAGTAAATAAAATACCTTGCTGTGTGATGGGGATCCTGACTGGCAGTTTTTCATCACAGAAATAATCTTTGCAGTTATGACCATTCCTTTGACATATTGCAGAAATCAGCACCTTTGACACTGATTGTAAAAGGCACAACAATACACTAAAAGTTGGCTGATGAGTATTTTGTTTAGCCAGAGACAAGATTATGACTAATATTTCAAACAGATATGAAATATTGTTTTTCTTTCTTCTGCTGAGTAGTCCATCCCAACCAGTGTTATGGAGCCAACCAAAGGCTCTTAGAAGTCATGTAGCAGCCACTGAAACAGAATAGAAATTTCAACAATCTGGTTGGTAAACTTTTACATCATGGAGTGAAATGGCATCTGATAGTTATGCAAACAAAAAACGTGAAAGGCTGACATTCTTTTCTCTTCATTTTCTCCTCAGTGTATAAATAAAATCTGGAAGTGTGGGTAGGTTAGTGCTGCAGCCAAAAGGAGAAATGAGTTTAAAAGCAGACTTTGAGGCCATTAGCATCAATAGTTTGACTGAAATGTTTGGCTAAGGGTGTCCAAAAGCCCCTAATTGCTGGGAGCTAGAGGAGTCTTCCAAAAGAAATATGATTTTTAAACTTGTCGTGTCCCTTTTGTTTTGGACACTGTAGGGAACAAGATAGCCATCTAGGAGGACCTTTGGTAGGGCACAGTTGCACTATTCTTATGCTGATGTTTGGTGTCGCAAGAAGCACTGTTATAACACCCCACCATGTCCTCCAAACACTGGCGTAACTACTACTAACAGGACAAAAGTGTTCTTCAGTGTGTAATCCTCAACAACATAGTTCTGAGTAGCACTATTGTGGAAAAGAGACAAACCATAAAATCTTCTCTAGGAATTATAGCTCTGTCCCATGTGCTTCTCTCCCCTCCTCTCCCTGGAGTATTTGGAAAGAAAACATTGCAAATGATACGTGAGAAGTACTCCTGGCATGGTCACCAGCTGTGGCTGAAGTGATGAGATATTGTGAAATCCAAATACATGGTTTATTATAAGGGAAAACCTTGTTCAGCTATTATGCAGTGCTGAGGAATCCACACCTCATTTTCAGGGGAAGAAAATGTTCTATTTCAATTCCTTGAAGAGATGCTACCCACTTCTTGTGGGCAATCACTTCAGTGTTACAGTTTTCTTCATGATTCCAGCTATGTAAAAAATGCTGGCCATAACAAACATGCCGACTGCTGTATTACATGAACAAATGTTCTTTACAAGAACATTTCTTCCCTTCTTCTCTGCTTACCCAAGACTTGTTTGTATCTGAATATTCTGTTACTGTATACATATACCAAAAAAGTGGCAAGTCTCTTTAGTATGGGTGTTGTGAGGAACATGCAGATTCCATTAAATACCTATTGGGATCTTTCTTGGAGTAGAGATTGAGGGCTGAACTGTTCCTTTTCCAGGGCCTAAATTGCCCATACTAATAGATGAGTCTTTTATTCCTGTGCCTCTGATAGGTGGCCTGTATCCAAAAAGGTAACAGCAGCATGACTTTTTCCCACAAAGCAAGCAAATATGAAGAACTAGTACACAGTATTAAAGTACAGTGAAAGTAGATCTACAGTACTTTTCTGATTGGTTTAATTATGGATTGGCTTTGTCTTATTTAACATGAACTGTCTAAAGGCTGAACTGTTTAAAACAGAGCAAACTTCTACTATAACTCGACCCAGACTAAGACTGTTTTCTGGGACAACCTTGAGTTTACCTCTAGATCTGCTTTACTCTATTCATTGTCCATGGGATGATCCAGAAGTGGGATCCATCTAGTCTAACTTATTGTATCTAGAAGTTAAGCATCAGCATAGGACAAAGTTGATACAAGTTAAACTTTATCTCTTCTGACAACAGGTCATTTTTCTGGGGTGCAGCTAGGTTGAACAGCAAACACAGACATCAAAAACTGCTTACCATTGGAGAAACTGAGCCATGCTTTGCCACTGACTGTAGTGGGGTCAAAATTTGACCTCTGAAGTGGATATTATGTCATAATCTACATTTGGCCTTTTTCATCATGTGCATGATATAAAGGTTATTGATTAAGCAACTATTTCATAACAAATATTCGTCCTGGACACCTGGACATTAGTGGTACTGGATGTTGTTTTAACTTTTCCGAATTACTGTGATGCTCTCTGCTGTAGCTTTGTCAGGAAACTTTGTCTATGATAAAGTCACCCAAGGAAGGGTAGGGAAGGGTAGCTGCCAAAACAGTGCTATGTTCCCACTGGATACACACCTTCTTAACTCTGAGAGACCTCTCTACGACACTGAATTATCGATGACTTTCAGACATAAACTTTATATAGACATGCTCATTTTGATCTCCTTCCATACCATTTACTGGAGAATATGTCATTTAAAAAAAAAAAAAAAGGGTGACAAAAAGTTCTTGTTTTCCCTCTGTCAGATGAATCTCAGCCCAAAGTTCAGAGGATCTGTTCCCCTTTTCAGTCATCTTCTTTATACCTGTATTCTTTCTTCAGTCACCATATCTCAATTTCTGTAGTCCCCATGAAGCATTTTCCCTGAATTTGTGAAAATTTTGTCACCTAAATATCTAATCTAATGTCTATGTTGTGTCATGTTTAACAGGTCAGGCCTTGGGGCACACTGGGCTGCATTTCTCATTGTGCAGAGACTGAAGAAGGCTCTCTTGGTAAAAAGAAGTAACCGAAGGAGGCATCTAGTAGTGAAGAGGTCTTGCTACACCTGAGATGTTGGGGAAGATTTTATATGCCTTCAGACTTTAAGTCCATTGGCACAGAGCAGTCCCTGGAGCCCTACCAAGGAGCTCCTCTCTTTTTTCTGTTTCTCTGTAAATTGTCACCAGTTTTCATAATATACGGATATACAAAGATAGGAGTGAAAAAACTGCTATTCTTCAGTCAGATCAACTTCATTAGCTAAATATTTCATATCTATTATAACAACATCAAATAAAATATGGCTGGATTTTCAGAGGCAAAAGGAATTCCCTATTATTGAATGCAGCTACATCCCCCAGCTTTGCAAAGATTTTTGTTTGCAATTATGATAGAAATTGTTAAATTCATAATCAGTCCATTTTACTCTAGGGAAAACTAAAAGACACAACAACATATGCATTTAAGAGTGGCTGAAATGAAAATTTTCTCTTCTTCATTCCTGACTTCCAATCTTTACATCCCCAGGATGGGACAGGTCAAGATGCAATCTGTGGCACTTGCAAGAGTCAATGAATATAAAAGCTCTTTATTTTAAGGGGCTCTTTAGGGTTGTAGCACTCTTAACAAGCCTCTCAGGGCTAACATTTAACACATGTGCCCTATAGAAGCCTGTAATTTACCACGTGCCATCAATTTCATATAGTCCAATATATGGCTGTCAACCAGGTGCAGCTCTGCCTGCTCCATAAGAGTTCACGAATTTTAGTGCAACCCATGATGGCTTAAATATGCTAAATAGCTAGCTACTCTCCTGCTTTGTTAAGGTTACGTGCTGAGACCAGAGCTGGTAATGCCTGAAAATTGTTTCTCACAATTTTCACTCCCTCTTTCATTGGACATACAAAACAATGCTGACACACAGAGCTAGCAGTCCTGCAGCCTGAAAAGAACACATGGCTTCTTTTTCTTTCTTTTTTTTTTCTTTTTTTTTTTTTTTTTGGTGGAGTTCAACATAAAACTGAAATTTCATCATCTAAAATTCTAACTAAAAATTTCTTAACCATAAAAGATCTGGTCTCTGTGGATTTTTTTTTTCTTTCTGAAAACTATTACATTGCGGAATATTTTCATGACAAGCAGAGAATAGATGGCTACAGCAGCCTCCACGTTACCATGACAAATGAGCAGTAGCAAAAGCTTGTTTAACTTGTGAGAAGGAAATATGCCTGAAAGTGTCCATGCTCTTGTTTTTGGCATTCTTAGAGAATCTGTGCACAAGTTTTGGGGGTGTTAGTGTCGTAAAAATGTTTTGTGTAATAATATTCAGCTTCTTCCCTTTCTAGTGATGAATTGGAAATCTGGAGAAATTGGCTAAAGCTGTGAGAGGGTGGAAAACCACAACTGGCAAGGAAATTGTAGGCTTCAAAATAAGCTTTTCTTTGTGTGAATAGCAAAAATACGAAGGGGTTTTTTGGAGAATAACAGCTAGCTGAGGCATAGACATTTTTCTAGACAAGGCAGTGGTAGAGAAAAAAAAAGCTGGTTTTCACCTCTGTAATGTTTTTAAGGACACTTTGAAATCCTGTTAGTATTCCATAGATTTTAAATTGCTTTTTATGATCCTCTTGGTGTTGCACAGACGTCTCATACAGTTTATTTTTGGGAAACATTCTGTGTTAGTTTACATAAAGCACACCCTGATTACTGTTGTATTCACTAGTCGTTTATATATAAAATTGCCTTTGAGCCCTAGTGGTTTGGCTTGGGTATTTAATTGTTTGATTTGTTTATTGTATATGATGAATTAGTGTTTATTGATTTAAACTCAGCCAGGGTACACTTTATAAAAACACTGGTTTAATTTCTAAAACACAAAGAGGTTTAATTTGACGCTAATGTGGCTTAAACAGTGAGTTGGTACTTAAGGGTGCTGATCTTTCTTTGACAGTCCATGCATGACTCAGTGGACTCCCAAGACCACTTCTGAAGCCATTTAGGGAATTACCAGGGGGTTTCTTGCTGGACTCTATTTGGTTGAAGCAAGTTGTAAACTCCTGTTGAGCCCAACTTATAACTTTGTAAAGAGGAAATGGTGAAAGAAAATAAATTCTGAGATAAAGATACAATGAAACTTTCCAGACACAACTTTTTGATTTATTTTTTTTTTAATCTTGAAACTGATCTTTCCTTTTTAAAGCTCTAAAAATAAAAGGGGATATCCAAAATGTGATGAAAACATTGGTTCTGTTGTAGGTCAAATAATATGGGATAACAACTAAAATTGAGCTCTTTTCTAGCAAGAGACATTAAATTTGGTTTGATCAAAGCAGACTTTTCCCTATCAATAGACAATTTTAAAACTATTTCATATAAATGCAACCTCCTTTTTAATTGTCAGTCTTTGGCTTACATTTTAGAGGGAGCTATGAAGGCACCCTTTAAGTTACTGATAACTGCCCCAGTCTTAGAAAGACCCATTGTTAACATGATTGAAGTATTTCACATCCCTAATATGGGACATATTCTACCTTTAAAAGTGGGGTTTCACTCACTGTACTGTGAAGTAGCATGTGTGAAGTCACATCACTGTGTTCAAAACCCTTTTTTAAAAAAAGCAAAAAAGGATTTGACAAAGTAGAAATTAGTGGGAAAATAAAATGGCATTTAGCTCACAATAACTGTATATTTTCACTGCACTGGTGCTTTAGTTAGTATGAAACATGATTCTGTACACAGTACCAAAAGTCTTGACCACAGATGTATTGTTTCACAAATAAAGCCTTGTACATGGGGGGAAATGTATTGTAGTAAAACTGATGTAAAGCTCATATACATAATTTATTTTCCTGTCTTGATATATAATTCAGATGTTGGATCATTGCATTTTTTTCCAGAAATCACTGGTGAGAACTAAAAGTGGATTGAGGAGACACTAGCAGCTTTATAGTCTTTGACAGAAATGTAAGCTTGTCAGGTCCTGTCATACAGAATGTGGATTCCTTCCTCTCCTGAAGCAGCTGTTTTTTCAGAAAACAAAATGTTCTTTGTCCCAGGAAAAGCAGATTGTGTTAATTGTTCTTCAGAGTTCTTCACGTTGTGTTTAGGAAAACTTGATGTGCAGCTGCTTGCTCTGGAAAACAGGGTGGAGAAGGTCCCTGTCTATATTGTTAAATGAAGATTTCTGAGAATGCTTTTTCTTCAAATGGCAGTTCTGTGAACAGCTGATGATGAAAATGCTGAATTGCTACAACACTGATATTCTTGTACAATTCTCCTGGCTTCTGTTTCACTTCTTAAACTGTTCATCTCCTCTAAAAATCACAGGGGGAGAAAAACATAATAGGAAAGCCAAAATCATTGGCCAATTCATATTAAGAATATAATTTAAGGGAAAGTCATGTAGTATAACATTTAAGATTTCTTGGACACTTTATTCCACATGGTTCTCTTCCTTTGAACCTGTTGTTTAGAGGAGCTACAGTAAAGTTGAAATATTAATACTTCCTCATGACAGCTCAATAGTAGCTACACGTTAGCTTTATAGAGGGGCACAATCAAATGCTGCTGACTGCATGAGTTCAATTTGGCTTCTTTATTATAAATAGTTATTTTTAATTGAATTTGTTTAGCAGAAAAAGTAAGGAAGTGTTCATCCTAGAATATTGAATTACATTACATAATGTACTGGGATGTGTTATAAGACTACCTGCTACCGTGTACATCTACTTCTGGTCCCTGCTGGAAGAACTACATGTCTTCTTGCAGGTAGAACATTTTAGTGGAATGGTAATAAACTGCAAGAATGTAGTAACTTCTAGAACTTCACAGTCTTTCTTGTGGCTTTAGGAGGAAGTATTCTTTAGACAAGGGCTTGTCTGAAGGCCCTATGAGATTTAAAGGGCAAAGTACTTTTCCCACTCCAGTGACTGTAGTTCTTGAGAATTCCACAGGGATTTGCCTGGTTTGTATTTTCCTCATATTCAGGAATTATAAATAGGAATAAATCACTCTATACTATTTATTATTCATTACAAGTATTTTAACACTGATGAGATAATCAGGGAGTTAGGCTAAAAACTTTGCACCTTTGAAAATCTAATCATTAGAGTGCCTAGGAAAAGAAGACAGCTATTCAAAACCAGCTTTAAAATAGACAGCTCATTTTTCCCAGCAACCTTTTGAAGCCATTGTAGCAGTCAGTCACTACCTTATGATTATCTTTTATATTTGGCAGATTTCTTTAAGTATGCAGTGGTAATTTGGGTTTTTTTTTTGCAAAAAAATCCAATATCTTGAACTGGATAAATTAACTGGTCAAGCTACTGGGTGCAGCAATGCCTTATTAGCATCAAGCCCATCCTAGGTAACACAGCAGAGTGCATGAGCCCATCTGGGTATTCAAAAACAAAGAAAGGGTATTTAAGTCTGGCAACAAAGCCCATCTGAATGCACTTCTATATACAGCAAAAGCAGTGCTGAAATGTTCCTTAGAAAAGTGGTAGAGGACTCATCATTTTGAAGGCTCTAGAGTACAAGTCTAGAAGCAGCTGGGGGTGTTTAGCCAGGAGAAAAGGAGGCTCAGGGTCACTATCACTCTCTACAACAAGGAGGTTGTACCGAAGTGGGGTTGGTCACTTCTCCCAAGTAACAGGAGACAGGATGAGAAGAAATGGTGTCAAGTTGTGCCAGGGGAAGTTTAGGCTGGATCTTAGGAAAGATTTGTTCACTGAAAGGGTTGTCAGGCATTGGGGTAGGCTGCCCAGGGAAGTGGTGGAGTCATCATCCCTGGAGATACTTAGAAAACGTGTAGATATGGCATTTGGAGTTTGTTTTAGTGTTAAATACAACGGTCCTTGTTAATGGTTGGATCTGATGATCTTAGAGGCCTTTTTAAACTGTAATGATTCTATAATTCTATGGTTTTGTGACTTACTGGTATCAGATTCCCTCCTTTAGGGTAGAGACTCTGCCCCCTTCTCCCACCCCACCCTGTCCTGATTGGGCAGAGGTATTTCCTATCAGCCATCATTAAGCAGCCATTCCTCTCTGTCAGGACTTCCTACTAGGTGGATAAGGTTGATTCCAGGTTAGCAACTTAATTTTCCTTTATCCCGTGCTCAGAAGCTTACTTTTTTCCAAATACTATATGAGGAGCCATAATGTCTAGTTTAGGATTGCAGATCCATCAAGCAGCAGGGTGCCTTCCAGACCAATACCGTAATACCACTTTTGACAAATAATTCTTCCCCTGAACTTTGCCAGGAAGGCCCATTCACTTTTGAAATACTAGAAAATGTTATCAGATATAATCAAGAGGTAAATATTTGACACACACAAATGTTATAAAGCTGCTGAAAGTTTCTTTGTTATGGGTTGTTTAATCACTAAGCAAAGGAAAACTGTCTTCTTGTGGGATGGAACATTGAAGAATGAAACAAAAATCTTTCTATGCTGAGCATTTTCATCCAAAATCCCTGGCCTTGACCATGATGGAAGCTGGAATATCAAGTGAAGCTGGGCACAAAATGTTGTGGCTAGTTAGTTCTTCTGAAGCATTAAGGTCATTTGCAGGTAATCTGCATTTAATCCCTCAGAGAGGGAAGACAATTTCATTTTGCCTCTGGAATGAAAAGCTTCCTTTACAAGCCCTGAAATTGCTGTTGACTCTGCTGGGTTTTGGATTTACACAGCTACCATAACAATTTATCTGATATTTTTCAGTCAATTTTGCATTCATGTTTTGAGTGCTGGTTAAATAAAGATAACTCTATCTCATACTGTGTAAGTGCTGCAGGATTCCTCAGAACAATCCCAGCTCAGATTATTTTTATAGTGTGGTTTTTATAGCGATATGCTTCGCCATTCTACAGGGCTGAGTAAACATCCACTCATGCTAGACAATGTTTTTCTGTTTGTTTATGTCAGTTAAAGAGCCTGGATATACAGACACTGAATCCTACATTGCTTTCCTTAAACCAACAGAATATGAAATCAGCTGGGCTCAGTGCCGAGAAGCTGATTTCTGATGATAAACTGAAGTAAAACAAAATCTGCTCCATATGGTTCAATTGTAAACTTTGTAACTATAAACAAAAACATGTTGTGTGACTAAATATTGCAGTACAAAAGCAGCCATGAAGTACTACCCCTCAAGGCATACCCTGTGCCACCCATTTTCAAGTGTACTCTCAAAGTAAAAAGGAGTTTGAGAGACAAGGTAATGCTTGGTGTGTGTGTGTTGCTGGGGGAAAGATGTGGTGGTTGAGGTTTCTGAAACCTGCAGAAACTAACACAAAGGTAGCCAAACTCATGCCAGGAGTGAAATTCCCTCTATTTCTATCTGCTGCATGGCTGACATTGCATGCTTTTGTCCTCAATGGCCATGCAAATGGGTCTAGGCTAGATGCAGTGATTCTTCGTCTTCCTAAAATCCTGTATACATCGTATATATTGTGCCTTTCCTAGCAGAGTGAGCATGAAGGCAGGTTGAGGTATTCAGCAAACATCAAGATGTGCAAATGATCCCTGCATGCACTACTCAACCATTTTCAGGTCTGGTCCAAGCCAGTGCCTGATCTCTGTCTTAGAAGGACAGAAGTGAACAAAAGGTTGCAGAGATCCCCTGTCTATCAAAGGGAATGTTCTTTGTTCAAACCTGCCAGCCAAGGCCTTGTTTAATACACATTGCTGATAGATCACTGTTTGAGTACAGCATTTTTCCTTTTCATATTATAGCAGAAACCAGATATCCCCATGGCAGAGGTTTAGATGTTTCACTCAACTTTTGGAAGGCTTTGGTAGGAATGCATGCAGGAGACTTTGGTGAAGAAACACAAGGAAGTTCCTCAAGCTGAGATAGCTTAGCTGTGTTGCAAATTTGGGTGGATGAAACCACTCTTTTCTGCAGCACGTTCAATGATCCCTTGAATTTAGAGTTGTGGAAGAACAAAAGGGAAATATTTTGCCACTATGAATTAACAGCAGACCCTGTAAATGGTCTCACTGAAGGAAGCAGCGGCATGCAACCTTTTTGTTATGTTTGAAAGAAATTGACTGAGGGAAGAAAGCCAAAAAAACATTACCCCCAGCTTCAAACTGCAAAAGTGTTTAAAGTTGTTTAAGGACCCCAAGCACTCCTCTTGTACTGTAAAACCAGAACCTTTGGGAAACAGAACATAAGGAACTGGAAAGAAAGAACTGAAGATTTATTGGTGTTTTCAGTATAAGCACTCATCAGTCCCCTTTAGCAGAAAAGGAAATGAGCCTGCTTTTCTCTTTCAGCTAAATGGTGGTTTTCTAAAATGCCTCCTTGCTATGTAAGTATGGAATAACACAGTTAAGAAAAAGTATATCATATTACTAACTGCAATATATATATAGACAATAGTTTTTTTAACTAAAACCAAACAGAAATGGCTCCACTGTTTGACTTCAACAGGACAATTATGCCTTTAGGTTTAGATCAGAAAGTGCTTCCAACTCTATTGTTGCAGGCATGCCTGAAGCATCCGTGAAGGAAAGGGCTTCCAATTTTTAATAGAAATTCTCAATAGGGCAGAGATGATTCTTGTTCTTAATTTATTTTGCTTTTGTTTTGATCACTCAAATAGCCATGTAATGTTTGGAGGTGGCCTGGGGTAAAGCTGTAGCTGAACAGATTTTGCTATTGGTTTCCAAAATGTAACAAAACCTCAGTTTTCTTCTGAAAGGGAATGTGCCTATCAACTGCCTTGTTCAGGGTTAGAGGGAGGCAGCTGAGCTTCCCTGGTCCCCTTGAGCCTCATTTGGCATCTGGTTCTGCTTACTTATCCAGTGAGAACCAAAGGTACTTGGCAGCACTGAATAAAGGAGGAGGAAAAGGTAAACGAAACAGGACAAACTTAGAAATACATGGAATCTGAAAACTTTTATAATGAGCACATCTATTTCTAGTAATCATGGGACAGGTACCAAGAGTAAAGTTCCCTCTTAAGAAAGTGCTGTAAAACTGAGCTAGAGTGTGGAACACATAAGCAAAATTCAGGCCCAAGCATGGCATAGAGATGGCTGCAGCAGCAGCACTCATGGTTGATGTTCCCTGTGATGGTGGCCAACAGTCAGTCTGCAGTGCTAGGATCACTGCCAGGTTTCCCAGAAGCATTTAACACAGTTATTCACAAGGCCATAGGTGGAGGACTAGAAGCCTTCAGACACTTAAATGGATACAGAAAGACCTCATGGTGTCTTCTGTCCATCCTTACTGCGAAGGTCTAGCTGACTGTGTCCCCCTACTTGGTTTTGTAGGGTCTTAGTCCACGTATCTATTTGTCCAAGTTGCTCCTGGATCTCAGAAGACTACAGTTCAGTTTACCTCCCAAGGTAAGTTTTCCCTTCCTGAACAGAAGACAGTCATCCTTGGTCCTGAAACCTATTCTGTTTTCCCAAACTTGCCTGCAACTTAAATTGCCACCTTTGAAACTTGCCCATAAGGTGAGATTTATCCTTAAGGTGTCAGCCTTCCTGATTACAGTATATTTGCAATATAAAACACACATAGATGTCTGTCCTGAGTGGTTTGAGAAAAACACACAGGACTGAAGGTATGTATTTTCCTGAACTTGTTTCTTCAATACTCTGAAACCTTCTTTGGTTAGGGTCTGGTCCTCTAGCATTGCTTTTCTGTTCCTTGTCACTTTTGGTACATTCTGTCTCTTACGTTGCTTCAGTCTTTTTCTCCCACGTAAGCAATTCCTGCTCCCTGCAAACCCTATAATTGCAGATGGGTAAGAGAAAGAGCTCCTTTCCAATTACCTTTCTTCCCATTTCAATTGTTTCAACAAGTAGAAACATTCAGGTCAAACTGCACTTTGATTAGGCATAACCAGCAGCTCCTACATGCCAGTTACCACAATTTTTCAACTCTAAATACATTCTCCAAATCTCACTCTCTGTTGTTATGGTCCATTATGTGAAAATCTACTTCTGAGCTCATGACTCACTGAAACGCCCATGTTCTTCTACAGTGCTGTTATAAACGAGGCCCACAACATCGGTCAGATCGTGTATTAATTCGTTACAATTAGGACTCTCCTGAACTGACCCTGTATAAATCTTTGTGGCAACAGTCCTTTAAAATTCAATTTGACTTGAAGACTCCTCACTGAAAAAAAAAAAAACCAAACCTTGTGAAAAATAATTATCCTTTTCCATTTGCTTGGAAACTTTCATAAAGAGCACAACAGTTAACTGCAAACACCTGAATCGCAAATGACCCCATCGATGCACTTAGTCTGCTATTCCATCTTGCAACATGTTCCTTCCCCAGAAAAACAGCAGTACAGTCTTCTTTGCAACACATGGTGCAAGTGGAGAAGCAATTTAGGTGAGTCAATAACTTCCATCTGTTCTGAAGCAGTGAGTATGAAAAGAGTTTCTTTATTCTGATATAAATTCGTGGTAATGTCTCAGTTTTCTCTGTGCCAGGATGTGCTATTAGTGTATCCTGCAACTATTGTTTGTCCTGTACATATTTCTGAGTGACAACCATACAAAGAGGTGAACTGTTACCTGGGATATTCTAACAATTCTTGTAGGATGTGTATTTATTTCTTTTCTGTGAACTGCCTGAAAAATGCAAACAAATCTCCCTCGGCTTTGTTACGTATAAGTTCATTGAAAGTATATGTTCCTCTGTTTTATCATACTATTAGAGTTTACTTGCTTTTATACTTGAATTCATGTGCTTACAGGTAAACATATGCAAATACTTCCTTAAAGCTTTTCCTTGTCTTACGCTCTTTTATATTTGAGTGAAACTTTTTTCCCTTGGCTACTTAAAAATATATGCTATTTGGTTTTAAAGTTCTATTCTACCAGGAGCTGTAACATACTTGCTGAAGTAGGTTAGGATTTTGAAAACGTAGAAATACTGACCTTTAGGCCAAATGTTTGGAGAAGGGCCTAGTAATTCTCAACTTCACTGTGAATTATTTTGGATGCCAAATGTGAGACACTAAATATTGTCTCGGTATGAATTTTCATTGGAGACAATGGCTTCTGCATGTGTGCATCATCTCCAAAAAATAAGCTTCAATTCACAATGATGAGACGAGGCAATGGGGTGGTATATTTGAATCCTGAATGTTCAGACCCTCAGAATCAGCTGCTCAATTCTGCTCTCACAGCCTGGAACAACTGAAAAGGTAACAGGCTGACAGCAGGACACATTGTCCTGTGAGTACTTTGGAATGGACCTTCAGGATTTCATTTTCTTGACTCCTTGTCTGCCTGAGAATCTATACATTTGGGCATCATAACTACATCAAAAATAAAGATTTCTGGGCTCTTATCTCTCTTGCAGAGGTACAAGACATTTGAACTCCTCAAAGGCTCCAAGCCACTTGCTATACAATTATCCAGAAGCATATTTTTCTGATCCTAGATCTGAAATTTTAGTCTCACTTTATCCATTGGACAGAGCTCTTTTTCCATATGCAAATGGTGCATGTTGCTTGGCATGATCTCAGGATATTGGTTTCAGAGAATCATAATCTTCATTATTTTCTTGTCTAAATATATAAATACCAGAAATGTATTTCTTGTCTTTCCACTTGGTTATTTTACATACACACTGCTTTAAAAAGTGAAGAGCTGTAAAGTTTGCTCTCTTATCCATGGTAAAGTATTTGGAATAGTTTTGCCTCTGGCAAGATTCCACCAGTTCAGCTCTGCTGGAGCTGTGTTTGAAGAAATCTCCTTCCTCTCCATCAAGTCTGTCTGGAGCACTCCTTAGAGCTGCAGCCATCGAGACTGGGCCATATCAGGTGGCTCCACACATGATGGAACAATCTAGGGCTGGGAAAAAAGAAATGTAACTCAATGTTGTTTTTAGTTTCAACTCCTCTGAGGCTTCAAACTACATGCTGAACTTCTTAGAGTCACAGCAGAAAAACACAAATTAAGTGAAACAAAAATTTAATTAATTGATTACAGGAAGTTCATGAGTTTGGGAAAGGACTATACAAACATACAAGAACAATGAGCTTATACGTTGCCCGTACAAACACAATGAGCTAAATCATTATAGCAGAGATGGCTGGGGTGACAGGAGCCCTGGGAGTCCCAGGAGAAGGCTGTGCTCCTGGGTTGTGTCTGGATCTGGGCTGGCTGCCTTGGGCTGCAGGAGAACAGAGGACTCTGGGCTAAGTGATGAGCACACAACTGTGCCCCAGCAGGAAGCTTCTGCATCCAGGACTCACCAGGTCGCAGTGACAATGCAGACACACTCCTTTTGTGTCTGGGAAGCTTTTTTATTGAGTTTCTTGACAGAGACCAAACTACTGAGCTGCTAGAATAATTGGTCCATACTGCCAGCTATCCTTACACTAAAGCAGTTTTAGGAAAACTGGTTAAAATCATAGTGTTATAAGTATTTTGAACATCTCTGCTTAAAAAACTAAATTATCCCTGAAGAAGAAAATCTGGCAACAATATAGTCTTTGTTTCTAGATATGAATTGTCCAGGGTGATTAGTTTGTGGGCTAACCCTGAGCTGTGGACCTTCGAAGGGTGGGGATTCAGATACTCTTGCACAGTCAGAGCAGCAGAATGTAGACATAGACAGAGCACGCAAAACATCAAGACTGCAGAAGAAACAGACTCAGTCCTTCTAAACTGTTCAAGATAAGAAGGTACAAACAAGATTATAAGGGCTTCAGTTCTGATCAGCTGCAAAATGAACGTGGGAACTTATTTACACAGGCCCTGTTTGTAGAGTCTTTTGTGCATCTGAGTATTTGTCTTCTTTCATGACTATGACATCATTCTTAGATTTGCTACTTCTCTATTCTTAAATTTGGTGTCATTCTGTTGGGCCCAGTCTAGAAACAGATTTTGAAATGTGTCCTACAAATGAGGGCAGACGCACTTAACAACAGAGAAAGTCTCGGCATAATGAAAAAAATAAGGTGGAAAATTGTTGTCCAAAATCGTATGCAAGCTGTAGTTTTTGTTTGCTTGTTGCAATTATTTTCTGGACAGTATCAAAGTAAATCAAGTCAACTTCTCCACCTTTCCTTCACTCCAGTTATCTGTTAGTTTTTTTGACTCCTTATTAATATATTTTGTTGGCTCCGGTACGGCTCAAGGTGTATATTTTGTTTGGTATGTGTAAGAGAACTGGCAGAGATGGAGCTAACTTTCCCTTCAGCAGGCCATATAGTGCTCTGTTTGTAGCTGTGGCTAGAATGGTCTTGAGAACACACCAGTGTTTTTGGGTACTGCTGAACATTGTTCCCACAGCATCCAGGCTCTCTCCATCCCCACCCTGTTCCCACAAGCCAGCAGGATGGAGGATGGCAAGAGGCTGGAAGGGGACACAGCCAGGACAGGAGATCCAAGCTGACCAAAGGGATGTTCTGTACCATATGGTGTCATGCTTAGTAAAACAAAAGAAAAAAAATGCAAAGAGAAAGGAGGAGCAGGGAGGGCATTCATTGTTAAGGCAATTGTCTTCCAAGGCAATCACCATAATTACTGAAGCCCATTTCCTGCTGAGGGAAACAGAAAACAAAACTTTTCCTCTTTTCCTCTGCCTTCCCTCTGTGCACAGCCTTTGCTTTTTTTTTCTTAAACTGAATTTATCTCAACCCACAATTTTTTCATCTTATTTTCTTCCCCTGTCCTGCTGTGAAGGAGGAGTGAGAGAGTGGCTTGGTGAGTTCCTAGCCAAGGTGAGTTCCTTGGTAGCCATCCAAGGTCAACCCACCATTGTATGATCAGATGGGCACAGACTTTACAATGAAACTTGGGATTTATTTGCAGCTTCCAAGTGATGTTAGGCAAGTCATCTATCTCATGTGCTTCTGTTTCATCTTTACCTGTTGTCTGTCTGTATTCACGTTTTAAAAACTGACATCTTCCCTTTTGAGTACAGGACTGTGATCATTTATTTGTGGAGTGCTTACCTCAAAACGGTGGGGAACACCAGCCCAGGAGCTCATTATAATTATGAAATGAACTTGTGGCTCAATTGTTGCTGCTGTTTTTCTTCAGGAACAACCTAGGCATATTCAGAGAATAAGTTGCAAGACTAACTGTGCTAGCTCCTCACTTTCTGCTGCCTTCTTTCTTGAAGGGTCCTGCAGCCCCTAATATCACATAACAGAATGTCTGCTGCATGGTGTTCTCTTCCATCAAGTGAGTAGGTGAGGTAAAACCTGGTACTTATGGTCATATGAGGGGTACAAAATGATGAGGGAAGAATATCTAACGAGGGCTGTCCAGTGCATTCATAAATGTTACACATTTTTCCAGATCAATAGTTTCCTGACTTGTTTTTTCCCGCAAATAACCACCCTCAATTACAGTCAGTCAATGAGTTTTGTAACTCTTCATTACAATTCACTTCATTACAATGACTTGTCAACTCATTTCCAGGAGTCATATGAGTGCAGATAAATATTTTTAATAAAAACACAGATAAATGATAGCAGCATAATAAAAAAGATTAAAAAAATAAATGTTGCAAAAATCATTTAAATTTGGCTAGTCATGTTAAATGGATGACATCTGAGGTTGTTAGTTAAATCTTCTACTAAAAAGTAGTCAAGGGAAAATGCAGGCCTTGGTCTTTCCTACTGAACAGTCCTACTGAATTACTCCTCTTCATGTTCAATGGCTGAGGAACTGCTAATTTCTTTTATTTTTGTACCTGAAAACAGAAATACAGTTTGACAGGCAGAAAGGTTTTTATGCATGAGTTTTGCTTCATCTCTCTGACAATAAATCTGCCAAAGTAATTGGAATGAAATATAAGACATTATAACTAGCAAGGACTGTTGAAATCTCTGCCTTCGATCTGCCACTTATGAATAAAAAATTAACATAAATAAACTATAACCAAAACCAGTACCAAATTTAATAATGAACACAACCACTCTAAGTACTCTTCTAAACAAAGAAGCCCTCATTATCCAAAGTGTACACATCCAGCAAAATTAATTTGTTCATCATTGTTACCCTCAGAGCTGGATTTAATCTATTTAAAAGTTTTCTTAAAAAAAAAAAAAACAAAAGAGAAAAGATTTTTTAGTAAAATGTATCAATGAATTTAGTTTTCTTGTGATGAAATAGGGTCTGCTAGTCTGATTTACAATTGTAATTCAGAGACAGAGATAGATATATGTTCAAATGTTACAATTTTATCACCTTGTTTTTATTTTTGTACATGAAATCTGAACAGTTACTTTTTTTAGCCACATCCTTGTAGGTATCTAACAATCTACATTAAAGCAGAATACAACTACGTGTTTACCACTGTTTCCCCTGTTGTGCCCGTTGTGAAAATTACTGATATCTGCATGTTCCTCAGTGAAAAACAAGGCAGTGACCTGCTTGGCTGAAAAGATAAAATGTACACTTCGCACACAATTACCTCCTGTAGTTGAATAAAACATCAACTCAGTCTTTTCCCAAGGCTCATAAAGCATCATTTGTACTCATAACCTCTTTTGGCACAATCAAACTTACTAACCTGTCCTCTTATATGTCAGGCCAGATGTTAACTGTCAAAGTAATTATCAGCTGAGTACAGATATTCTTGAAAGGCTTTGACTGCCCCATTTGTCTCACTGCCAGTTGGTGAGTCCACCTCAAAAAAACAGTGAAGAAGCAGATCCTGATTCAGCATCTGGTGAAGTTAATGTAACTTAACTTAAACATTTAGGACCCACAGTAGGTTTGTTTGTTTTCTTTTTTCACTTCTGTGCATTTTCATATTAGGCTCTGTAGTTTTCTAAGTCACTAAGCATCTCTGTGTATCACAAGTTGAAAAGGTGTTTATATTTCAGTAACATTCTCAGTGTCAGAATTAAAACTGAAAAAGTTTCTTCTTCCCCTGAAGATGTTGGTATTCTGCTTGGGAAGACCTAGGTCCAAATATGGCTACTGGCTTGTAGTGAGCGTTGATTCCACATCCCACTATTTCTCATGGCTGAAAAACTTTATTATGAGTTATTCAGGTGCAAGTGAGACCTTTCACTAGACAGGATAGCCAGTCTTCCTGTGGTTCAGGATGTCTGAGGAACTATTTAGTTTCTCTCTGTCTCTCTCTTTTTTTTTTTTTGGGTTGGAAGCCTGTAGAATAATGTATGCTGTCGAATTCTTTTCCCAAAAGAACTAAAAGTATTTAATAAAGAATTCAATATACATCTACTTGTTCAATCTGGAGATGCATAAAGAATTTGGCAGAGAATAAGAATAGAATGTTAAATTTTTCTTCATATAAGATTCAGAGTGTTTTTCTAGTAATAATACAGTAAAACTGTGGGATGAAATCCAGTAAATAGAAAGTATCTTGAGTGGGTTTCAAAACATGACACTATATCTGAAATGTTACACAATGGCTACTTGTTTGCCATGCTTACACAATATCATGGAATAAAAGGGTGAGTACTCATATGACAGTATATGATACATTTTCTTCTTCGATAGCAGATTTTCCCACTAGTGTCCCAGGAATCTGAATGATTTTTTACTGTAAGGCGTTTTTTTTCAGTGGCAAATGCTGCTTCTTGGTAGCAGATTACCAAATCGAGTGTGAAAGAGGACTCATTCCTCCCATTCCTACATGGTCACACAGCGTTCTTGGCAGGGAAAATACTCACTTCACGCTTGCATGAGTGAGGTTGTTCTAATGTGGGTGTGAACTACGTCTAGGAAACAGGGAATTGCAGGCAGGATCCACCCAATAGTACTGCCAGTTACAGAAACTGAATTTCCACCTCAGTTCCCAGTGAAGCCCTTCTAGGTTTCTTTGAAGGAAACCAATTTGGAAAATGGAGGCCTGAACAACTACTGCTTCACCCGTCCCTGAAACAGAAACAATAATAATAGAAATAAAAGTTTATTTAATGAGGGAAGCTTACTGTAGATGCAGATGCTGGAAGCATCATTCAAATGTGAAATTTGTAACTCTGCACTAAATATTATATAACAATAATGACTGCCTCAAAATAAAACCTGTTTTATTATGCAAATATATTCCAATGGAAGCAAAGAAAGTGTTTGAGACTTTCACCAACAACGCAGTGGAAGCATCATGAAATATTGCAAGTACTAATCCTGTGTAAGAGAGAAACAAATTCACTTTATATTTTTCATTTTAAAAGTGTGTGCTTATAGTATACAGTGTGACAGGTCATGATAGCTGCTCCTAAAAAATACTTTGACCCAACCAAGCTGAGGAGGAAGCAGCCATCTTCTACCCTGGAACTACACAAAATAAGTTAAATGAGTTTCTTGATCTCTCAGAGTAAGACAATTCAATCTCAGATCTCTTATTTGCCAATGAAGTGCCTTAATTTCCCAGGCTGTAATTAACATTAGGAGGCAATTCACCTCCTACTTCAGACAGTACATATGCAGCCAAGAATATCAGATTTATGACCATGAAGCAGGGAAATATTGTTTATCTTCATGCATCCTAGTAGTATAATTTGGTGTTCTATGTTGCCAGGTGGGAACACAAGGTAGAGTAACTTAAATTTTAAGTAGGAACATCCAAAAACTGAACTTGCTACTTTCACGGTAAAACAGAGCATGAGATCAGGACTACGGGACTCCTGTAGTGGCTTCCTTCTTTGTTTTACTTTCCTTGTGGTGTCTCAGTTTAACAAGTTTGTGTTTTGCTGCTTCTCAGTATTTACAGTGAAATATAGGGGGGTCTCTGGCATTTCTGGCCCAGGTTCAGAAAATGAAACTGAGCTCTTCATTAGCCAAAAGCCAGCAGTTCCTCTGTGTTCTTCATCTGCATAGTCTAACTCTTGAGCACCCCTATTCTCTGGCCCTGGCCATTAGCATCCCCAAAGTATCATACACAGCTGTTTCACCTTTCATACTGCTTCAGTTCTCATTTCTCATTATCTTTAGAAACATGTATTGATCTCCATAGCAATGTTTATTTGCAAAGTAAAAGCAAAGAATTAAATATACATATGGAAGAAATATTACATTAAAGTGTTGGATTATATTAATCTCTTGGAGACTAAGAGCCTAAAAAAAATGTTAAGTAGCAATAGTAAACATGCAGAAAACTAGGGAGAAAAAATATTGGCCAACTCAAACTCACCAGGAGTGGTCAGCTACGTAAAAATTACAGCAGCCTTTTCTTTTGTTATCCCCACTTTATGCAGAATGCGTTCAAGACACATAGATCCCATGGACAAATGACATTTGGAAAGTAACACAGACCTTTTCACTCGTTAATTACAAACATTATCATGCTCAGTGAGGAAGTCAAGGCCTTCAGTAGCCATTACCTGTCATATGATCTTTGAATTTGCTTTAGTGGCAACAGGTTCATTTCTAGCTTGTACAGCCCCACTCAGCAACTCCCTGCTATCCAGACACAGTCTCATACAAGTGTTCACTTCTAGTTCTTCAGATGTAGTTCAGCAAACAATGGAAAGCACTGTAGAGAATTTCCACCATGATATCCCTTTGTCTTCATCCTACCAAACATTCACTGTAATAAAATCTTGTAAGCACTAATGCCTTTGAGTTGTTTTCCATGCCCAGAATGGTCTTGGAATGACTTAGAACTATGTAGGGATAAGTAGATAGAATAGAACAGAGTAGTTTGGTTAGAAGGGACCCACAGGTATCATCTAGTCCAACCACCTGACCAATTCAGGCCAAGTTAAAGCATGTTGTCAATGCATTGTCCAAATGTCTCTTAAATAATGACAGGCTTGGGCACCAACCACCTCCCTAGAAAGTCTGTTCCAGTATTTGACCACCCTCCTGGTAAATAAGTGCTTCCCAGTGTCAGTCTGTATCTCCTGCAGTGTAGTTTTGAATCAGGCCCATGCTTCCTATCACTGGATACCAGGAAGAAGAGATCAGCACTTCTCTCTCCACTGCCCCCCTTCAGGAAACTGTAGAGAGCAGTGAGAGTCAGACAAACGCAATTGATTCCTTGTTATTGACAATCATATTAGAAGAGGAGAAGGTAGTAGGTTGTCCACACATTTGGACTCTACACTGCCATTATATTTTGGCGTCCTGATGTTCCTTTACTTCTTATGGACTCTCTTGCCCAGAATATCTGGACCTCAAGTTGACCATGGACATTTTCAGAGTTATCCAAGCCTATTTTCCTGTGCTAGCTGTTATATTTTTGAGTTATTCCTATCCACTTATTTCTGTATAACAATCACATCATCAACTGTATCTACGCAGTATTCTATGTACATATCATCCAAGTTCAGCATTCACCCCTCCCCAAAAAGCATTTTCTCAAACATTTGTTCTGCAACAGAAATGTGTGCCCTGTACATATTGTAAGTCGGCATTTAGAGGGGCTCATTTATATGTGGGATAGTCTTCTGGGATACACAGCAATAAGTCTTAGTGCCAAACTGATCCATTGGAAATAACCATGTAAAAGACATTCAGACTGCTAAACCCAGGCAATAAAGGATGTTATAGTGAACATCCTCTGGCTCAGTCTTGCTCTAGTATAGCACAGGCACATTGGTGGGTTTTATTAGAATCTTCTGTTAGCTTCAGATGAGGACATTTGGTTGGCTTGAGGGCTAACTAGAGGGAGATGATGAGAGGAAGTGGGTATAGTTGCAAAATAATGTTTAGATGTGGTAAAATGAGATTATTTCACCCCAACATCTTAAAGGAATACAGACATGCACTTCGTGCATTTGTCAGATTTGTTTCACAGAGATAATACTCTAAAATTGACTCTGCAGATACCTTGGGTAACTTACAGTGCCTGAATCCAGCTAAGTAAACAAAGTATTATTGTTTAGTTGACTGACAATGAAACCCATATTTAAAGTAAGTGATTCAACATGATACACCAAGGGTTGATATTTGCTAGAAAACAACTGCCAGAATTAATCCATAGACCAAAGAATAATATAAGGCAGGCAAGCCTTGTTATGTATCACTGGATGGGCATTGGTATACTGTATATTTCATCACCTTAAGTGGTTCCTTCATCAAGCAATTCTTTTAAAGCAAAGCCAAAAACCCTGAACATAAGGGCTAAAGGGAAGGCATTAAGAACATACCGTCCTTATAGGCACTGGATTTTGCTCACAAATTAGAATTGTCGTAAAAAGTGAAGTTCCTTATTTTTTGGCATGTTCTCATGTTCATTGGAGAAGGTTTTTCTCCTTTGGCTTACTGCTTTTTCTCTTACATATCCTTATTTCATCAGTTACATGCACTGAATGTGATTCCAATCTTTTTCTCCCTTGTTTGTTGGACCACTGAACCACGGTAAATGAAGGCACATGGCCAACCATATGGTAACAATAACATCAGTGTTGCAGTAGAGGAAGATCAAGAGTCACATATACATAAGGTAATATGGAATATATTTATACAATTTTGAAGAATATCACTAGTCTGTTTTCCTCAGTAATATTTATGTTCTTTGGAGTGACAGAATGAGGTCAAATCCAAGATGCACTACATTGAAAGTACCAGTCAAAAAGAACTTTTCCCTTTCATCTGTTCTACATTTTGATCTTCCTTATAACTTTGTGGAAATTATAATATATCAAGCACTATTGATATTTGCCTGGAAAAGATGCAATGTTCTTTTCAGAAAATTGATGTAATTAAAAAAATACATAACAGAATGACTTGTTTTTCAAATTGTAGAGCTAAAATTTATGCCCTGTACCACTTCCCATTACTTTCAAAATACTTTATTTATTGAATTCATTTCATATGTCAACTGGGATAACTAAAGTTCCCAGAAGAGTGGTGGTACAAACATATAAACCTGGCTAAAATTATTAATTAAAGTTTTCAGCTAAACCATAAAATGGTGTCTGTGAAATATCATTCAAAAATATCTTCCCCTCATTTAAACAAATCTAATCTTAGTCAATCACCAGCATCTCTGAAAGCAGCTCAGTTATGCTTAACCATCTATCTCAGTATAGTTTTGAGCTGCCTAACTTGAAATTGGTTTATTGCTTTTCAATCATATGAATAGGTGAACAAGAAAGATGGCCAAAATAAATATAATTGATCCTACCAGAACTGGGTAGGATTATAACACTTTGAAATACTTTTTTGATGAAGTGGAAGCACTGGAGCTTCCATGAGAAATGGGGGAGGACATTGTTTGAAAGTGTACTAACTTCAGTAAAGAAGGAATAAGTTGATTCTCTTTAAATATTTGATGAGTCTGCTTTAGATACTAAATCAAGCTATAGGCTGAGTGTTTAAACTCAAGTAAACAAGTAGACTCAATTTACATTCACAAACTGAAAATTTTGTTCAAATATCAGACAGTATTTTTCACTTTTCCACATCATTATAACTGTCACTAACAAGACTATTTATCAGAATCTGTTTTAATGGCAATGACATCTCAAACTATCTGCTGCTAGGTGGGGGCATGTTCACAAAAGATGGTATCTAATGTGAAATTGAGACAATTTGCCTTTTCCAGAAATTTAATTTTTTGTCATGGAGTTCTTAGGAGGTTTATAAGAAAAGAGTCTTTTGAAGTTGGATTACAATGAAGTCTTAGTTTGAATGAAGATCTATAAATATTGTGATGTTCTTAAAGGCCATGTTCAGGCTGTAGAGTTCTGTGTTACCTGAGCTAGCACTAAATACAAACCTGGAGAGGACAGTCAGCATGAAACCATTGAGTAAAAAGCTCCTGGAGCCTGGGTTAATTTCCTTAGAGCTATCTCAGGTCTCTCCATGCTCCACAGGGTGATCTAGCATACTGTTGCTTTAAATATTTACTTGTATGAAATATTCTTCTCTCTTTGTTGCTAAGAAATTTTATGTCACATCAATGTTTCAAGTCTCACATATATTCAGAGATCTTGAGATTGCATGATGCCTTTTTTGTAAATCCAGGAAAAATTCTGCCATACTATGTACCCAGTAGAGCTCAATGAAATTATCATAGTAAAAATAAAATACTATAGGAATGATTTTTGGATAGTTTAGGGTAACCCATTTCATTCCATGCTCATCCACATAAAGTAACATAGTTTCACCAAAATGCCATCAAGGAATTTTAGAGAGAAATAAATGTCAGACACGTTCTTTTGATTGAACAAAGATTTTATGCAAGTTTAAAATTGTACTGAGTATACATGTATGAGTCTCAAATACAAACTTCCACTCAGTCTGCATCTGTTTCTGTAGGTAAAGCACAGGTGCTAAACTGTTAATTCTATGTGATTAGAAAGGAAGGGGAAATCTTACTGGTTTAAGAAATTAGTTTTCACTTTATAGGATGGGGATGTAATCAGCTGCAATTTAATGTGCTGGTTTGGCAAGGCAGCCAGGCCACTATAACTGGCTACACGTGTGTTCTCAGCACACCTAGATGTAAGTTAAAGTGTGCTGGTTTAAGCTAACACATTTATTTTGCTGTTAGGACAGGTGGACAAGCATATGGTGCAGCTGAAGAATGTTACTTGTTAAATTAATGCCAGGTTTAATCATTCCATGATTCTTTGGTGACAGGACTTAGTTTCAAGAAGAGATTTGATACCAAGGGTTGAAGACACCCCTTATCTCTGAACCTGACACTGAATCGTAGGAGGTAAAGTAAACGTGAAGGCAAGAATTCCTAGTTAAGGGAGGGACTGAGAAATCAAAAAGAAAAGTAGTAAAGAAAGATTAGGATGACAGGCATGGAAGGTCTGATCTTGCTTTCCAAGTATATTTTGTTCCCTTATTAGAGATGGCCAGTAAGTAGATCTTTCTTTTTTACACTCCCAAATAAGAGCATGTTTCATGCAGATATTTTTTTTTCTTCCACTTTGAATAGTATTGTTAGGTTGGAGTTTCATTCATACAAATTTTTACTTCCCCATATAACCCTGAGGTTATATGAAAATGGCACCAGTGGAGTTTTCAAGGAGTATACCTTTGGAGTTCATGCCCATATTCATATATGGTTTAAGGGAAGCTGATACTGCAGCCTGTCTTAAAAAACTCGTTCATGAAACACCCACAAGGAAAAATTGGTTCAAGAGCTCTTGTGTTAAACTCACTGTGTATTGCACTGTATACAGTATGAACAATCTCTCAGCTTTACTGAGGCAGGGACACAGATTCTCACACAGGAGCAGACAGCTCTAACCTCTTTGTGAGCTGGATTCAACAAGAACAGAGCTGAATTGCTCTGTTCCAAATAAAAGGAGTTTTGATGTTTTTACGTTGTGGTCTGCAGTCACCAGACCCAATGCCAGGGTCTAACACTGTATGGATAGATGGCAACACCACTGAACCCATGTGGACTTCCACTGCTGTGATCTCCTGGAAGGTGCAAAATACACTCTGAAGTTTTCAACTTCCTGGAGTTCATCTTTTATTTAGAATAAAAATTATTCCTTTTTTTATTTCTCTCCTGACACAGGAGGGGCTGGGCAATTCTCAAGGACAGTGGTGCCAACAGACACACAAGGTTTTCCTGGTCTGTGCAGGCACGAGGAACCTCAGCTTTGTAGCAGCAGTTGACAATCTCTGGGAAAAGAGGGCATTTGGGCAGAGCTGCTTCCCCCTCTCCCATTCCTAGACAGTGTTGTGAACAGCTGAGAGAGAAGTATTTCTTTTCAACCCCAAAAGTGGTGTCATTCCTCCATTATACAAAATCCATGGCTGATAACTATGCTGTACGCAGTGCCCCACATCATCAAACTGCATGGGTCAGTGAAGAAAGAAGGAGCGCTGCAATTCAGACTCCTTCTGGAATGGGTCAGTCTTTCCTTCCAAGCTGGAATGGTTCAGGATGGGTTTTACAAGATCTGAAACATGAGACTTTTCAGTTTCAGGAGAATCCTGTCAAATCTTATTAGAAAGCAATAGACAACTTTTAAAATTGCTTCTATTTGTTTGAACAGTTTGCTGAAACTGGTGAGGTGAATTCTTGTTCTTGTGGGAAAAAATTGCACAAATACAGTGCTTTATTTTTTTTCAAAGAATTTTACAGATATTAAATCATCTTGAAATTGCTCTTAGAGAATAGATAAGCAATGCCACTTTCACAACTGGGGGGGATGGGAAAACAGAGGCTGCGTACAATTTATTTTTGTCATGTGCTATTAAAGATTGGTTTCAAGAACTAAAGGAACTCTTCATGGGCCTCCAGCCCTAGCCATAAGTAATATGAACAAACTGCTGTCAACTCACTAATGTGTGAAGTATTTTAGGCTAAATTCCATGCATTTGCGTTGACTGATTTAAACAGCAGTAGTTGGGAGAACAGTTTATTGTTAGCTCTACTGTATAGGATTTAGGTCTGTATTCTGCAGGCTACCCCAGGTAGTCATTGGCTAAAGCACATAACTGTGAAATAAACCTTTTACACACTAAATTCTTGTCGTGCTGCCTCATGTAAGAGTCATCATTCACTGCTGTCACCAAAAGAATTGGCATTAGAAGGTGATGAATCAAGGAGGGGATTTTCCCTTCCCTCCCTAGAAGACTGCTCTGGATTCTGTGAAAGCCTTCCTCTCCGCTTACAGATCACAGCTGCTCAGTGCTGCCAGGAAACCACAGAAAGGCAGCAGAGTCATGCAAAACTTTTTATGCAATCATAGTGTCTATCCTTTAATGACCCAGTGAACAGAAATCATTCCAAACCACCGGAACTGCCTTTGTATTGCTCATCAGGAGGCTTGGGCATTCTGATCCTCAGAGAATCCATATATATTCGTCAGAGATACGTCCCATGTACATGGTGCAGACTTCCCAGAATTTGTCCTATGTAGAAAAGCTTTTGGAGAAAATGTTCTTTTTCCTGTCTCTTGAACCTTTATTTATTTCTAATTGAAACGGAAGAAAGGGCCAGAAATCAAGCTGTCTTCCATCACTTAAACAATATTTTTCCTTTATTTCATACTTTTTCATAGAATTTCAAATCTCCTTTTCTAGAAAATAACTTGGCATCCCTTTTTGTAAAATAAGTTCTCCTATAGCTATGTTGCATGATAAAGGAAAATTAATATGGTAAGTCCTCCTTTTGTAAGAAAAGTACAGGAACTGCCACAGAATCAGTCTGGAGGAAAAAAGGCAACGCAGGAAGAACTGTGCCTTGCCAGTAGTGCCAATGGAGACTTTCCACTGTGCTTTTTGCAATCAAACTTGCCTATCTCACACTGGCCTTTTTAGCCACCAGTATGCTTGTAGCAAGCATGGGTAGAGCCCTTCCCAAATCTTTGTTCACAAAGCCTAGCCATGATGATGACAGGAACTGTAAAAGTAGAACCTCTTCCAAAGTGCTACACAAAACAGAAAGAAGTTTACAATATGAGCAGAGTTGCAGAAACCTTAACATTTTTCAGAAGACTCAGACATCTTCAAGCTTTTTATGCACATAAAAATGTCATTCAATGAAAGGTCTACAGCAGATGGAAATGTAGCCTTGGAGTCTGTGTGTTGCACCTCAGCCACCCAGTTAGCTGATAAAGGTGGTAAGCTGTCTCACATGAAGGTCCTCAATAAACTTGTGCCCTGATTGCCTGACACACGATATTTTCTCTCCTAGACCAGCAATGAGTGAGTGTCCATCAGGCATCTCCCACTACCACATGGCAGGAGAATTTTGCCCAGGAACTGCAGGAGTGAGGAAGCAGCTTCAGAAATTGTGGAGACATTGTCACTATTGTTTTTGTGTTTCAGTCTTATATTATATCCCAGTTTGAATACTGGACTTCAGCTATAAATAACTGCATTGCCTCATGTTTCACACTAACTGAAGGCAACGTAATGATGTGTCTCACTTTCTACCTGATCAATGGATGTATTAATTACACAAAGACTGACTCAGTCACTAAATCAGGTGGGGAATCTACAGCCCCACCACAGGCTCAAAAGTACATTCCAGCCACCTGTGAGGGATATCTTTTGAGGAAGAAGTGTGGAGATGGCTTTTGGCATAAACCCAAAATGTATCCTTTCAACTAACATTTGGCTTACTGGATTTCATCTTATGGCTGTATTAAGCTTCCTTTTAATGCTTTTTAACTTCTTTGTAATTTGCAGCCCCTTTCAGGGAAGATCATGTGTTTCTCACCTTTTGCAGCAGTATCATTTGGGAGTTGTATCAAGCCCAGGTCAACTTGGTTTCCAAACAACTCAACTTCTTGAGGCCTGAGCAAAAGTGTATTTAATTAAAGTGACATAAATCATGTCACATTCTCTTGCCTTCTTTGGGATTAATTTGCTTGCACTTACAAATTTCACATATGAATTTCACTTATGCAGCTTCCATCACCCTTGGTTATTCCTGTAGTAGGGAGGTTTGGCTGGTGGGTCACTGGCTGCCTTCGGTCCAATGTCCCTGCTCTTTAATATTTCACTCCCAATTTCCTATCTGGTGACAGATAAAGTAGTCTCCATAAAGGGAAGAAGGAATGGCAGAGAATTGCTTTTTCCAAGTAGAAGACAATGTCCCAGACCTGACCCCAGCAAAAACCACTCCATGTGGCACTTTACTAGTTATGCCTTAAAAAAATGGCTTTCATCCAGGCCCTGGTGTGGTACTAATAGCCACAGCTTTTGGCGAAGAATGAACTATAAATCTTTAAACACCAACAAGTCTGATTAGGCTTGATTTTTTTTGGCTCTGTTGTGGTACCTCCAAACAGAAAAATGTTTTTGCAGAACAGGTTCAGTATATCCGATACTTCCTTGTATGCAACACTTATCACACTCAGGTTTATTGATGCAGGAAGTTAGTTTCCTAGTTTTATTCTTTAAAAAATTGAGGTGAAGCCAGACCTTCAAGTGATAGAAATCAGCATAACATTGTTGTCCTTAGTCATGTTTTCAGCAGTTCAGGATATAGGTCTTGGATTTCAGTCTTGGAGTCTGTTGGTAGAAAAGGTCTATCAGGTCATGTTGTCTGTGTCCTTGTTCATGAAAAATTGTTCCCTTGGGTACAGAAATAGGAAGCAGCCCAACACTGTTTTTAAACATTTCACTTCCACAAATGGTGTTTTTGCCACTTTCCCTTGGGAGTCTGCTCCATCCAGATGGAAATTTTCCTGGCTTTAAGGTCTACAATTTTTATTTCATATTCAGATCCACAATTTCAGTATCCAGATAAAAAGTTTCCCTTTTACTATTTGTATTTGTTTTTTAGGCAAAGTGCTTCTTTAGAAAATCAGTTCACTTTAAAACCTTAATTGTTCTTAAATGTCTTTTTCTAAACTGCCTTCTGTCTGTCAGGAATCACTCGGTGTCTGACAGTAAACACAAAATGTAGGTGCAGATGACCAGGCTGGAGCACAGACAGACTTTGTACGGGGCAAGGAGGAGAGGTGATACAGCTTCCATGTGCATGAAGATGCTTGACTGAGCAGTGGGGTACCAAGTGAACTTTTATGTGGTAGCGCTCAGTGGTCCTGTTTGCCTTTCAGAACAGAGTAGGGGAAGCATATTTCAGTTCTTAAAATATTCGGTTTAAAGTAAAAACTTAAATCCTATCAAAGACTGCAGCCTTGCAGATGTCATTTGAAATGATCATGTCAAGGGAAGTGACCAGGGTGTTATCCTGTATCAGGGATTTTCAGTAATTTCTGAGTGTTTTCCAGTGAAGATGATTACTCAAGTGCAGTGACCTTATGCCTGGCAACAAACAGGCTTATACCCATAATTGCATTTCACAGGCTTAACAGTAGCAGTCCAGGGACTCTCAGGCACACCTTGAATATGAGCAGAAAACCTATGTGGCCTATATTGTTGTTCTGCTTTCTTGTACAATGGTATTTGAAGCTGTGTCCTTTGGGACATACCACAGAAAGTAATGTACATGCCATGAAGATTGGTGGAAATTGCACTCACTCTTCAGTAGTGTCTCTGAAAGTGGGAAGCACCTTAAGAAGAAGCAAGGTAAAGAACATTTACAACAAAAAATACCAGTCAATAGCCTTAAATTTGCACAGCATGAGGAGAAGTGCTGCAGAGCTGGGTGAAGGTAGCAATGCTAGCTTTAAACTAGCTTACTCAGAAAGCTCTGAATTACCTTCTTGTTGGAGGTGACAGCCTGTGAGTAGCCTTGTGGTGCCACACAATTACAATTACCATTGCCAAAACTTACTAGTCCCTTTTTGACATGACTTTTTTCTTTAAAATACTCAATGCATTGTTTGCCAAGATCAAAGAGTTTGGACTGCACTGTAGTGACTTCATTTGGCTTTGTGTACTGCTGTGGGGAACAGACACCACTTTCATAACAAAGCCCCTTCTCTTCCTCTGCTTATGCTCTAGTGCTCATTTCTTCAGACACTGTGGACAAAGCCCTTCCTCAACTCAGACATAAAAGTGGCTCTTCTCTTTTCCAATGGCACACATGACAAAAATCACAAGTCTGAAGAAAACCAAGATAGTACAACAGAGTAGTTTTACACTTTCCAAGTGGTAGCAAGAATTCTGAACACAAAAGGGGTTTTCAGCTACTTATAGTGGCCAAATATTTTTAATAGATTCTGTAAGACCCCAAAGGAGGAAAGACTGTCAAGAAGAATGCAAATGTCACAGTGCTCCTCTTGCAATGCCATATGTGACAACTTGTGACTGGCAGAATTTGTGGTGATCCAGTTCATGAAGAGACTTGGTTGATCAAAAGTGAGCAACATAAATATCTCATTAGGAACTAGTAAGGAGAAGAAGACAGGATTTGCAGTTTTTCTTTCATGAGGTGAATGGGGAAATGCCTCCCTTTCCAGCCATTAGATATTTCTTGAAAGGAGTACCTCTTCTTTCAAGCCTAGAAGAGGATTTTGCCCTTTCTTTTAATGAAAGAAATGTTGGTTTGTATTCCTTCAACACTGATGAAACCTCATAGACCAGGAACATATCTATCATTTAACCTTTAGCTGTTGGATACTATCTGAATGTGTCTGCTGTGAGTACATAGCTACAGAAACATCAATATCTGAAGAATTTCTGTGAGGCAGGGTTGGTCATCATTGGGCATCCTCACATCCAGCTGAAGAGGGTAGGAGTGCTTTCATGCCCCTTGGAGGTCTGCCTGACACATCACAAGCAGTGGAAATCCTGAACCTGAAAGCCTCTGGTCACAGAATGATTGGAAAACTAGCAATTCTGTTAGAACATGTGATTACCACAGCAAAGGCCAGTACAGTAGCAGACTCCAGTACTTTTAACACGACTTTATGAGGCTCCCAGAAGGATCAAGATGATGTGGTATATCTCTTACTTAAAGAAGGAAATACAGAGACAGAAACATTCCCTTCATAATTTTTGGTGTGGCCACAACCTGGCAAAATAAATGCATATTGAAATAAAATTAATAATCTAGTCAGTCCACAGGAATGTTCTGATAATAATTTGCAGAAAAATACAATGCCATTGTATATTCTATACATGCCTTGCATATCTATTATGACTTAGACAATAAATCATTTTGTCCTCATTTTGTATGAGGAAATAATATGAATTTATTCCCCATAAATTAGAAAAGTGGACCTGAGAAACAGTAGGTCATCTAAAAATTGAAACAGGTATGCCATAAAATTATAGGAAACAGCTTTCCATATTGTATCTTTTATCAGTCCTATTGGGTGAAGTTGACATTATATGTTTTATCCCAAATGGTTGATATTATTTCTACATTGATTTGACTGGAGGCAGCCTCAGAAAATATGAAATTACTTGTAAATCTATTGCTAACCAGATGGTTGGTAAAGGTCATGAATGAGATGGGAAAAAATATCTTGTTGCAGGATCCAAACCATAAATATGGGAGCTCTCAACAGACACCTTAATATGTAGTTGGAAAGAAGACAGTTTGATGAAGCTAAAGGGAATGATTCCTAATGTTGAAATGATTCCTGAATGTGTCTCTATCTCTTTCACTCTAAAAGAAAAGAAAATACTACCACTACACTGAGATAGTTCTTTGTTTTATACTTATCCAAACTTATATAAACAAGATATTCCCACATTTTTATATGCTTGTCTCTTTTTTGATACATTCACAGATGTAATATTTTAAGTCATTATAACAATAAATATTGTTTTCTTTCTTTGTTTCCAGGGTACCCAGGCACATCACACAGCCTGAGCTGTTTGTTTTGTTTTAAGTCAGTCTCTGCATTCACTTTGTCACTGTTAAAACACTGATAAAAAATACAATAGTTTAGATTTATTCAAGAAGACCAGATGATGTTACAGTTCAGACACCATCCTGTGGCTCAGAAATGTTCTCATTCCACTGAAGGCTTGCTGTACAGACAGTAATTCTCTAGCTGGCAAAACGGACCACAGCCCTCATTGTCATAAGTCACAGAGGTCAATAGACTCTAAATACTGTATTTGAAACTGGGAGAGGCACTGCAGTGTTTTCCAGATGCTGGAAAACTTGTAAGTTTATGTAAGCTGATGGCAATAATGTGATGTATTTGGTCATATATGTAAGCTGAATGGTCAGTTCACAACTGCCACAAGAATTAATCTCTTGTTAAAATGGAAGTAATGGTGCCCACTCCTCTGTTTTGATAAGGGGATTTGAGAGCCACAGCACTGATCCTTGTAGTGCTGGTGCTCTAAGAGCAGACACATATGAACAGTGAAAAAATCCCTCGGGGCTGATGGATCTTTCAGTCTCTTCTTATGTAGACCTTGATTTTGTTCTCTAGATTTCCTCAAGCCCTGAGAGTGCAAAAGTACTACCTTTATTCAATAATAATTGTGTAAAAACTTATCTAGATGCAGAAATCTTTTCTACAATATCAACCCAAATACTCTGCATTGCTGCTATTATGTTCCATTGCTTGATCTTTGTGTCTAGAGACACAAGGTAACCAATAGTCAGACCCTTAATCTGATACCAGTGTGCTTCCTGAATCACATATGCTGAAAAAAAGAAAAAAAAATAGAAAGGAAAAAAAAATAATCAAAACATGAGGAAATGAGTGTTTCTTATATTTCTTTAAATTGTACACCAATATTAAGTTGTTGCTCTTCTGTAAAGGCATATGAAACTGATTAGAGGAAAGGAGTCTTCAGACAAATGCTGAAGGAGTAAAGTCTAGGATAAGAATTTTAAGTCTCCTGCATTGTATCCTTACTCAGAGGAAGAAGTTTCTTGAAGTTGTCATTTGCCACTTTTTACACTGTAGCCCACTGCTTGATATCCCAGATAAGGAATGGACCCAAGTGGAAATAATAATCAAAGCTGTTCTAAACAATTCTGACAATTTGTCCGGCATTCATTACTCACATCTACACAGAAATTTGAAACAAGCTTGAATATCTAAAGGCTTTGTGTTTAATAAAACTGTAGATTAAAGGCTGCAGCAGTACTGTAGTCTACAGCCTATTGCCTGTTTCCAGCAGGCAGTGTGCCATAAAGTTTGAGAATATTACAGAGATATATTACAGTGTCACAGTGATGTTGCAAGAAGATTTCCATATCATTTTACTGGCAGGAAGAGAGCTACTATGAGCTATTCATATGAAATGCAGCAATCTAACATATCCATGGGGCTATGTACAGACTCACTCTCCTCCTGTAACCCTAGCTCAGTGGTAGCTAATCTTTGTGGTCTGGCATTCTGAATGTGGCACACAGACCATGCCACTGTCAGGAGCACATCTCAGCAATTGTCTCAGCTTTTCTGTGCTCTGGGCACAAAGGTGGTTTGAAGGAACCACAGATCTGAGCAAAAGAACACATCTGTATTTTATAAATGCATGGCAAACCTCAAGTAAGATTCTTTTGGAGTCCTGTCAGCTGGTCCAGTCCACAGGGAGAGAGCTGGTTTGCAATTCCGTTTGGACAAGGGCAATGGCAAAGGATAGTCTCATGGTTAAACTCCTGCTCTGTATTCCTACCACTACCCTGATTTCTTCTGAGCATCCCATTATTTCACAGCCATGAATGAGTGTGATTTTTCTCATAGCTGTGACATCAGGGAAGAAGTGTTATCTCTGTCTTATGCATAGGGACTGGGACACTGTTTTGCACTATGTCTAACTGAGATGTGATGCCATCCCATGTGTTGACCACAGGAACGTTCTTTCAGATATTCAGAAGTAATTCAGATAAATGAGTAACACACACATCCATTAATCTAATTAAACTACTTGGCTTTTTATTTATCAATATTGATCATTATTTTATTGTAGCAAGCAGTGTCATATCTCCTCCTACCATTTCTCTCAGCTGCTCATCTCATAAGAAAAATAATACACTGGCTATTTTGTGTAAACTGTGGAACATTTTTTAAAGGAAGCATATTCAAATCTTCAGAAACCTCCATGGTAATTAAGCATCTTACCCTTTAATGACAATTTACTGGTTTTTCTAAGATTAGTAAGCTTTTTTTCAAAGGGATTACTTTTGTTTATGAGTAAATATTGCAAGACACACGTTACCTTGTACATTATCATTCTTTGAATCAAAGTTTCTCAATACTGTTTCATTGCAACTGCAGATATAGCCATTGAACAGTCACTGCCTAATGGTAGGCATATCACAATATATGAAGGAATAAGAATGTAGAACTAAAAACTTACAAGCTTCCTTTAGAGCATAAAACTCTTTTGACTGAAATATATATATATATATTTATATATATATATATATTTAGTAGCATGTTCCTGCTCCTTTTTACAATTCAGTGAGAGTTAACAGAATAGAATAGATATGCTTCATGCACTAAGAAAATAATAAAAAAGAAAACATCATGTTTCCTCTGAAGCGTAACAATACATGTTGTTAATATATATTGTAATTTCTTGCCTGTGTTTTTTCTTAACGATCATCTTAATGAAAACTGAGTAGTATATTTAGCAGACAAACATCAAATATTAGGTCAGGAAAATTCTCTAGGCTCTGTGTTCATACCTGTGTGGACTTAATCATTGTCTTCAAACAATATTTCTCTGTGTGTTTGGCTCAGATAATCAGGTGTCTGCCTCTGTCTGCTTTAGGGTCACCAATCTCAATTTAATGGAAAAATACTAAAAAATAATCTTGTTCTGATGCACCTAATTGAAATTAATAGAGAATTAGAAAAACACATTAGTCTAATTTATCTTTTGTTCCTGATTTATTTACTTCAAGAAACAGGACATGTTCAGTAACTTTTTTAGTGCTTGGAGTGCTGCTTCATTTTGTGGTTCAGGTGAAGGCAGAATTTTTTTACCTACATTTCTACAGCTAATGGAAAAAAAATGAAGGTGCCCATTGGCCCTGTAATTGAGGCCTGAAGTCCAAGAATGCTTTATAGGGGAAGGTAATCCCCTTCATCTTCTTTCCTTACCATGGGCTTAATTCTGTGATAATATTTTACTTTCCCTGGATCACAAAACAAAGGTGTAAGTGACCTCCCAGGTCATCTGTTCTGCAGATGGACAATCACTTCTTGCTGTGCAAAACCACTAGCTTGTTTGGGCTTAAATGGAGCTTTGAGGCTTCCTATAAAGCTTATTTCTAATGTCCAATACCACTTTTTTACAGTACAATTAAGGAAATAGCTTGAAAACATGTAACCGGAAATTGTAGACTGCTGTCTCTACAACATTCTGCATGTCTGCATATTATTTCATTATTATTTATCAACCTTTTTCCACTTATTTCCAAATCAGACATCTCTGTATGACTCCTCTGAAGTCAGACTTCATTGTAGACTATCACAGAGCCTCACAGTGAGGAATGTCCCAGCAATAGCAAAAGGAGTCTTCTCCTGTTAATTATCACAGTGAAGAAGTGGAAGCAAGGCAATAGACCACCTTGTAAACCCCTTGACAAAGATAGATGAGTGTAGGAGAGCTGACAGAACATGCTGAGGGAGGAGAGCAAACAATATCTACAATACATACAAATAAATGTGTATATCATGTCTACAAGACACTCCATGCAGCTTCATGTATCATGATTTCATGACCATAACTATTGACAATTATAGTCTCCATAACTTAAAATTTACAGGTCTTCTTAGGCTCCAACACCTGTGAAACCATCAGGCAATCCAGTTTTCCAGAGTTATCTGGAGTTTTCTGGAGTTTCCCTGAGTTATGTGATACTGATTGTCTTCATGTTGGAAAACAGTTTCCTGGACTGCAACTTCAAATCTACTATTAAGAATCTAAATGTTTTCCCTCACCATACCTTATCTGGATATGAGGGAGTCGTCATTAGAAAGATTTACTGATCAGATGTACATTACAGCTCTGACGCACTGTTTCTCTTAACATTTTTATTACAGAATGGGCTTATGACATGGCTGGGATAAAATGGATATTTAACAGCAGTCTTAGCTCCTAGCTGCAATTTTTGTGACCTCAGAACCTTAGTCAAAAAACTCCAGCAAAAGTGTCAGAAATGCCAAGCAGTGGCAATAGGGAGGTGTAAAGTCAGATCTGTGGAGAAAGGGTTCAAACACCCTTTAACAGGAATGCAGAGCCCCAAGACCCTGTGCTACTTTTAATGATGTATAATTGAGCTCCCACCAACTTGAGTTTGTGGTGTTGTTACAGTTTCCTTGAAAAATGTTGTTCAGATGAACCCTAGAGTTCAGCTCAAAATGTAATGAAAAATAAAGGAGGCAGTGCCAGAAAGCAGCTGTGTATAATGTCTGTGCATGAGACCAGCAGGAGATAGGACAGGGGATATATTTCTGACCACTGAACTAGTACACTTCAGGTACATTTCTCACTATTTCTCATCCTGTTGGACATTATCAGAAATCTCAGTAAAAGGCACCTGCCCAATTTTTAACTGTTTATTTCTTCTCTATTAAAGCTGGCCAAATGGCTTAAGAAAGAATTTGCAAATAGGCTAGAGATTTGATGCTCTGACCCCTCCAACTGTCAATAAGAACACCTTGGAGGCATTCATAGGTATAAGCTCTTCTTGAATTTTACTGTGAGTGATTGCAATGGAAGTTCATAGAGGAAAATTTCAAGTGGCAAACCAGAAATACGATCATGATTCCCATGTGAACAATTACACAACATGCAAAATGAGTAACCCATTAATCAATGGAAAGGTTTTCAACTATTTGTTCAGTACTTTCAAGTCCCATATTGCTCTTAAGAAACAAGCATGAAATGAGCAAAATGAAATCACCTTCAAAAAGAGAAGAAATATTTCCAAAGTTCTCCAGAATTTCCTCCTTATATTATAGTTCGCACCATAACACTTTAGACCAGTATTGCAACTAAAAGGAAGGAAACATATACAAGTTTTTTGTTTTGTGTTGTGCATTTTTCTGGGGTTTTTTGTTTGTTTGTTTTAAGTGGATACACAAAGTTTTAATTTTAATCCACATGTAAACCTCAAAATGACATTATTTGCAGAGACACAGAACATTAAAAAACTCATGAGAGATCAATTCAGTTCAGGCCAAGACTATATCAACCAAATTTTTATATTATGGTCAGAATGTAATCCCCACTGTCTTTTTCTCATTCACTCTCCAATTCTCAATTAACTGAGTTCTGTTTTCATACCAGTATGAGACACTGGAAATAATTTCAGATGGAAATATCTATGGAAAGAGTAGACTGCAGTCATAATAAAAATCTGGAGGAAAATAACAACTAAATATCTCCTCAAAAGCACTTAAGAACAAGACCTCCATCTTAAATTTTCTTCTATGAGTTTACATGTACTAATGTTATGAATCACTTTAAAAACATTTTTATCTTGGTTCTGGAACCAAGGTTGAATGATTCAGCCTAGAGTAATTTACATTTCACTGTCAAAGGCAACAAAACTGAAGATGGCTGTTCCTTTCCTTATTAACTCACATTTTACATATTTTAGTTTGCCTTTGAGGTAACTGTTCTTGGAAATAATTCATTCTTCTGTCCTTTCAGACATCAGGGTTGTCAGAAATATCATATGATAATTCACATAATGAACCCAGTTAAAAAAATTTCACGGTTATGAAGTGCTGCTAAAGAAGAAACCTTCCCTTTCTGACTCCGGGTCCACGTTGTGGACATGCCCTCTCACTAATCCTGGGCTCCTGCTCAGGGTCAGTTCATTAGAAATCTTTTTTTTTGGGGGTCCATGTCTCACCCATCAACACAGCTCTGCAAGGCAAGCCTGGTGGCCCTTCTGTCTGCCTGCTGTGGAGAGCAGGTGTTGGCAGCTCACCCCATAAACCTCTGCAGAGACCTTGCTTTGTTTTCTGTCTTTATGTGAGAAGAGCTTAGACTAACGAGCCACTTCATAAGACCCTGGTCAAATCCCTTTTCTAAAGGCTCACTACCGTCTGGTTCATAAACATTAATCTATACCAGACCTGCTCTTACTCATTGTTATAAAAGAGAAATGGGGAAAATAACCCTCTTTTAGTCATTGCCCTCACCTTATGGTCTCACTCTGACAGGTCCCACCTGAACTAGTTATTTCTCAGCTTTGGACTATTTGCAATGAAGATCTGAGACACTGAAACATACTCATCACACATTAACAGCCATTTGATTACTGCTTGCAATTGTCAGCCCAAATGCTTTCTCTTGCATCTTTTAATAACATGAAGTGCCAAAAAGTTTCACATGGTAGCAAGTGGAAGTGTTTCTGAGTAGGATAGGGTGAACAGTGCCATTGCTGCAGAGGGAGAAATGCAGCCCCCCTTCTTGATCCTTTCTTGGCCACAACCAACAGTCACAGGCTATTGACTGCAGCTGCAATTTTATACATTTGTAAGACTGGGTCAATAGTTAAGGCTCCAGTCTACAGGCCGATGCAAACACAGAGCCCAGCTGGCGGACACTTTTAGTGAACACACTATGAAACTGAAGGTTGATCTGGTGGTGGGATCATACAGTCACCTTACAATCAGAGGTCGTGCCCGAGGATGGATGAAATCCAAGTGCTGTCACAAGCTTCAACTAGATAAATCATAGCAGTTCCTTCCCCACAGTATCACAGCTCATGTGCCAGTTCCTTTGCAGTAGCTGTTTGAAAGGGTTAAACGAACCATATTCTTTTCAGTGAAGTAGCTGAACTCTACCTGCTCTCTGTGATACGTGAGAAAACCCAGTGCACCCTATACAGCATAGGGAACTGCTTTTTCCTTCTCCTTGAGCTGTCTATATCCAGTGCACAAGGAGAGCCGACTAAGGGTTTCGGTCTGGGCGCCTTTTGCTCTCTGCTGGCAGTCCGCGGGAACAGCAGCAGCTTTGCGTTCAGTATTCAACAAAAAGGACCTTCCCGCTGATGTGAAGCAGTGCCAATTTATATTTCTGACCAACCCTGAATAACATGCTAATGCGTTTTGTGTGTTCTTTGCCTCTGTGTATGAACCTTTGAAAGTTTTTGAGGCAAAAAGAGTTAACAAGAGTGGTGAAAAATGCTGTCCTTGAGTGGCTATGTATATGTATGTGTCTTGTAATTCAATGTAAAATGTATGTTAAAGAATTTTAAGGGAAGAAAACACTCTAGGAAATGCTGCCTGCATTAGAAGTAGCCAATTGAGAGTGACAGATTCCTCCAGAGAAGAATGATCACTGTCCTATATTATTTTTTCCATTCCTTTACCCCAGGCTTTTTTGGTCCTATTGCAAGTGGAAGTAAGAATTGTCCTTAATCCTCTCTTTATTGTGACCAGTTCTCTGATTGGCTCAATAATCAGCTAGAAACACTAGCACTTTTATATAGCAAATGCATTTACTAACAGAAAGAGAAGATCTTGAGGTCAGGTGGATCTGTTAACATATGACCACTCAAATATAAAAATGAAAAAAAAATCCTTGTGATGATGAAAGTAAAAACACAAAGTTTGTGCCGACAGCTGAACAGGAACAGATGAAGCAATTACCTTTTCCACAGACGTGGTTCAACACCTGCTAATGGGATGTGTGAACACAGCTACAACCTCCACCCCATAGTTAGCTGCAGCTTCTGTGCAGGGCTGGAACTCCCTAACACCAGGCAAGCATAAGGGGTGATTGAGTTTAACATGGGAAGAAAATTGCAAGCAAGGACATTTAGTCATAAAGGAAATGAATCACTGAGGTAAGAAGAAAAAAAATTGGTGGGTCTGAGCAAGGATATTGCCACATCAAAAACATTGTGCATTTGCTTGGCAGAAAAACCCTGACCATACTACACCTACAAACCAGAAGGGTGAGGAAATATTTCACTGAGTTCACCTGGAGCTTGTGCTCTATCTTCAACAGCTTCTCTGGATACCTCACAGTGACTTCTGGTCAGACGATGCATCCGACATTATAACTTCTTGGTCATCCCCCACTCTGTGTCAGCCTATACTGGGTGCCAGGTAGGAGATAATGGTCCTGTGGTATTTGTAGTGGCTCTTATTCCCTAAAGTGAAGCACTGATGTACATCAAAATGGATGGCATGGCAAAATCAGTTTCTCATGGATTCCTAGTTTTGAAAAATGGAAGACAACATTAGACAGGACATCTAGAGCACAAGCTACTGACTGCCACCCATCTGTAAGGCAGACGCCCCTGGCATATAGCAGGAGCAGAGACAGGTGATAAAATCGATTCTCATCTCCCTTCCATATGAAGGTCTGTGGATTAAAAGAGTTTTCTTCAGCATAAAATCATACACTCTACCTCATTTCCTATTGACAAAACATTTCAGTAAATCAGCTACACGTATGCAGTAGGACAAGGAAATGGGGAAGGGGAAAAGGATTGAATGGCACAGTAGGAAAGATTGTTTTTTCCCCAGTAAGGAAAGAAAAGACTCAGCAGAGAAATTTGACTGGTCTTAGTCTCCCCTACTTTTCAACACGCAGAGTTTCAACACATGACGTGGACAGTAGGTAAGCAAATCCAGTGCTCAGTCATAGTTTCCTAGAGGTATTTTAGATGGTCTAGTCCCAAAGGATATAGGCCCCCTGGAGATACTGTGTCACAGTGGCTGGTTCGCAAGCAAATGTTCTGGGCCCCTTCGTACTCACAGGGTCATTAGGTGCTCATATCTGGATATCTGGCTTTCAACTTAAGCATGAACCATAGGTTTTGTATCCAGAACCAAACCTCCTGAGGTAGTTGGTGTGATTCTGAAGACCTTACTTAGGCCAAAGATATTGTGGGTTATTGCACACAAAATCAGATTCAATGAGAACCTCTAAGGATAGGGAACCTGAACTGCTCAAGTCACAATCTTTGCTTCCACAATACCCCCACCTCCTTTGATGATATACAAATCCCAAACCCCTGGCTCTGCTGCCCTCGTAATCCCCCTGCATGCTGGGATTTTCAAGGTATAAAGGGAGGCCAGCTAAGGTATTGCTGGTGATGACCAACCAAAATGGCAAATGTTTATGGTGGAATAGATGCTGGATGTGGATATTTTCTGTGTGCAGAAGCATCAACGCACTATTCTCCCTCCCATCTTCACCTGTGGTCATGTTTTCCACATCTGTGACTTGTTTGAACATCTGAACACCATTGCACAGCAAACTCTACAGCTCAAAATTGAGGGAATTTTTCTCCCCTGTGGTTCCTAACATCCTTCTTTCATTTAATTTCATTGCTTCCCTGCAGCCATTAAAATATATTTCAAGAAAAACTGTAGTAAAGAGTAAAGTTTTCCAGTTACACCACCTGATTAACAAGGAAAAAGGCAACTTTCTCCTTCAAACACAGAGGCATGGACTTGTTCTTGAAAAGCAGACAGGTATTTTTGCAGTTCTGCCTGGCACATTGTCAAAGGGCTGTGTTTTCTGAAAGTGAGTGCACAGTGTGCTCTGAATACTAGTGACTGTGCAACACATCTGAGTATCCACCAGGGAAAGCCCTGAAAATATAGCATATGTCCCCATCATTGCTGTAACAGAACACCATGAAACTAAACCAGAGAGCAAATAAAACAGACATCAACATCCAGCACAAGCTGAAAGCCACACACTGAACATGGTAACTAATACAAGTTTTTGACAGTGTTATATATTTCTAGTACTTGGAAGTTACCTTCCTCAGCAGACTGTGTTTGTTAAAGATTGGAAAACATCAGAAAATGTAGCCACTGCTGGAGCACATACAAAAAGTTGGCATTGTCAGTGCTGTCAGATATGTTCTTTAGGGCAAATTAGAGTAATATTTCCCTTTCCAGTAAGTAGGTCAATTGGACAATAACACTCTAGTTATTCGGTATGGGTGCCTTTCCCTGTTTTTAAGATGGCAAACTAAGTTGTCTATGCCTATTTCTTCTTTCACTTTCACTGGTGCTAAATCCTTAACTACAGTGTGAAGTATCATAACCTGCTTCACGCCCTGCTGCTTCTTAGCCCAAAACATCCCTGAGGTGCCATTGAAGTGAGAGCTCCAGCTGAAGGAGTCGTTATCATCCTTCTTTAAATAGAAACACTGAAATGGCAATAGGAATGGAGAAAAATGGAGTGGACGCAGTTATCCAGTAATATCTTTTTTGTGACCTGATTCTCATTTTCTTCTGCTATAAATTCACTGAATCACAGAATATGCTTTGTTGGAAGGGACCCACAAGGGTCATCGAGCCCAACTCCTGGCCCTGCACAGCACCATCCCCAAGAGTCTCACCATGTGCCTGAGAGTATCCTCCAAATACTTCTTGAATTCTGGCAGTCTTGGTGCTCTGACCACTGGGCTGGGGAGCCTGTTCCAGTGTTCAGCCACCCTCTGAGTGAAGAACCTCCTTCTAATATCCAGCCCAAACCTCCCCTGACACAACTTCAGGCCATTCCCTCTGGTCCTGTCACTGGTCATAACAGAGAAAAGATCAGTGCCTGCCCCTCCTCTTCCTCTCACAAGGAACTGCAATGAGGTCTCACCTCAGTCTCCTCTTCTCCAGGCTCAACAGACCGACTGCCCTCAGCTGCATCTGAGGACCCTCAAGGTCCTTCACCATCTTTGTTGCCCTCCTTTGGACACTCTCTAATAGCTTAATATCTTTCTTATATTGTGGTGACCAAAACTGCAAGGCCCTTTGATAAGAAAGATGGAAGAGCTCTCCGTTCAGCATAGGATCAACCCTCTCACTCACACAAGGAATTGCTACAGCTGAAGTATTTATCAGTAGCAAACTCCTTAAAGCATGTTGTTTTAAAAGACAGTCTTTTATTGGAAAATTCAACCTCAAATTGTCAAATCGGTCTCATTTGAAAAGAGGAGCAGTAAAGAGGAAAGGACTAAGTAATAGCAAACCCCTTTGTGTTAGAAGTGCTCAATTGTTGTATTTGACACTTTATCTCAGCAAAACTAACCCAATTTGATACTTCGTCTAAGTAACATGAGACCAATCTTTAAAAAAACCCAAAAACAAACCGACAAAAAGCCCCAATGTAAATTAAGCAAAAGAGTTAAACAGTCTGACAAAAAGACAAAACTTTTCATTCCAGATTACAGGAAACATTAAAGCTTGAGCCAAAACACATTTTTTCACTTTGTACATTTCCTTATAAAATTTGGTTTGTCCCAAACCAAATTTCTTTCCTCTCTAAAAATCCATTACTTACTGACCTCAACTAATCACACTAGTTTCCTTTTAACAGAAGAGCCAAATCATATATATTTTCTGGTCAGTTCTCAAGTGATAGTAGATAATGGTGAAGTGAGAAGAGGGTCCTGCAGGACATTTGGAACCAATCCACCTGTATTTGTTATATAATCCAAGGTGCCATGAGACCACCCACAAGCAGATAAAAAGCAATATGTTAGGGGAGCTCTTGAACAGAAATTTTATATTGAATAACATGGTTAGGTCACACAGATGTTTCTTCTATTATACTAGTTTTAAATTTCTATTTCCTTCCCTAACTAAGTATTTACAGTGCTGGTTCTCTCAGTAACAATAACAGTCCCTACAGAAGAGATGACTCTCTCTGTACCTGTTTTTAGGAAGCTCTATTTTTGGCCACTTAGAAATGGTTTTTCATCTCTGAAGTTGAAAGTTCATCTCCCTGTCAGTCTACAACTCATTCAGTAGTAAACAAAGTTTCTATAATTGGTCCACTGAATTCACACTGGAAAATGTGCAAGAGAAAGACAGTGCTTTCATTTGAGGTTCGGGATCTGTCAGCTGGAATGATGCTGGTAACTGATGGAATAGTCCTGGGAAAAAATGGAAATTTGGACACAGATTGAACAAAAAGCTGTTTTCAGGGTACCAAACAGATATGAAATTTGTTGGGAAGTTTGGAGTGTTTCCTGTTTTACATGACTGTGTTAACCCCTGGCCACTGCAGAGCACACAGAAATCTGACATATTCAGCTGTGGCTGACTTACAGGCTATGAAAAGGACTGCAGCCTAGTAATACTTAATTAAAAGAAGATGTGGCAGCATTTTAACATGCACAGTTATTTATAAATCTTATCTCCCCACTACAGAAAAGAGTTTAATTTTCACAGTCAGTATTCTTTGAACAAAAATGGTCCCAAGCTTGTTTTAGTATCCATGCAGCAGAGCTGAAACCTCTGTTTATCTAAACTGTGCAAATTGTGTATCATGTAGAAGCATCTTTTAAACCTGCCTATTATTATACAATCACCATAAGCATCTTGGATACCTTACAACTTTTTAACTTATGTTTTTTAGAAAAAAAAAAAAAAGAAAACCAACAAAGGAAATGCTCAGGGAGCTGTACAAAATGCTTGGATGCAAGAGTGTGGTGGGCATAGCTGGGCCCCCTCTGAGGTCATCCTGGGGGCTTTTTGTATTCATAATCACTTCCTACTGTGCCTCCAGGAACTCTGTCAGCCAGTGTTGGGCAGCCGGTGGGTGAACAGGCCATGACTCCACTTCCTCTGGTGTTCCCTTGGGATGGCGGGGTGTTCCCAGGATGCTCCATGGCAGCCAGTGGAGGGCAGAAGAGCTGTCTTGCACAAACCGCTGCTTGCGTCTGTCTCTCATTCATTCATTCAGTGTCTCTGTCATCAGAAGCTTTTCATCATTCCTGTTTTTGTCAACCCTCTGCAACCAATTTGTGGATGATGCTTGGAATAAAGGGAGATGGAGAGGCTATCCGCTTCGAAACAGAGTGATCTGTGGCGCTCTCTAGCCCACAAGCCATCTCTGTATCCTGGACTCTGAAGAGAAGGGGATTTCTGCTGGTGCAAGATCTGCCCAGTGAGGTGACTTACACTTACAGTTATCAAATTTGCAGAGTGAGCGGCATTTAAAGGCCAGTCATTCTTCCAGGCAAGTACCTCAGTGATCTCAGATATGCAGACACACTGCAAAATATAACCACATATAAATGGGGTACTCAACTGAGACCTATGCAGATGATACCCAGCAGCTCTTTCCTACTAGTATCTGGCATATCTGATATTAAAATATCTCATCAAAGCTACTCTTCATTGGCTTCAGACTTTGTATTATTGGTCTGTTGGGTCAAGCAGAAACAGTGTTCTGCCACTAACTGGGCACAAATCTTTCTATAGCTTTGTAGTTTTGCCCATATGTTATGTAGCACTCATGTATGAAAGTATTTACAATATCTTGGTTCATAACTTATAGAAAAGCATTTGTTTACCACAGACATCAACCTAGTTTCCCAGCTCATAAAAAGCAATGAGTATTCCAGACACTGGATTGTTCCTGCCCAGAGGATCTTGTTTCCTGAGGAGAAAAAAGAGGGGTAATTCATTCAGTTATGGATGCTGTTAGTGAAGATCTCAATTTCTGGTTTAGTCACCTCAGATTCCCTTTGTAACAGGGGAAGATCATCAATACAGTCACCACAATTTGTGCTTAATAGATTCATCTGACCCTGAAATGACCATCAGCCTTTGCAAACTACTTCAGGTTGGATCAGTGGGCCAAAGTCAATAATAGGGGGTTCAACAAGGCCAAGTGCCAGGTCCTGCACTTGGGTTGCAACAACCCCATGCAGTGCTACAGGCTGGGACAGAGTGACTGGAAAGCTGCCTGGCAAAAAAGGACCTGGATCTGCTTGACAGAGATGAACATGAGCCAGCAGTGTATCCAGGTGGCCAAGAAGGCCAACAGAATTCTGACCTGTATGAGAAATAGTGTGGCCAGCAGGATTAGGGCAGTGACGGTCCCCCTATACTTGGCACTGGTGTGGCCACACCTTGAGTGCTGTGTCCAGTTTTGGGCCTCTCACTGCAGGAAAGACGTTGAGGGGCTGAAGCGTGTCCAGAGAAGGGCACAAGAGCTGGTGAAGTCTCTGCAGCACAAGTCCTATGAGGAGTAGCTGAGGGACCTGGGGATGTTTAGCCTGGAGAAGAGGAAGCTCAGAGAAGACCTTATTGCTCTGTACAAGTACCTGAAAGGAGGCTGCAGCCAAGTGTGGATCAGCCTCTTCTCCCAGGCAAGTAGCCATAGGACAAGAGGACATATATACATATCTTCAAGCTGTGAGAGGGGAGGTTCAGACTGGACATCAGGAAGAATTTCCTAATGGAAAGGGTTATCAAACATTGGATGTGACTGTTCAGGGAGGTGGTGGAATCAGCATCTCTGGAGGTGTTCAACAAATGACTGGACATGGTATTTAGTCCAATGATCTAGTTGACAAAATGGTGATTGGTCAAAGGTTAGACTTTATGATCTTGGAGGTCTTTTCTAACCTAAATGCTTCCAGGATTCTGATTCTGTGATCGTACTGGGTGGACCTGCATTGTCTGGAGAGTGAGTCATGACAGCTAGTTCAGGAGTAGACACCCAAAATTGAGTAATATGGTTCCCACTTCTAATTCCTGTCTAGAAACTTAGTTATTATTGAGATCAGAATAATTAAACATGATGTACTTGGATACTGTTCTATGCATGTCTGAGAAGCTGGACCTTTATTTTTAAGTTCATGCACAGAACAACTCCACTGTAAGACTGACTCACATATGTATATAAAGGTTATGCATCTGTGTAAAAGCAGGTACAGGGTAAAGTTCTTACTGCACAATGGCTGCTTTTTCTTCTTGATAAAACCAGTATGAATGAGTTAATGTTGACATTTTTAGATCATGTTACTATATCAGCTTTGTCCTATGTGCTAGAGAATTTGGTTAAGAAAGGAGGAAAACGGCTTTATTCTGCTAATTGCTAAAACACTTGGTGCAAATGTGTCAAAATCATTAAAATTCATCATATAGTTAGAGAAGGGGATCAGTATTCACTCTATTATCAGTACAAAAGTGCTTGGTGAGTGTCAATTATCTTATTCCTGCATAATCAAAAGGAGCTCTATTGGTTTTGATTAGAATATCAAAATGAGAAAAATAAAAAGGAAAGTAAGAAAAAAACATTAAATAAAAGTGCAGCTGGTACCAATTTCAGAACCAGGGAAAATGTACATCTGAACTTTAGGGAGCAATTAGTTTTGAAAGAAAACCTGCCCTTGAACTTGTCTGACCTCCCTCTAAATATCTTGTGATCCTTATAGCAATGCTTTATTTACTTGCTGAACATTCTGCAATATGTATTATATTTTTACCTGTGGCTAGTATGTTCTGTCCTGTCTCCCATCTTGGTTATAATCTACAGATGTCAAATATTCCTTTGAGGCTCAGTAATTTGGGATAATACTTCAAACTGGACAACTTTGACTTCCTCATGAACCTTCTAATTTACCTTACAAATGCCAGGGTGTATGTTGTTCCCTAGTTTTGAGAGCATTAGAGTAGGTGCAGTCTATGTGGGCAGGGTATTTCTCTGGCATCTGATCATTTCTTTTTCTTGCTTCTACCTCATTTTTTTTTTCCTCCTGACCTTTGCAATATGCAAATATCACATATGCACCAGAGAAAATAAGCACACAAAGACTGGGATGTAGTGGTGTCCTTGCAGATGCTCCTATACAGATTCAGCAGCTTTCACATCTCCTGGGTTTGCAGCAGTTTGATTTTAGTGGCAGCCTTGTTTTCAGATCCTGACTCTCCCGTCACCGCGAAACTAACTATCTCCATATGTTCAGGCACTTCCTGAGATGGAGCTAAGCGGTGCTTGATCATGGATGAGAGTCTGGCATCCAGCTCAATGAAGCTCTTTGTTTAAAACCTATTTATTGGTAGAGAACAGCAAGCACCCCTTCCTACTTATCAATGGAGGGATTTAAATACTCACAACATTTAGCATGAGGCATTGCCTTCCCATACCTCACTTTGGCATTAAATGACTGTTAAAGGACCAAATGGAAAAGCAACTGCAAGTTATTGGTCTCAGTAGTGTAAAAGCGAGATATGGTACCCCACACAGGAAATGTCATGTTTGATACAAAACAAGTTTCAGACTAATAGAGTTGCCAAATCATTTGAAGTGATGTGTGTTTCATATATGTATCTACCACCCTAAATCAGTGCCAGACAGATAAGGGAGGCATAATTTTGAATGCAGATGAGCTCTAAACAGACACCAAGGCCAGGAGTGTTACAGCTGAGTTGCAGTGAGTTAGGCTATCTGTTTCCCACAGGTTACCAGAATTCAACATTAAAGAAGAAATAAAAACTGTGATCTTGCTTATTCCCTTGGACAGAATTAAGGAGTAGGGAGAGACATGTCTTGATCCACCCTACTATAACTATCTGACACAGTATAGGCTAGCAATAATTTGTATTCCACCCACTAGATGAATAAAAAAAGAAGGAAGTCTGACTCATGGACGTGTCACTGTGTCAACAAACTTCAGTAGTAATGCTTCTCATTTGAGTCACAACCCAATCCAAAGATGTTTGGTGTACTATAAATACTCAAGGTGATTTTGACAAAATTACAAAAAATGCTATAAGCCAGTAAAGGTTAAAAAATCACAATCACAGTATGATAGAAGAGAAAAATAATAATAAAAGTAAAAAAGGGTAGTGCACTGCAAAAATGAATATTGAACATATTCAGTAGAGTAAACTTATTCTTTTTCTTTTTGATTAGCTATTCTCCCTTTCTGAGGTACAGGGAAAGTATTAAGGGACTCCTGGTTAAGACAGAAATAAAATCACATTCTTTCATGACTATGGCAAGTGTGGAGCAATACTGTAGTGTGAAAGGCTGTGCTGTCAGTAGCTAGAATCACAGAACCACAGAACGGTTGAAGTTGGAAAGGACCTCTGGAGGTCTTCTGGTCCAGCACCCCTACTCAACAGAGCCACCTAGAACCAATTGTCCAGGACCATGTCCAGACAGCTTCTGAATGTTTTGAGGAATGGAGACTCCACAACCTCTCTGAGCAACCTGCTCCAACGCTCCATCATCCTCACAGTGAAGATCTTATCCTTCGATTTGAGAAGTACAGTTAAAGGAACTAAGAAAAGTTAGAAGTGAAATTATCCAGGAACTGTGCAACTGCACTGGAAAAGAAAAAAAAAAATCATCCCATATCTGTAAAGAACTTGCTACAATTAAAGAAAATCATCATGATCAGTGGATTCACATTTCAGTAGTTATGCAATTCACACTTAAACAATTTGTACCAGTTTTCCTGCCAGTCCTGCAAAAACTTGAATGAGCAAACAAACATTTTCAATATCCCTCAAGAGTCTCAAATTAATATTTTAAGAAAGACATTTTGTCAGACTTGACATTTTGAATGGAGACCCGGTATGGCATGATTTTTATCATTAAGATACAAGGCAGGAAGGACAATCATGCAGCAACTGTGTGAAATGAAGCATGCAGAAACTGATAACAAGACCTTTTCACCAAGCCAGCTGGCTGGTGCCAAATCTCATTGGCTCATATTCAAGCAATTGCAGTTGGAGTTGCTTTCCCACATCTGTAGTTTGCAAAATGTATACCTTAGTACTGGCAACTCCATTCTTGCATATGGAAGGATTAAATATTTATCCTAAAGTCAACTGCTATAATTGTTCTGGGTGGGAATCATAGGGCTCCTTTGAAGGCCCAAATGTATGGTCACATTACAGCATTTTTCCAAATTTTTGTGCATAAGGTATGCTGTCAGGATTTCTAATAGCTGCTTAGGAATTTGCTTGGAGCTTCTCCAGTGCTGAGGCAATACAGCACTGCTCCTGTCAACTGCAGGAGTTACAGAAGCAAAAGTCTGGTCTGATGTCTTGATTTCAGAACAGAGAACCCTGAACAGCAGAGCACAGAGGAAGCAAGATGAGCACAGCTCCAATGTTCCTCAAGAGCAATGCACCAGCTGTATCACAAATGAATTGATACGCCCCAATGTCCATCACAAAGCAGATGGGCAATCCATCAACCTTTAACTTTTGCTTAGTCCATGTTGAGATAAAGATCCTTTCTGTCACATCTGTGACCCCACTTTGCAGGTATGCATCTTGTGGGTGCCAAGACTTCAGTCTCTGGGAAGATTCCAGGCAAAGGACCTTTCACTTGTATTTCTGGCATACTGCTAAGACAAACTTACCCAAAATTATAGAATTCATATGGTATCAAAAGAATATGCTTTCACAAAATGGCCACAGCTACCCTGTGGTTTATGTGACAGGAGGGAAACAGGGTAATTGAGCAGTGTGGGGACTGTGAAGGCATTTGACTGACAAATGGATGCTGTGGGTGATGTTAAGGGAAATGAATTGTTTAAGATTAGGAAACTGGGAAAACACAAACAGATACTGTATCAAACTCAACTTTCATAAAGTGGCATTTGTGGTTATATGTAGTTACCCCATTTGTCTTTTTGACCAGAAGTTGCTTGAAGTCTAAACTTTCTAGTGCTCTCTGCTTATACAATGCTAGCCACTATGTCTACATTTAACCATGGGCTTCATGAGTACTTTACCTCTGGGGTCCAGCTGTGTGGTGTGATGACATGCTATCTCTCCTCACAGCTTGTTTTTGGTAGCTACGGTAACTTGGGCAGTAAGCTCTGATGACAGCAGAAGAACAGGGAGGCCCATCTGTGTAGAATGCACACCCAAGTGCATCTGGTACTCTTTTTGAGACTCAAACTGGAACCTTTGGGCAATACCAAAGTGTAAACAGAAAACACGAATTGAAAACTGATGTGATGCACTGTGCTGCAACCTGGCTATAACTACCCTGGCTGATTCATTAGTTTTTTCTGAGGTTTTCCTGGAGTTTGTTCTTTGAGGCTGAAACTTCAAGCTTGTAAACCCCAACCAACTTCACTTTACACTCCTGAGCCTGCCCACTGCTCTTAGCAGACTGTTTTCCCTGGACAGTGCCAAACACCAGCACAGCTGTCCACAGAATTGTGTCCAAAGCAGGAGTGCAAGTGGATCTACTGAACCCAGCACCTTGTGCATGGATGAAAAAGTAATTTGACTAATCCCTCACTGGCTCTTTGCCTTTTCCTTGTGCTTCTCCTGTGCAAAAACATTCCTCTTCTGCCTGAAAAAAAATGATTCATTGAAGGTGTCAAGTCTAAATGAAGAAAAGATGCATTCTGAAAGCAAAGGTCTTAAGGAAGAGTTTTATGAATATCTCCCTCTTCTTTTTGGCTTGGAGAGTCTAAACAATGAATCACTGAAAAACGTAATTCAAGGGGAAGAATATCTCCTTCCTTCCTTCCTTCCTTCCTTCCTTCCTTCCTTCCTTCCTTCCTTCCTTCCTTCCTTCCTTCCTTCCTTCC
>JAWWTY010000077.1:138411650-138584418 GCA_035222235.1 Margarornis squamiger | reverse complement strand
CCCCCCCCCCCCACCTTCTTACCCTTCTTCCCAAATTTGGGCTTTCTAGAAAGAAATTGGAAAGTTAAGTCTTCCAAAAGGGGAGAAAGAAGAAAGGCAGCCTGTCATATTTCTCTGATAGCTGGAACATCTTGGTTTGCATCTGTTTCCTGCACAAGGAAGCCCAAGGAGCAATGAACTCACCAGGAATAGTGATGCATGTGCTTTCTTTTTATCTTTAAACAGAAACAGCACAGTTAAGCCTGCAATTTGAGTCCACAGTAACTAGTAATTTCTCATTAAAAATACAATTGGAAAATAGTTATAATGTCCTTCTGAGCATGATTACATCTGTGTTAAATAGGCAGAGTTTAAATCACATTGCTACTGAATGAAGATATGGGTGGGAGTTTTTATGGAGTTCCCAGAAACTAAATGTCATAAGGCACGTCTGCTGGCTAGTGCATCCCTGCTTCCGATTCATGTGGGACCACATGGCTCACATGAACTCACATGAGTCAGAGTCTACATATGTTGCCGAGGATGACACGGCATCTGAGATTACCAAACAATGAAGGAAGCTGCAAATTACTTACACTAAAATGTTTTATCCCACTCTAAACCAAATAATTAATCCATTTGAGAATTGTTATGGCTGGGTACAGAAACAGCTTTTAGAACATTCACCTTGCTGAAGAAAATGTTCTTTTCATATAAATAAATAGATAATAGGAATAGCAAGACTTCATGATTAGCATGATCTCTGACCAGCATTAGGAAAATCAGTGATGTGCTTTATTAGTGGAACAAGAATGGTGTTTTTTTCTCTTTGTTCTGAGCCCTGGATGGGTAAATGAATGAAATGGGTACAGTCTGTAATGGGTCTTTTGCTCTGTACTTTTTATTCTATTCCGTTGCCATGGAACCAACATTCACATTTGTCAATGCAGCACTGAGCCCTAGCATCAAAACATCTTTTATTTTTGACACCTGATAAGAGTTTTTATAAGTTAAAAGAGAAACTTTCCTTTTCTGTCCATTTGCAATGTATATAGAGACAGCAATCACACTGGCATTTTTTGCCTAAACTATCCCTGAGTAATTAACCAGATTATGGGCTGTTTTTATTCCGCCGCATGAGACAAAAATAAACCACTATGAAATGGACACCTTAGTTCTAACAGAAGAGAGGTCAAGTTGTTCACATGCAACTACTCATTTCAAGTACTGAGAACTGAAATACCTTGTAAATGTCCAATTTGCAGAAGGCAGGTGCTCTACCCCCCTCCCAGTTTGGACCATTTTAGTGAGTTGCAGGCATCATTTCAAATTACATTTGAAAATCTCAGCAGAAGCCTGTTTCAGAATCAGAAGGTATCCACTGAAGAGCAGCAGGAAACGTCTATGGTTTAACATGTTAACATGTTAACTTCATCTGCCAATCTATATATAAAAGCAACTACACTGAAATTACCCACACTCTACTTCTCAAATATGAGCCTGGTGTGGTAGAGGTCAAGTACAGGATATTTCTGAGGATGCTGACATCATGTAGGAAACCCAAGGTAGAAAGGGAAACTTTTCCCTTTGCTCAAGGTGCAGCACACAGAGGGGGAATTGTCCTTATCCAGTCTCCTAGGGGTGATCACAATAACCATTTCATTTTTTGAAAGATTTGCTTTTCTCTTTATACCAAGACAAGAACACTAAAATGACTCAGAATACAGCTACAAACAGTTGTTAAACTTTGATATAAATGCCTTCCAGTATTTGTAATTAATTGGTATTTATTTTAACAGTATGAACACTGTTTATTCAGTGCTATCTAATGTGTAAAATTAAGGCATTTAAGGCTTCAGAAAAGAGAAATTTTTTTCTAACATAAGTGGTTAAAACCTTTCTGCTGTCTCTCTGCTGACTTGTTTCAGCAGTGAATTTGGCATGACCAACATATGAGATGCAGCAGCTGAACATCAAATCCAGTCCAGGCTTCTCCTGTGTTCATTAGACTCTGGGGTTCACTTTGATATCCCATCATTAGAATGCCGGAGCGATAGCTCAAGTGCCATTACCTTCAGCTCACCTTTGTTCTGCAGGATAGCTTGCATTCTTGGTTAAATCCCTTCCTGTACCAATCTTTATGATAATATATGCAGGACTGCGATGTCATCTGGTTAAGTAGATGCACTGCCTTTTGGGATCACACATATCCTGTTACAAGGGTCACTTGTTCCTCAAATGTTTCTGTCTGAACAGAGAGCTTCACAGCTCCTATGTATACAAAATATTGGACAGCTTTTCCCTGCCCCAAAATTGCTACATGGGAAATTTCTATGAACAAAGGGCTGGAAGACATGGGTTGTTTAAGGCCATGTGCAAGTTAGATTGGACACTTTGCATGCTTTTGTCTTAGCTCCTGAGACTGCTTAACCTGCTTAGAGAGTTCGCATTGCTTAGTTTTTTCCCAGAAGTAAAATACATCCACTGAATGTTGGCGTTGTCTTTCGTTTTCAATGAATACCAAAAGCAGTTGGCAAAGAGATTCCTCAACTGGCAGGAGGATGCCAGCAGCAAGAGTGGAAAGACAAGGCTGGGAATAGGAAGACCCCTAGCACAGACATGCTAAGAACAGCACTCTGGTAGGTAGACAAAGCAACCCTCTGTTTCAGGCCCATGACTGAAGAATTTCACCACAATAATCTGTGTGTTCACAAACACCCCCGCAATCTCATCAGTCTGTTTGCAAGTTGGAATATTCAGGTAGCTTTCTGCAGGAGGAGGCACCAAAAGTACAAATCATGCATGGTATTTCCTCTTAAACACAGGGGAGGAAATAATCGCAGAGGTGAAGGCAGCCAACATTTTTGAAGGGATGACTAGAGGCTGTACTGTTCAAAGTAAATAGAGAAGCAACCATAGGTGTTACTGCACACAGAAAGGGCAAATTTTAAGGGAAACAAGAAAAAGGAGAGAGAGCAAACTAGAAGTACACTTGGAGATACACAGTCAAGACAACCAAAGTGGAGGGTTCTAATATGAAACACATTTCCTGTCAGGAAAAAAGCCTGTTCCTCAAAAATACCATGCATGATGCTCCCAAGAAGGGGCAAGTTGAATCTGGTGGATAGAAGCAATTAGAGATTCTAGGATGAAAATGAAGCATATTATCAGGACAGCAAACAGGACTATCAAAGTCAGAAGGGTGTAAAAAGAAATTAATCAAGATGGTATGTGAAACTTTGTGTTTTCAGGTATTGAAAAAGTATTCTGATATCAAACATGCTCCATTTTCTCGGTTTACCTTGGACCAGACATCTTTATATGAATATCTGAGTTTTAAAAATGTGAATGAAGGTACAGAATAATCATATCCTATATGCCACATGCTGAGAACTGCATTGAACCTGAAAATGACTGGCTACAATATTCAGGTAAAGAAGTTCATCTTTTAAGTGATTTGCTTAACCACATGTCCTTCAGCACACTGATTTAATATAATAGTCTGATTTACCTCTGTAATGTATAGAGCTGCTGAAGTAACTAGCCTTTGCAAAGCTAGATGAAACCATCTAAAACAGCTATAAAATCCTCTCTGGATTCTAGACTTCATTTTTAGCTTTTCCTGTAATCTGGAATGCTGCCTCAGAAACCAAATAATGGACATAAGCAAATTTTGGGAGCAACTCATATTAATAACTTGAATTCCAAGAAACTTCTCTTGTTGTAATAGTAGGAAAAATTTGTAATTAGGAAATGCAATATAATAAATTCTTATGTTGCATCCATAATCACAACACCTGAAATTTTTCTTCAGTAAGTTAAGTCAGTACAGATTAATAGCATGGTTTTTCTTTATGACAATGAATCCTGAAGAAAACATTCAGAAGTGCAAATTTCACCTGTCTGAAGGAAGAACACTTGCTGCTGAACAGTGATTTTGAAGTCATAAAAATGCAATATTCAGAATCTCTGCATCCATTAGCTTGACAGATGTTCTTGTAAACATTTCCCCGGTTCTAGAATTAGTATAATTACACTGTCACTGCTGCATGTCCCTGACAAACATTCAGAAAGTCTTATGACTTTCTGAGTGCCCTTATGTTTTCTGAATCCAATAGTCATATGTTTATTGCTTGTTCAGTTTTAGCCAATATGTGTAATTCTCACTGCTGACCAGCCTGGGCGTAGCTTGAGATGCAGACTTGCTTTGGTACCCATTACATGTCTGTTTGTGTTCTTATGACTCTCTCTCCTGGTGAAAACCCAAGGGATCCTGAGAGTTACACCCTGGGCAAGATGGCAGGTCATGCTCTTGGGTCCTAAGAAAGGCACTTCTTAAACTGAAAATCACTCGGTAAGGGGGTCTGGGCAGTGTTGCACCTGTGTCTGATGGAGACAGTGTGCACAGTGTCCTTTCAGGCTGTCATTCAGAGTTTTCTTACCTATTGCACTTCTTGCAACTATATAGAAGTTGCAGGATGGACTAGACATTGGCTTTGCACAGTGTCTGGTGTAAGGAGAGTACCAGGTCTACCAGCTGCCGTGCAGCCAGGGTGTCTGATGGATTTGCATTTGCACATGGAAGAAAGCAATCACCCCTTGGTGGCAGGGCATCTAAAGACTTTATCCAGGCAAGCTTCAGGTTAGAAAGTGAAGAAAAAGCCTTTAAGGCTTTTTGCTTTTGGAGCTATATTGGCCTGGCACAATCCAGACTAATTTTAGTCCTAAAAAATAGCTATATCACAAGAGTGTCTGATGTGCTGTGTGTGCATGTGTGCACACACCCTCATGTATGAGACAGAAAGACACAACCACCACAACAATCATAACCTCAGAAGCCACAGGACTGGCACAAAAGGAACTTTTTTAACAATGAATCCATTTTTGTTAAATATTGTGGATTATCTTCTAGATTCCTTTGGGAAAGTACAGAAAATTCCTGCACAGACCTGAGGGAAAACCATCTTACTGATCTGTTAGCACCTCTGCTGTTAATATAAATATTGGCAAAAGCTATATAAATACTGGTGAATACTGGAAGGGCTGTGAGCAATTTAACAGCAAGAAACTTCTTTTAAATACAGGAAAATTAAATGCTTAATGTGTCCCAGGATGTTCTGTGTGTATGTGAGTGATTACATACAAATGCCATATAATGAGCAACCTGAGAAGACGTAAGTTGCATTACTTCCAAATTAATTATTCCTCAATTAAAGCCACAGTAGTGTACTTGCTCTGGTTGGGATTAAAGTTCCTCCTCTGACATTATTCACCTGCTGCTATGAAAACAAACACATTTAATTTAAGAATCAGTAAGTCTGTTTTTCCTAAAGCTATTTCTTGTTTTCTTGGGTAAATTAGGTCCAGATCCTCCTTTTAGTTCTCTTGTGGCAGCTCTCTGAGCTCAACAGAGTGGGGTGTGGGCCAATTCATGACAGACCGACAGCCAGAAGGATGATACACCTCAACTTCATTGCTACACATTTATTCCCAGATTCTTACCAAATCGACTGAAGCTTGCCAAAAGTATGTAGGGTCTACCCTGAGCCACCCCACCCCTGTTAGACCTCTGTCTACAGTTAGAATTTACACTGCATTGAGGTTTCTTATCTTAATTTAGGCCTGACTGTGCTTTTTAAAGTAGTTCCTTAATAAAGGCAAGCTGTTCACACTGTGAACTTAAAGAGGTGAGTATGACCAACATTCTGGGGTTCCCAAAGGTGAGGATTTAGGGTGATATGCAAGAGCCCTCTCCAGAAATGGTGGATGCAGGTGAGCCCTCGTTCTCACCAAGTCCTGTGGTTGGCATGTGGGGCACTGGGAGCCCTGAGTGCACCACCTCACTTCTGAGGGAACAATCTCATGGCAGCTGCCAGGACTGGCCAGATATTGGGCAATTTATTTATTTAATTTTTTTTTAGTGGTAGACTGCCCATACTGGCAAAGTATACTTTCCAACTATCAAGTCCAGTGTATTGCTCTTCATGGAGTTGGGTCAGGTCCTGGGACTGCTTTTGTTCGTCGACATGGAAGAGAGAAATGTTTGCAGGAATGACACATCTGGTGTGAGCCGAAATTCACCTGGTAGTGTATGTGGTTACTGCATGGGGCACTGTGAAAATATCAAGAGGTCTAACCCCAGTAGCCAATTTCACAGACACATGAACTAAAGAGAGATGGTGAGTGTGTGCTGACTACCTCTCTCTTCCCTCTGTTTCTCTCAAAATCTTCCCCTTGAATCACCCCTGAGTTTTCAGTGGACGTTTGCACTGTGTGTGGTTGATTTAATGTTCCCTCAGGATCTGTTTTACCATGGGTGGGACTGTAGAGGAAAGGAAGGGTCCAAGCCTGTGTTATTTTCCTCTTTCGTTCCTCTTCTGGTAAAATATTACAGGACTTTGCCTTACTGTTCCTGTTATGCTTTCTATTTTGTTAAAATGCCCAGAGTTTTTGTGCATTTTGTGTCAAAATTATCCCTACTAATCTGCTTCCATTTCCTCTCCCACACTCCTCCAGGGTCAAACCTCTTCATTTAACTGGGGCTTCCCATCCTCTTCATTGCCCAACAAAGTAAAACGTGGAGAAAAGAGTTATTGTTTAACTAAGAATTATTCTTTAACAAAAAATAAATCACAGCTACTTAAAAGAATAAGCAATTTGAGAAATATTTTCACTGAAAAGAATGATCTGAAAGCACAGATGTATAACCAAGAGGCTTTGAAGCTCACAGAAGTAAATGTCAATACACTTTCTGCAACCCTGTCAAGAACAAGAGAGCATTGCAAATCCTTTTATTAATGTAACTAGGGGAGGGCTGCTTTCCAGAGCCTCAGACAGTCCAAAAGGCTAGTTTGGGATTAATTTAACTTAATTAGACAACCAATTTAACACCCGAACATCATCTAAAATTATGGGACTTCAACATGGTGTAATACCAACCTAGTTAAACCACAGGGTTAGAGAAGGGTGAGCTTGGCACGTGTGGAAACTGTAACTAGTTGAAATCTGATTTAATAGGTTAATCTTGAATGAATAACTTTAATATAATGACAGCTCTTATCTCAAGGATGAGGAAATGAAGTATTTCTTTGCTTCATGGTGGGAGCTGATAGCTATTACATGCAAGGAAATACAGCAGAAGGGAGAGATGGGTGGGAAGGACAGAAGAAACAGGGGGTGGAGAAGATCAGAGGGAAAGCACAAATACCTAGAAGGGGAGCACATCTTACTCAGCAACACTGACTGTAAGAAGACATTAAGCAGATAAACAACAATTTTACTACTTAAAAGTCATATTCTACCCTTGAAGTATGTGCAGACCTCCCCATGAGGTCAGTGGGTGTGCCAGTCTGGGCTGTCAGAAAATATGTTGTCTGAAATTTATATCCTAGCCTTATGGGAGTAGCTGGCTGTGGAATTTAGCGCTGGCTGTGGAACAAGTTTGATATTACTGTACAGATCAACTGACGATAGTGGATGCATGTCTGAGGTGTGATTGTGCAAGGATATGCTTTTCCACCCTCAGGGAAGTTGATCAAACAGCTTAGTGTGTATAGGTTGTCTATTAATTTGTAGCTATGGGCTGTTTTTGTGACTTCCTGTGTACCCAATCTCATACCTTTCTGAAGGTGAAAGTTTCTCCTTGAAGTAAGGAAGAGTGTTACCTACTTCATCAGGTGCAATGACTTGAATGTGCCAAGAGACTGATGGAGGCTCTTTCTGCTGACACAGAGAGTTCGTGGGGGAGAAGGGAGTGGATCCATGGTAGAAGGACTGCCCTACTCCATGGTGTGGCTATGTTTACATGAACTTCTGTAGGACCAAAATTCACTTCTATCCTGCTACTTTCACTTCTATCCTGCTACTTTCATTAGTAAAAAAAATAAAATAATTTTAGCAATTAAATACCCAACAGAACTAATGCTTAGGGTTGCTATGTAGTTCTCAGCACCCATTTTGTTCCTATTGGCAGCAGTGTGTTCCAAATTATGTGTACCAATTATATCTGACAAGTTATCAACAATTCCCTGTAAATCAGTTGAAGTATCATCTAAAATCTAAAAAATCTCATCCTAATCCTGAAGAAAGATTAGATAAAATCTTGAGGCACAGGGTTTCTCTCCTTTCCAAAGTATTTCTGGTATTCATTTTCAACATCTGCATATTCACATCTTTCTCCTAATATATTTCCAAATCTAATCTTGTTTTAAGACATTCCCTAGTCTTAATTTTCTTGATGCTATAAGTGCCAAAATGCAAAGAAATAATTTCTTGCTTCCATTTTGGACTTTCTGTCTTTGAATTTCATTGACTTTCTCCTCTTTACTGTGCTACAATCCAGAAGAATCAACAAAACAAGCAGAAAAGCCCTCTGACCTGTCTCACCTTGGGTAAAAGTGATGTAGGAGAAGAAAGTCGCCATCTTCTAAGCTGTTATAGCAAACAAATGTAAGAATGGTCACTAACAGGCAGGCTATGCTGGGAGAAAGATACCTGCTAGGTAAAAGCCCAAAGAAAATTTGACATGCAGGCAACAACTGCAAGTCAAGCCTTTACAGATCTAAGCATCCCACAACTCCCTTTTTCTTCAGTACAGAGGCTGCCTTTAAAGAAGCTTCTCTTCACAAAAGATGATAGCTGTCCTCATCTGGTATATACATTAAATATGTTTTAAATTTTGTCTGGACTGGAATTTTTTCACTCCCTTCATTCTGAATTTACGTCCCAGTGGGGCATTTAAACTGGAGGTGACAGTGTGTCTGCCTGTACCCCAGCCTTGTCAATCCAGTTGCTGACAAGGAGAAAAAGTGAATTAGAGAGTCATGCTGCTTCAGTTCAGCTTCTCTCTCAAAAATAGATATCAATGTGAAGTAGCCATGAAAGGACTTTTTGTGTGTGGCTTTATGCTGTCATAGCAGGGGTTGCTGTAATGAACTGAGGAAATGTGAGATGAAGTGGGAATACAGGCATAGATGAAAAAACTGACAAAATGTCAGGAATCCTTTTTTTGTAAATCTAAATGTAGAACTGAAACCAGAGCTGAAATGTATTAAATAACTGTCAAGTGGAGAATTACTGGGAGCTGCCTTCCACTCTGTGTAGAAGATGCCTTTCAAAATACTAAGTAGCATCATATTCATCTCATGTTTCATACAGTAGTATACAGTAATGAAAAATTTGGATTATATGCACAGCCTGGGTAGAATGATGTCATTCTGCAGGCTTTGGTGAACAACGCCAATTAACATCCTCTGGGAACCTGCCCCCTGCACCAAAGAGCTCTGGAGGTGTAGAAACATTCAACAACTCCTCTGTTGTGACCTTGTGCTGGAAGCTCATGCTCCTTGTGAAAGGATAATTCTGATCAAACTTGTCAAGAGCTCAGCATGTAGGGAGACCTTCTTTGACATTTCAGGTGTGATCACAAAAGAAAGCAAGAACTATGTACAAAAGGAGCTGACTCAGTCATGGGAAATATTGGGAGCCCAGGCCAGTTAGATACTTTGTTGATGAACTCATGGAGGGTTATCACCAACTAGTCTGCTTTATCTTTCCCTCCTTCTCAACCCACACCAAAAGCAAATGCTCCCTACCATGAGCTTCTGCAGACAAAATGTAAGAGTGGGTACTGGAGTCTGCAGCTCTGCTGAGCCTGGGTCACCATTTTGCTGTGTTGTGCTCAAAGACAGTCACACCTGTCATGGTGGTGACCACAGCAAAGAGCATGATGAGAGGAAATCTTGATAACATACACAAATACCTACAGAAATCTGTAGATAAAGGTAGAAAACACCATAGTCATCAAGGACAGTGTTCAAACTTTCTGGTTCACCTTTCCTGATGAATGGCTGAAATGAAGGTGGATGTCATGAACAGGACCTTCATCCTGGTCAGTCACACAGGCTGTGAGGGTGTTGCACCTTGAGGCAGGTGCCTGTGAAACTGTCCCTCTGACTTTGTAGTGCACGAAAGCACCCAATGACACCAAAAGAACTCCACTCAGCAGGGGAACACCACTGGTACTTGGTATTTCTGAGATTTGTTTGACCAATAAAAGCACAGATCAGCACTGGCCACAGTCTAAAAACTGTGCCAAACCTTACCAGAAGTGTTGTCCTGTGCTGACCTGAGGAGGGAGCATCACAAAAATCTCTTTCATTTTTACAAGTCATCTCTCATATGCCTGAACTCATTAAGCTTATTGACTCCACTTGACAAAAGAGATATAAAAACTGCACCAACGAATCCCCCTAATAAAGGAGAGTCAGGCTTCAACTTTGGCTCTCTTAAAGATTGTGATATCAAATGACAGTGCTCTGTCTCATCACGGAAAGCTCAGCTGCTCTGATGGTGGAATCTCACTGCAGGGATCACATCTGAATGCAGCACTTGTAAATGAGACACGTGGCATCACTCACCCTGAGGCACTCACTTCAGGATGTCTGTCCTTGTTTCTAGACCACTCTAAAGCTGTGGAATCATTTCTTCTGAAACAAATCAAGGGCAGAACAGTGAATGCTAACTGTGCTTGCATAAAGGCACTGGTTCCAGCCACCATCCCCATGGACCAAGACCGCGAAGGGTGCTGAAAAGCTCCAAGCTGTCTGTGAGACACATCCTGTCTTCTGGGCATTGCACAATTTTGCTATCCTTTATTTATTTTTGTTTCATTTTGTTTTGTCTCAAGTACAAAAACTAAGAAAAGAAGTGGGAGGGTGAAGACAGAGGCTGAGACAACCTTGCAAATACTACGATTTCACCTTTTCTGGTAGGTTTGCTGTTCCATTTAGCCTTCACTAGGGCTTTGCCTATCATTTTAATCTCAGACCCACTACTAGAACAGATTTGCTATAAACAAAGTACTGATTTTAAATGATGTTTGCTTTAAGTAAGTCTGAGTGTGATTATTGTGACTTGAGAAAATAAGAGACTGTTTGTTTTGTTTTAACTGAATTCATAACATATGTTTGTAATAAATGGACTTGAGCAGTTGTCCTGATAATAAATGGGCCAAAATTTGAAATTACTGCAACCCTGGTGAAATTTCATCACTGCAAAATCCAGAAGAAAAAAAAATCATGTGTGAAAGTTAACAGCTGGGCAGAGTAAGGGATCTTGGGGGCAGGATTTATGGCTGCATACTATGCTGGGGGACAGGCAGCAGTGGAAATGTGTGCTCAGAGGGGAGAATTGCTTCTGAGGCTCCCAGCAAGACTGCACCCCATTGCCATGTGCAGGGCTGCAGACCAAGCTCAGCCGTCAGCCACCTGTATTTCTCCTCAGGAGCAGCAGTTCCTGCTCAGACCACCTACTTTGAAAACCAAACCAGTTAAGGCAGAATTAACTGCTCGGCTCCAAGACAGTGGTGCAAACTGCCTGTTACCCAGGGATTCCAAGCTGAAGGACTTCTTTGGCAGACTATGACTCCAACTTTGTCTTAAAAGTTCACAGAGTATCTATAGATGAAATGTCTTATTGATGGTCTGAGCTGGTGGACTGAATTTCACTAGGGGAGTTTCATCTCTCAGCTCCCACCACCTCCTAGACAGAAGGTCTAGGATGGACACTAACAGAGGACATGCCAGACACTGACCTTTGACTACAGGAACTGGTCATTTGCAATGGGTTTCATAAAACCAAAGACAAATTTCTTTACATAGTTGCTTTACAGTGCAAGTGCTCTGCTTCTACCTCCCTTGACTTGAATGAGGAGAAAATGTCACCCTTGTTCTTCACAGTTGTAGGATACACAGAGCCTCTAACTGCCTGGGTCTCCCCAAGGACACTTTCTCTGCTCTGCAGCCATAATAGTTCAGATTGGGCAGTTGTCTCCATTTCTTAATTTGATTTCCTTAATAAACTAGACTAAGCCTTGTATTTAATCCCAGCACAGTAAACAATGACTGAAGCACTGAACAAAGCCTTGAGGGAAAACCCCACAAGAACATTTTAGAATCAAAGCATCTAAAAGCAACCAAAACTATAAAACAATAAAGTCTACAACATAAGCACCCTACCCTCCAGCTTATCTTTTTTGAACTTGGGGTTGCAAAGAGCATCCTTGGACTGACTGCTTTGTTTCTTCCTTCCTGAGAAAGGATTTTTAGTTCTTTAATTCTTCTCTGATCTCTTTATTACAGGGAAGTGTATGGACAAAACAACTCCACTGTTTCAGTCCCTGGTCAGGAAACATACAGATGTTCTGAAATGACTCTCTGATTCCATGTCAAGTTTCTCATCTTGATCCATTATATTACTTCCCAGATTGTTTTTTCAACAGCTGTCCACTAAGCAAGCTGAAAAGATTCACACAGAGTGTAATTCTTTATTACACATAAACTGATCCTCTTTGTCAGATCAGTTCCAGTTATTGGTGCTGTTCCACACTGCACACCAGGTACAGTATTGGGGCCAGGGAAGAGTGGACCAAGGAGAGGCAAGGGGTAAGCTGTGTGATCATCTACATTCCCACATGCACACCTAGCAGTTCTATGAATACTTCATTTAGCCAAAGCAAGGGTGTCACTGCTTGAGTTGATGGCCAAGGCCCTGCTAAATACCTCCCTATCTGCCATCCTCACCAACAGGAGAAAGATGAAGTCTCTCAGGAAACATTTCTTTTGGGTTGGACACATGTTGTTTGCCAGGGGTGGAAACTGCAGACAAAGGGCATGGATTTATCCTTGACTGAGTATTATGTTGCTCTCGTTTCTGGATGGCACATCAGACACTGTTCCTGTTGCATGACAAGGATGTCCTAAGCCTTTCATTTTCATTCCTATTGACCACTGTGCCAAGAAACAAAGTACTGTTATTATGGGCTGGTATTACACTGTAGGCAGATCTTTTCTACTCCAGTGAAAAGTGTCACTACTGATACTACTCCCCATCTTGACAGTTTTGCTTAGAAATGGCATTATTTTTACTATATTTTAACTCTCTTCTACCTATCAGTCTCCTAGAAAGAAGCCTTGGTACTATTATAGATGACTAATAAGTTGCAATGAGAAAAGCCGTACTTTTCCCTACATAACTCAAATGGAGTCAAGGTATACTTCTAAAACTTATGTGTTACATGATGGCAAATCAGGACACTCTGAATGTGGGAATATCTTCAGAAGAACACAGAAGTAGTTTTTAGTAAAGGCAGTACCTGCACAGCAAAGGCTGCAAAGAGAGCAGCAAAAAGGTCACATATGTTAAGGCTGTTGCCTCTACTGAATAGCAATTTACAGGGGAAGGGCTGGATGCTATAATGTGATTTGGTGGTGCTTAGCCAGTAACAGCACTTTGTTTTTTCATGATATGCTGTAAGGAAGGCAACACAGACTGTGTGGTGAGTGTGTGAAGAATGTATTCTTCATTATTCCCACATAAGTACACTATAGTCAGGTACTTTATCTTAAGACAAACTTGTTTGATGACTTCCAGTTACACTTCCATTTACATTTCCAGTTGAAATGACTTTTGAAATGTGATTGTAACTTAATCCTTTAAAGGCTTATTGAAAAGTCATGCCCTTTCTGCAATATTTGTGGGCCCTAAAACTGTGCAATATACTGAGAGACTATGGAGCCTTTGTTTGATTATACAAGTAATTAAATTTAAAATTTTATTAAACTTGTGAATAAAGACATAAAACATACAGCTTCATACTTAGCTTTGATTTGTTGCGAGATTTCACTAAATCCACAATATCCTGGTACATGAACATAGTGTGTTCAACCACGTAAATGCAAAGTAGTGCTGTCCTACAAGAGAAAGCTGTGAAGTTTAGTTCTGGAGATTATTATGATCTGTTTCAAAGCTGAAGGGGGAGAGCTATGACAGATGAACTCCTTAAAGACAGTCCAGAAGGATCTCCCAGTCCTATGACTCTTGGAGGAGCCAGAGAGGCATTCTGGATTCAGGAAGCAGCTCACGATTACTTCTTGCCTTATTCCTTCAGACTTCAGATTGTAATTCACAGAGAGTACTCAGTGAATCATGACTCAGGTCCTTATTTTAAATTTGTGTAGATTTTTATAATTTGACAAAAGATAGAATTTAAGTTAACATCTTTTCTTGTGAGCTTCCTTGTCTGTGTAGGGGAAAGGCACATTTCCAATACTCTCTTCTTCTCCAGAAAAAAAAAGGTAAAGACTCATAATTAATACAGCAACTGTATTATTCATGTGATGCCAGCAGTAAGAAAAAATGCTCCAAAAGAAAAGATCAGTGATTCTGTAAGCCATACAACTTTTCTTTGTAATGAGAGCCTTCATATGACTGGCTTAATTGAGGTTAATTTGCAGAGCTTTGCTGTGACAGCACATTTTAGGAAAGACAAGTAGAAGATTTTATTCTCCTTTCAAATATGAACTATAATATACTCACGCTTGTGCTGTTAAAAGCACAAATCATAAAACACAAGCTCTACAAGGTGGCCTCCCTGGCTCTGCTGTTATATAGCTTACTCAGTTAATTTTTAAACATTTACATTTGTTTGTCAGACATTAACATACCTTTTGCTCTGGCATACACCGTGAAGAAAATTGGGTTCCTAGCACAGGGCAATGAAGTAAAACTTCATAAAACTGCTCAGCCTCACAGCTGTAACTTGAAGCAATTTTGACCTTTCATGGACAGAGAGAAAACAGAGGAAGGAGGGTATGTGTATATTCATTATAGGCCTTAAAGTTTACAGAAACACAGCTTCCCAAGAGCCATCTCAATAATGGTTTTAGTCAAATATTTATATTGCTATAACTTTATATGTTTAATGATTTTTCCCATTAAGGTTTTTGTGGTTTAGCAAGGAAAGTCCAAGTATTCTTGATGATGATTTGTGAGTTAAAATCTCTTGTAGCAACACAGAGTATAAAATCCTCTCCAAGTAACTGCCTTTTTCACACATCTGGAAAGACTCCATTTTTTTATCTGCTAGAGCCTTACAAGGGCAGTTTATTACATAAATAAACAGAAGAATATACAGAGCCACAGAATGACTGAATTGAGTATAATCTTACCAAAACAAGCCTTGTCTCAATAGTCCTTTGTTTGTTGCTTTTTGGCGCTATTATTGACTCTCCTGTGTGTACTGTATAATCATTACTGCCCCCACTTTCTCCCTGATGTGAAACCCATCCAGGTGGCCAGCAACAAGGCCAAGGCTTCCCTAGCACTGCAGCCTTCTGGAGTCGAGTTCATCCTGGGAATGGATCTCTGATTCTCACTTGCTGTCCGATTAGGTAAGAACACCATCACTGTTCAAGATGTTACAGATGTTGTATTAAACAAATCTGACCTGCTGAAGTTTTTCTTCTGAGTGACTCTTCAAAGAATGTAAGGGACCTGAATCATAGAATCATGGAATCATTTAGTTCAGAAAAGACTTCTAAGGTCATTGAGTCCAATCAGGGTCACAACCATCTCAAAAAGTACTTTCTGCTGGAACACTAATTCTGTCAGATGAAAGGAGAAGGTTCATGAGCTACCGCAGGGGAGAAAATACTCCCAGAAACCAGAGGAAATTCACTCTTGGGTGAATTAAAAACATCTTCTAATCTCTTGCGGACCCATCTATGAATGCCTTTTGCCATTTTGTTCCAATCCAACAGGCACCCTGTAGGGTGTTTATCTGCTGTTCAGTCCCTTGACAGGAAGGGAACTGTGCTGCTGCAGCACACCAAGCCTGACTTGGTGTCTATTTCATATACTCACTGGTGAAACACGACCCTCCTAAGCCAGGACTGCGTTACAAAATTTGATACCTTCTGGCAGTGAAAAGATCAGAGCACTCTGCAAGCTTGGGATGTACTCCCATGTGTAGAAAGTAATGGCATTATAACTGTGGCAGCAGACTTGCTTGAATTTCTGTGTATTTTTGTAATTTCAACAATTATAATTAGTAGAGCAAAACAGAAAATAAAAGAAAGGTATTAAATGTTTTTGCATACAGCTATCTATCTTAATCTGGTCCTAGAAGCAATGAAAAGGCTGTGTAATCTAATTAGATGACACTTAGTGAAAATATTTTTGTTTCCATCTCTTAAGATAATTTTTTTGAGTCATGATTTCTGTGATGCAGCTCTATCTATTCACCCTGTTGCAACAAATAGCAGCTATAGAGATAAAGATTTATCTCCCACATTTTTGAAGCTTGGGAAAGGGAACAAATTACTTGCCAGGAATGCCTTTGCAGAGTTCACCATTCCAGAACATTTCTGTGATGCTGCCACTTAAATTGAATAACGGAGGAAGCATGAGTTTGAAGTTCAGTCTTGTCTATAAGTATTCATGTGTTGGCTGAAGGAATTTAGTTCCAATATGTAATTGAAGGTCAGCCCAAACACTGGAAACTCAAAACTCAAAGTAAGGTTTCAGCTTGACATCATCTTACGTATGGGCTCCATGCTCCCACAGGCACAGGAGTTTGGAAGTGAAAGCCCTCCAGCTGCAACTGGTCAAAGCTTAGGGCTCCACATGTTGGGTGATGTGCTTCTCACTCTGCTTCTGCCCTGGGTCTGCAAAGGAGAGAGGCCGTGGTAGGATGCTACATCTGGGACTTCACATGTCTACCTGTCTGCACAGCTCCACAGTTTCTCTGGTGCCCTGAGACTCAGCATCCCAGAGCAGCCAGCTCAGGGTAGGGACACTTGCCATGTGTAGCACAAAGAGGGAAGACAGAAAAGTCATGCTGCTTTACAGGAAGCCTGAGCTATGCCTACAGTCAGCTAGAAATGTAGGAAGTACCGCACAGTGCGCTACGCAAGATTGTGAAGGAGCAAGGCCTAGACCTCTGTAAGTGCAAATGCCATCTTTCATAGCCAGCTACTAACCCATCAGCCTTGAGGACAGGAACGGTGGCAGAGTGCCTGGCAGTACTCATGAACACCAGCTGGGGAGCACAGGGGCTTGGGACACCCAGAAAAGTAACACATCGTTTTGCTTGTCATTAGAAAGCTAAGTCAGTTCCAAAACTGCAAACACCCACATATGTTGAACTCAGCTTTCCACAGTTATAGAGCTGAGTACTGAAAAGGCCTCATTTAGGGGAGAAGACAGTGAAGTATTTTGCTAGGATCCTTCAGATGCCATGGTTTAAATGCATTCATCATGTTAACCCGGCTCTGCTTCTCCAAGTCGTGTGCTGCAAACACTCCCTTCACACACAGACCCAGGTCAACCTTGTCATTACAATTTGTCACGCATCTCATTTTGTGTTTGGCATTCTACTATAATGTTATGTCGTCCACACATTGCTGTAGGCTGTGAGTCTGAAGTAAAGCATGAATGGGGGTGGGGGTGGAAAGCAGGAATGGGAGAAGGACAGAAAAGAAGGAAATTGCAGACATTTGTAACTACCAGGTTTCCTCTGGAGGTTTGACATTTCAAGTAGCAATAAGTCAGTGCCATGACAGCGATGACAGTATAGTAGAGACATACTCAAGATAAGTCTAAAGGTACCATCAGTACACTCAAAGCCATGGAAACTCAGTGTGGTTACAAAATCTGGAAAAAACCTTAAGGATCATTGAGTCCAAGCGTAAACCTAACACCACCAAGTCCACTCATCTTTTAGCAGCATACTTATGATAATCTTTCTCCCCTAACATTCACTTTGACTGAGTGAAATAAGCTGTCAGTAAGAGCACGATTTTTCCCAGCAGAAATACAGGGGCTTTTATTCAACTGACTGTGTGTTGGGCACTTAAAAAACCCCTCAGCCTAAGCCTTGCTTATGGCAAATCACCCACAGCTTTATGTCAACAAAGCATGCAAGAAAAAAAATTCTTGCTAGATAACTCTACCTAATGGTCTCTCCTGATTCTGTTACCCAAACAAAAACCAAAACAAATCCCTCCCTCCATCCTCCTCCTTCCCTCCTACGTTAAAAAAGAAGCAGCAGCCTTCTCAGGCTGTAAAAATTCCCAGTCTTTTCACAGCCCCAGTCCCCACGGGCCAGTCAAGCAGCCAGCTCTCCACTAACCTTCCTCTGAAGAAACACCCCCACCCCTTGCAAGTGAGTCATTTTCATAGGGCTCCCTAGGGTGTTCTGGACTGCTTTTGCCCAGAAATCTCCTCCCCTCCCCCAGGCTTTCCACCTGTGAGGAGGTGGTCTGCGGGAGACTGGGGAAGCTTTCGGTTACCTCCCTGCCTGCCAGATGCAGGGTGGAGTCTCTCACACTCCAACATTGCATGATGTCAAAACCCTTTTCTTTTTTTTTTTTTTTTTAACCTAAAAATTAAAAATAAAAAATCCCCGTGTTTACATTTCAGAAGTTTTTCGTTCCCCTTCCCAGGCTTCACATGTATCGAACTGCTGAAGTTTTCTCATTCACTGGGGCTGTTTAGAAAATCCTTAATGATACTTTTTTAGATTTTTTTAATTTGAAAACACAGTTCTTTTAAAATCAAAATACTGTTTGTGAAACCATTGCAGTTATGTTTGAATCTCCTTTTGAACGCGGACCAGGAATAAATGGTCTGACACAGCTGAAATCTCTGTCCCATTTCAGCATTTTTTACGACGAGTCTCTTGAGTATTGCATTCAAAATAACCTTGAGTTTATGGCATTTTTCTGCTCAATATGTTATATATTTCTACCAAAAAATCACAAATCAAAATGAAACACTTTTTTCAATCCAACAAGATTCATATCCAGTTTCTTTTAAGTGGAGTTTCAAAATTTGGTGGTTTTGTTCTGAATTGACAAAAAATTCTATTACAGAGATAAAAAGTGTGTATTATGACCATATACTGATGTGAGGAGAGTGCTTGGGAAATGCCCAATTTTTAAAGCTTCACTTGTAGAAAACCACCTGTGATTGTCTGCCTGTGGCTGCAACCATCTGACCAACCCAGGAATTTGTGTCTCATCACCTGCAGCATTTGCTTTGCATTCCTTCTCTATCAATGCTGATCTCAGGATTTAGTGCTTTGTGACTCTCAGCATTATGCCACTGAATTTTCAGGTCCTGACCATATATCCACTAGCCTGAGATAGATGTTCATGGCCTGAGTGAGGAGGCTGGAGCTGATAAGTATCAATGAAAGAGTGCTGTTCAAAAGCAGCGCTTTGAGGAAATAAATCTATTAGAAACATCAGAGGACAAGGGAATTTCTTAAGGTGCTGTGCACTCTGCAGTAGCCTTGGATAGCTACTTTCCCCACTAGGTGATGTTATCTTCCTTGGAGGATTCATACTCTGCTGAGAAAGAACGAAACTATATCCCATCTTTCAGAAAGTACAATGTGAGCAGCAAGGTTGCATTTTTACAGTTTTATTTTCTGTCCTTATTGCTCTGATTTTATGATTGGACATGAACCAGCAATGTGCACTTGCAGCCCAGAAAGCCAACCATGTCCTGGACTGCACCACCAACAGCGTGGGCAGCAGGGCAGGAGGGGATTCTGCCTCTCTACTCATGAACCCCCACCTGGAGTGTGGCTCCCAGCTCTGTGGGTCTTAGCACAGGAAGGACACGAACCAGTTGGAGAGAGGCCAGAGGAGAGCCACAAAGGTAGTCAGAGGGCTGGAGTGCCTCTGCTATGCAGAAAGGATGAGAGAATTGGACTGTTCAGCCTGGAGAAGAGAAGGAGGCCTTATTGTGGCTTTTCAGTACCTGACAGGGGCTACAAGAGAGCTGGAGAGAGACTTTTTATGGGAGCATGTACTGATAAAACAAGGGGTAATGTATTTAAACTGAAAGAGGGTAGTTTTAGAATGGATAACAGGAAGAAATTCTTGACTGTGAGGGTGGTGAGGCACTGGAACGGCTTGCCCAGAGAAGCTGTGGATGTCCCATCTCTGGAAGTGTTTAAGGCCAGATTGGATGGACCCCTGAGCAACCTGCTCTAGAGTAAGGTGTCCCTGACCATGGCAGGAGGGTTAGAACTAGAAGGCCTTTAAAGGGCCTTTCCAACCCAAACCATTTTATGATTCTAATACTGACCTGTTCTCCTGCTGCTGGCAGAAAATTCAGCAAAAAATCTTTGAAATTCTCTATGTGTGATCACATGCTGAGACTGACCTGGAGTCATGAAGCTGGGCAGTGCTTGAGCTGTGCGAGTCCTGTGGTATGATGGGGAAATCACAAATTCCAGTACATTTTTATCTAAATTCTGCTTTGGACCTCATTCATGACAACTGTCTGACACACAAGTGGGTGCCTCCCCACTGACCTTGCCAAGTCCTACTTCCAGACAATCACAGAATCAATTAGGTTGGAAAAGACCTTTGCGATCATTGAGTCCAATTTATGGCCTGACACCAACACTAGTTCACACAGAGCACAGAAAAAAGGTGGAAAGTTCATTCTAAAATGTTTTTAAAAGGGAATTTTTTTGAGAGAATGAGAAGGTTTAGGATTAAAATCTAAACTGTTTTCATGAAAAGATCTGTTGTGAGTTTTTGAATGGCCACAGAAGCTGATTTTATAGATTGAGCATTGTTGGAGAAATTATATCTCTGATTGCACAACAGAACTAAATCACCAATTTTGCTTCACAAAGCTGCTTTTTATTGTGTAAGGACAGCAGGAAAACCCTCAAAGACCTCCTCAAGCTGGAAGCGTCCTGAGAGAGAGATGTTGTGACTCATCTCCATGGCAACTGGGGCTGATGACAAGAGTGGACACTCTGGATTATTCTTGTTTAGCAACAAGCGTACAATTCATAAATGCATGTTTGGTGACTAGAGTGCTACAAAGACAGTGATCAGTTGTCTCCAGATCCTTATCCATCAAACTAGCCAGTAAACCTGTCGGTGACAGAGATTACTGGAAACCAATAAGGCTAATAACAGGAGCTGCTGATCTGCTAGTTCAATTTTCTTTTTAATATGAAGATAAACAGAAGGAAATTATAATATCCATAAAGGATTTTTTTTTCTGCAAGAGTTAAGGGGTTATTTTAATTGTCATTTATTTTTCAGGATGCAGTCTACATTGACAAGTGTTAAAATCTCTACCTATGCAATGATGCCATCCTGGGCTGTGACAGAGGTGTGTCATGGGAGCCCAGAGCTTCAGACTGTCCAGCACCATCTTTCAGAAGCAGGCAGCAACTTTTTGGTTTGAAGTATTGGGGTTTTTTCACATCTGCATGAACTGCACACACATAGTCACAGCCCTAGTTCACACTCAGGTGAGATGAGACTTTTCACAAGCAACCCTAGTCATTGAATTTCTTCACTGAGTATGGAATGTACATATTGTGATAATAATGGCTTTTTTATAGATCCTTCCCAGGTAAAGATGATGTAATGCCCCTGCTACGTAGCAATTAAATACTTTTTTCTACTTTTCTCCCATAAAAAGAGATTAGCTTCTGTTTTAAAAGGACCTGTGCCTCTACCTTATGCATCCCACCTGTATTTCTGTAATATCTATTTATTTAATCTGCAGCACTTTACCATGTGCCCAAGGGCACTAGGAGTATCACTCTTCTTCAGAGTGCCTTTAGCAAGCTATGTGCACATCTCCACCTGGGTGGCAGATCAGACTCCTCGGAGCACATCTGCTCCGTAATTGAGTCATAGCAGACACTAATGCTGTGATGGGGAGGATGTCCTTTCACTCAAGTAGCTGTCATTGTCTAATTCATGCCTATGACCAAACTGGAAGTCTGTGAGATCAGCCTGATACGTCTAAGATGACTCTAAAGGCAGGAACCACAGTTAGATGAGCCATCACTATGACATTTTATTTGTTGCTGTGACCTGGAAGCCTTTATCTACTACTAAAAGTATTTTTCAAACTATTTTCCATATCATCTCTTTGCAATCAGGCAGACTTTCTCCCTTCCCCTTCATGGGGGAAGCCTCCCACAGCAACTCGTACAGTAGTTTCCAGAAAAAAACAAAATACCATTTCTGAAGCATCTCATGTGAGGCAACAACTCAGAATGGGGAAATCAATTATTTTTGCTGAACTGTGGATTAGTTAAGAAATGCATCTGCACCAGTATTAAAGCAGACATGATAGGAAGAGAATGAGCAAGAGAAAGCCTACAACAGCACGAGACAGCCTTACATATATAAAGCCCTACTGAAGGGTATACAACGCTAAATCCTCCACCACAGCTAGAAGAAACAAAAGTCACCTCTACACTGAGGAAGACTCTTTACAAATGAAAGTGATCTGGCAGCTCTCCTGGAGTGAGCAAGTATCTGGCTGCACAGCAATTTGGACAGCTTATCTTGCTGTTTGCCTGGCAGCTGGAGACGCAAGACATGCTTCATTAAGAAGGATCACTAGATAGGGATGTGCTTGTTTTTTAAATCTGAAAATAAGCAACATTCTTGTTATTTTAAAGTATCAGTTTTCTTTTAGAATTTAGCAGAGACCTGGTAACAATTACCATATTTTAATGGTTATCAACAAAGGGAATAAATAAATCACAGCAAGATTTTAAGAAATTGTTAGTGGTTCTGAAAACATACTTTTTTGGTGCATGACTTGCATCAGTTTTCCAGTGCCTGATTTTCAAAGGTCCAAATGTTCAGTGCTTTCAGAAAATGAGATGCATTAATAATTTTGGCCGAAACTCAGGAGACATTCAAACATATGTATTTGAAAATCTTGCCATTATATGGGCTATTTGTGCCCACTTATCCAATTAACTTCCCATCATGTGTACAGCTGCCAAATGGACTGTCAGAACCTGTGCTTTTGCTCCTGTAACCATCCTCTTGCCAACCCAAAGAGTTTGAGTATCAAAAATCAGCTACTCCTCCCCAAAAAGAAAAAAAAGAAAAAAAAAAAAAAGAGACGGTTTCTAAATTTATGTGATGTTTTCCCCAAAAAAAGTTAAAATTTTGTATTGATCTACAAGACCTACCGAGGTACCTTCCAATTCAAATGATTCTCTGATTGTCTCATTCTAATCATGTGGGAGTTGTGTCCTTTCCTTTTCTTTCTGTGCTATTTACCCATTCACGGCAGGTGCAGGAAAGAAGTCTTCCAGCTTTCTTCTGAGTGTGCTGGTGTAAGGGTGAGCTTATCAGGGTCCCACAGGCACCAGCTCACTCTCAAAGCTTGTATGAATCTGAACACCATTCTGCATGTTGAAGCAATTTTTAGCTCTTATGCGGATAAAATTTTTGGCATCAGTTAGCCATCCCTATTGATGCCATCCTCACCTATTGGTGGCACTAATATTTTGCCTGAGTGTCTCAACTGAGAGCCAAGATCCACTGACCTAAGCCTTGGACAAACAATGATCAGACAGGAATTCCTCCCTAAGAACCTACAAACTAAATATAAGATCAGAGGCAATAAATAGGTATAAATAACCAGAAAAAATAGTGAGACAACACTGATAGAGAGATAGTCAGAACATCCATGATCTTAGCAGTCTAGCAGCAAAAAGAGTGTGAAAGGGATTGATGAATTTAACTTACAGGAGCATACAGGACCTCTTCCTAAAACCAGAAGGAAGCCTGGGGGAAAAGGTTCTGCTTGAAATTTTACAAGCAAAAGTTGGGTTGTTCAGAGTTGGAAATGGATCTTCCTATAGTGAGCTACAGATGACAAAAAAACAGTTGATAATGAAGGTCCATGAAAGCTCAGATAACAGTATGGTGGACAAGTTAGAGAAGGTTGATTTGGAAAGATTCAAAGAAACAGGAATAGTAATTACTCATGCAGACTTCAGCTCCCAGTGAATTTTTACAACTTCTCATTTACTTAATTATAATCTGACACTTGCTGTTCACACCCCAGTGCTGCACTGAGATGATGATGATGATGATGATGATGATGATGATGATGATTACTATTATTATCAGAAAATCTAAGCAAAAGTTTAACATCTTCCAAGCTCTTAAGAAAAAATCTCAAATATTTTTTCCATTTTTCATTATGAGGAACTCCCACATTTTTGACCAAAGTAGGAAGATGTCGAGATGATCCCTTTGAGGATCAGATGACTGCAGTCAGAGAAGCAAGATGTATGGAGAGAGCTCATAACATGTGTTAAACCAGTACGTGTAGCTGCAAAATAGTAGACAGGTTTTCATTGTTCTCAGGTCTGAAGTGAGAACAGTGGTCTTCCAAACCCAAAAACAAGCTAAAAATAACTAGTCGGGGCTTGACTTGACTAAACCATTTCAGAAAAAGAGGTGACAAGAACTTGTGAGCCAGAGATGGGAAAGGGATTTTAAAGAAAAGTGAACAAGAATTTTAAACACTATGAGACAGAGACAAATATACAATCATTAATAAGGCCAATAGTGTTATCTAATTACAAAAAAGCACCATCAAATTATGTCATTGTGCATTTTAATTTTCTCCTGTTCTCAAAGCACTGCATCAGAAACAAATTGGAAAGAAAGGCTTGTGGCAAGGGAAGGTAACAAAACAAATTTCACTATTTTAAGGAATTGAGGGAAACTAGTATCCCTGTGTCCACTAGAGCTCTCCCATATCCCAGTGTGCTGGTTTAAAGGTAAAACTGGTGGGAGGAATGAACCCAACTCAAGAGAGCTTACAAGTCAGAGTTCCAATTTACTAAAAAGATTGCAATAAATACAATGATACAGGAAAAAAAAATTGATTTTAACCTGATGCCTAAGGATTTTAATGTGTATTTTGTAGATTTTCATAGAGTTATACAGGTTGAATAAGTTTTCCTAAATTTCTCACATTTTCGGTGGTTTTTAGAAGCTACTGAGCACTTTCTCACACACTCCTGAACTTCTGTTAGACACACGTTATCAAGGACATGTTATTTTGAAGAACACCTACAAGAACTCCAACTGAGACAATAAGATAGCTTGTAGTTAAAACAGGAGAGTCAGTTGAGAGCCCTTGGAGGGGCTCCAAGGGACAGTTCTGAGGAGTTCTGAGGGTGGACACCAGAGGAAAATGACACCATGGGTTGGCTATAGATATCAAATATGTTAATTACTGAAAGTTATAAAAACTATAACATCTGGTTGATGCGCATGCACATACTTTGGTGTGCACCTTAGAAGCTTATAATAAAGGAACTATATCTATCTGTCTATCTATCTATCTATCTATCTATCTATCTATCTATCTATCTATCTATCTAATCTATCTATCTATCTATCATCTCCACTAATGTTGTTTTGAAAGTCTTTTGCAGAATTTTTAGGCATCAGTTTTGGTGCATTGACTGGGAAGTAGAATCGATGGGCTGGCTTCTCTCGATAGAGAAACTTCCATGCATAGTGTCTTTGAAGATCATATTATGAAAGTCTAGAAAGCGTCTGTTTCCAGCACCTGAGGAATCCAAATTCTTTCTGAGCATAGCTCTGGATTTATTTCTATATCCACTTTGGAAATCTAGTCCAGGTGGATAGCTGACCCCTGCCATTTTATGGCTCATTGGCTCTTTGACAGCTACTTCTGGGTGGCAATAGGTTATGACACAAATGTTTCTTCAGTAACCATTGACCTGTTCCCTTGTGCATTTCCCTTCCTTAATGTATCCCCGGCTTCACACAAAGAACTGGAAACCCAGCCCGTGTGAGTTTTTAAAACTATGGCGAAAAGGGAAGTGACTGACTAAGAAAAGATCCCAAACAACTTCTAATTCTCCTCTTTTTGTAAGGGTCACATATATGGAGTTTTTTCCAGGAACCTTGAAAGATGAGAAAGCCCCAGCATGCTCATGTTGCCTATCTCATCTTTTTTCCTGGATTTTTTACGCAAATACAATGCTGAGTGGAAACAAGGATCATTAGAGTTTTTAATTCTGATTAGGCTTTTTGGCACAAACTAAAAGGATTTGGTCCTGCTTAGTGGCTTTACTCTGCTTAATCAGACTCAGACAATGTTTGTTGATAGATTTCTGCAGAAACATTGAGAAATCTGTTGACTGACAGTTTCTGAAGAATTTACTGCTTTTCAAAAATGAGCCAACCAGGTTCATTTATTACTTCATTTGAGATGTTTTGTGTAAAACAACTAATCTAGGAATTCTTAAAACTATATTGCATATAGTTTAGATAATTTTTGGTTTAGATGTTCACCCTTTTTACTACTGTAGGAGCTGTTTAGACACATCAGAAAAAAGGGATCTTGACCTTGAATATGTGTTGTTCTGAATTGCTGATAGGTGAGAATTTCTTGTTGTAAAAATTGTGCAGTAGTCCAAAACATGATATTTGATTTAGCATTTTTCACCAAGTGAATTCAATGAATGTTACGTTATGGAAAAGAAACTGAGCAGTATCTTGCTCCCTCAAGATAGTTGCTGAGATGAGTTGTGGTGCACCAGTGTTCTCAGCTGGACTTTCCACAGGTTTAACTACTGTAGGAAGATGCAGTCACAGAAAAGGGGTTAGTTTTAAAACCACTGATAATTTGCCATTTCATCGTCTTTACTTCCTCCCTAACATCTGCTTTCTGTTATTGTGTTTGCAGAAGTAATAATTTATATTGTCAGCAAATTGCATCTGAAAAGGAGTACAAGATCTATATTTTTACTTATTTGATTTTAATTAGTATTTCTTTCAGAAATTACCGTTCCTTAACCAGGACAAGGAGAAGAGGTACAGCTGGTTTCCCACATCCAGCTTAGTGTCCAGTGTTACTGCCAATGTGGGCACTGGTGTACTTACTGGCTAGTCCATTGGGAGAGGTTTTTCTTAATAAAAATATGTTCAAAACTGGTCCATATGTGGCAAAAGTTAGATTTGTGTGAATCATCTCTTTTTTTGCTAGGAAAAGTTTCAACTGAAGAAATTCTGATCAGACATAGAACTGCAGCCATAATGTCATATTGGAAAAAGTTATTAGCAATTTGGCTCTTCTCCCTTTGTCTCTCCCTCTCAGATTGATCAAAAACATGCAGCTAGGACCAGAAAAGCCCTTCCAGTGAAAATGCTGTTAACATCAAGATTGTTTCCACATTATGTATCTTAGGTCTTAAACAAATAACATTAAACTTTTTTTTTTTAAATTATGTTTTAACTAGAATTTTTTTCCTCTAAGGAATGAAAAGGTACATTTTTACTTGGCCAAGACAATAAATCAGCAAAGTTGCCATATTGGTTATTGTTCTTGTGGCAATGTGATATCAAACACACACAGTTGTGCCAGCATGCTTTCATTTTAGGATACAAGCTTTTTGGGCTTTCATCCAATCAAAAATCCAGAGAGAAAATGAAACTATATGACTTGGACACCTTATGATTAATTACAAAGAGGCCTAGAAATAGTAACTTAATAAACAGCCTTTGTAAGGAATACATGTTATTAAAATATACTTGTCAATGCCCAGTTCTAATAATGAATGAATGAATAACACTTCTGTGATGTATGAGGTGATGGCACAAGAGAATGATAAGAAGGATGTCATAGCTAAAGGATTAAATTGTTTGAGGAGGGCTACGCCACATACAGAGTCTCCCTAGGTGCCTTGGCTGCAAAGGAGGACAGCAGTCATCACTCATACCTGTACCTTGCCTGGCTCTTCTCCTATGCAAGCATAAGCCCTTGCACGTGTCTAGGACCCCTTCCAAAGGCCATCCTAATTTTTCCACCATCTAAGTATGGTCTTTACTTTGTACAAAGCTCACAGACATGCTTTGATATTTAATGTCACTTCTAAATTATGTGTGGCACTAGGACAGGGGAGCTGGCAAACTTTTTTTGGATTTTTTTTTTTTCTGAACAATTTATGTGTCTTTGGTGTATGTGATTTAATTTCAGGTGGATAAGTAAAAGGGTTCTCCCCATTATCATCATGTTGGGTTTGGAAAAATAAGAAATTATCTGGAAAAAAACATACTAATATGTGTTCTGGCAGAGTCTTACATGATCATAATATCAAAGTCATTAAAACTATTCTCTCATCAAGGCATATACAAAAGCCTTAGTTACAGTGGATTGTACACATCTAGTGATTTTAACTGGAGAAAAATTTTCTTCATGTTCAAGGCTGGCTCTGGTTTTCCTCAAGCTCCTTTTTTTTATGTCACAAATATCAGACTGACTAGGTTAGGAGTAAATTTGTTGGCATTCGGACATTAATAAATAATATCCCAAAATATTTCTTGGGAAATAATTCCAGTAATCTAGAAATAAGACATGTAAAAGGTATGTGGCTTTTTGTAGAAGGTGGCTAATTTTATATTTTTAAAAAATAAGAAAGTCGGCTTTTCTGTATATTTTTTTAAGTCTAAAATGTTTTTTACTGAAAAATAGAAACACTGCAACTCATGTTTGAGATGTGGAATTTTTTACTTAACAAGACACAATGGTTAAACTTCTTTCCATTGTGGCCTTAAAAAAAAAGGTATTGCTCGTTTTCATTGCATTGCCATTAATTAGTTTAAATGCCACTGAAATGGAAGGTTTATGCTTTAAATCATAATTTAAAGCCTGCTGCTCATTAGAAACTACTTCTGTCCCCTTCACAGCAATTGAGGTCTAGCCGGATTGTCCTCAACTCCCGTTTCTGAAATGGTACTTTGTTCATTAGTTTTCCACGATAAAGAAAAATGGATTCCACTTTTTTTCCTCCATGATGATGCCATCTCAAGCCATCTATATGGCTGGATCCTTGTTTTCCACTCCCTTCCCCTTTTGCTCTGTCCTTCAAAGCCCTCACCTTCTAAGTACTGATCCCACTGCCTGTGGACCCACACTGGGCTTTGAATTAATGAAAGTATCTGGGTAAAAAATAGTTTAGTTTTTTTAATTAAGTCTGAATAATTTAACTGGAATGGTTTCCCCTACATGCCATATTCCAGCAGAAGGGGACAATGGGGTGGGGGCTGGGTGGGGAGGAGATGAGATTCAGTGCCTGGGGACAGGGATCCAACACTTGGCTTTGGCAGTGAGTGGGCAACAAGAGCACACCTTTGACCACCACCACTGGTCGCCAGATCTGGAGGCAAAACACTTCAGTCTTGCTTCACTAACAAAGACAAATATGCAATCTGAAGTGCATTGGCTCCCTAAAATACAAATTGCTTAGCTTGATACTAAATCACAGAATTTTCAGCTGCAAGAAACTCCTGCCATACTCAAATATCACTGTTATGTCTCTGACTGGCCCAGCAGAATCATTTTGTCTTGAGAAGAAAAAGGACCCAAAGGGTTCATAGTGATCAGAAAGGATCTACCAGTTGTTTATACTGTGTGCAGCACATTCTTCTCTGTAGGTGGTATCATTACATCCAATTGAAGTGATACAAATGTACAGCAAATAATCTGAGGTCTAAGAGGGTTTGGAGCCACTGTTAAATAACCACAATGAAAACTAACAAAGAACACAGCTATCACTCCCTAAGAAACATTACTACTACCACAGCTATGAAAACAGAAATTCCATTTCTTACCTTGTTACTGCAAAGCCAGAGTGATCTTTTCCTTCTCTAAAGAAAAAACAAAACAAAATAAAACAGAAATGTTATGAATAAGAGAAAAAGCTGTGGAGACGTGAAGGAGAGGGAGAAGGGTCAATAAATAATTAAACAGGGGAGTGGTTTGAGTACATCTGCCTGGACGTTCACAGGGCAGTATGACAGTGCAAGTACAGCTAATGATCCACTTGGATTATTAAGACCCAGTTATCAAGACGAAGGAATTCACCTCAAGGCACATAACAGACTACATTTCTTTAACTCTTACAACTGTTCAATCTAATGCACACCCTTCCATGAAGAAATCCAATTTTTTTGCAAAAACCTTTTCCTCCCCTCAATTTCTATTTATAGGATTACAGTGGCAACCTTGATGTATAATCCATCACCACCACTACAGAATAGACAGTGTTATGATGCACTGCCATGAAATATAGCAGTTGTAGGATTGGGAAAACATTTTTCTTTAGACAAAGGCATAAATGGTTTACACTGTTATACACTAATAGATGGTTTAAAGGTGTATTTGATTTTTTTAAATGGTTTTGTTTTATATACATCACGTATGCACAAACCCCGGGTGTCATAAGCTTAATGTGTGTGTGTGTGTATGTCTTAATAAAACAGATTTGTCTAACATAGCAAATAAAAAAAAAATGCATGTACAAATGAGAAGTTGAATAAGCTGTCCATCTCTTTCAGTAATCTGTGTTAGACACTGAACACTACCATCTGCTCTGGTGGGAGAAAAAGAAGCTGTCACAGCAATAACTCACTCTAGAAGAAAATCACCTCCTAACCCACTATTCATTAGAGGCTGATTTATGCACAAAAGCCTGAGGGTTTCTATCCTTTCCAAAACTCTTGGATATGTTTGTTTTACAAACGGTTCTGGTGAAGAATAAAAAAAAATAAAAATTCAATTTTTTTTATATGGTTTACCTAATAGTCAGCCTATTTGCTGAGATTATATTGTTTCTGGTATTTTACACCATTGAAAAGACAGCTGGTTTGCTTAGACAGAGCCACATCAGGATGGTCATTGACTCCATCTCTATGAGCAAATACAGCAGTAGCAAACAATGCTCTGGAAAGATGAACATCACAGTCTTCACTGGCAGTCTATTAGGATGGTCCATGGCACTCTGTTGGTTGGGTTCAACTCCCATATAATCCCCAGGTAGTGTTTAAAGACTAGTGCAGGCCAAGGACATTTACTTCTGATAGAGACAGTATGGACCCCTTGTTTCTGAGGTGTGCCTGGTGACACTAGAGCCACCAACTGGTCCTGAACAGCTATAATTTACCACTGCAAATACTATCATATTATGTTCACTGATTTTCTGTCTTTGATTGTGTCTTTATCTGTTGTTTCTCAGGTTTTAATCTGCAAACTTTTTGCCTCAAGGATTTTGTTGTCTTTGATCATGCAGCACACCAGCATTCTGGTCCACTACTGTGTCCCCTTCTGCAGTCCAAATAATAGTTAATTCTAAAACGAATTCAGAATAATGCTTCAAAGAAGGGTATATTAAAGAGCAATACAGAACAGAGATATCAAAAGGCAGAGAAAAAAAGCAAACAGCTACCCTATACACTGTGGAAACCATTTATTTGCTTACCCTGATTGTTCATGGACATTTGTGTTGTTCACAGAATAAGCAACCAAAGGAAAGTAAGAATATATTTTTCAGCTATTGCTAGTGCTGAAATTATGTGCACTTGCTGTCACGTAAGACACTTGATGCAGTCATGAGGAAGTGTCTCCTTATACCATGTGTTAGAAGGCTGGAATGACAGGCTGACTGCCATGAGCTTTTTCTATCACTATTTTCCTTTTTCCTCCTGACATTTCTGAACACAAATACTTGTAATCACTTCTAGAAGGAAACCCTGCATTCATGCAAAACAACAAGGGATTCCAGCAACAAGACAGATACATCTGTTCAACTTGGTAACCTCCCAAGCTTTGATTTAACTGTTAAGTTGTTGACCATATTTTTTTCCAGTACATGTGGAAATCTTCAGTCTGGAGCTATGAAGGGCTACTTTTGACATTTTTTGATGCATTCAGGGCACTCCCAAACGTTGCAGATGTTCTGATGCATCAACTGGAGTTCTGACGTTAATGAAAATGTATAAATATTACAAACAATCTGATTTTAAAACTCACAGATAGGACCAATTCATTTGGGAAGTGCTTTTTTAACTGAAAGATGTTACACCCCAGAAGTAATTTGGCAGAAGAAAGTGTCTTGAAGTACACTACAGTGTGCCTGAGAAAACACATTAGTTCTTGAAAATATACTGGGGAAATACTCAACCATTTTGCCTCAGGGATAAAATGCTTTGGCCAGGTCAACACATGATGAAAACTGATTATGTCACACATTATGTCAGTGAGGGCCCTCTGCTTCAGATATCCAACCTGTTATCTACAACAGATAGGAAGGCAAAATTTAACTAAGGGATGTGAGCTGATGAAAACAAATACAGTGTTGGGATTTAAATTCAGCTGAAACACCAATCCTAATTAATTCATTATGTTAATTCAATGTTTTCACAGTGTACAAATCAATGAACTGTGTCTTTGGCTGTAAGGCAGCTCTGAAACCCAGCTTGAGGATTTTTCCTTTTTCCCTTTAGCACCAGCCTTAGCAGGATGCATTACAGAATAACGCCTTTGAGAACAGCTGATCAAAAACAAAGAGAAAAAAAACTCAGAAGAGGAATTTCAGGCTGTATTTTTAGCCCTTTTATATTTGAACACTTTCATTGACTTCAGTGATATTTGCCTATCTCCGCCAGCTGAAAATATGGTTCACAATATTTAAGCCCATAAGTCTAGGCTTCCCAGCATTGCACATTACACGGGAGCATGATAACTTTCACGATAGTGACTCCTCCAGTCTTTCACTTTTGTTTCTGGATCTCATAAACCTTCTCTGCTGTTCATGGACTTCTAGAGCTAAGAGTCTGGGCTTTCCTGGAAGTTATCCTGAATTCAAATACAAGTTACAGATCTGAAGCAGGGATTATTAGGTGACATAATATGCAGTAAATCCAATTAAAATAGCAATTTCATTTATAAAAGAGACATCAGCTCCTATAGTCTTTTGATTGTGTTCTGAAGTTTTAATGAATGTTTCTAGCCATCAAAGATAAAAGGCATAAAAATTACTTTAAGAGATATGTTTCCTACATCTGATCAAATTTGTAAACTCCAAGGTCTACTACTCTGGGATACTTCAGCAAAATTACCCCATGAAAAGTAGGTGAGTGTGGCTGATAGACATGACCTGGATTTTTGACCTACATATTCAACCACAGACAAAGATACTTAAGAAGGACCACAACATGGGAAATGATTCAGTACATTCATGAGACTCCACAGTAAGGTATTCGAGGGACTATTATCCCAAATCAGTGACTTATTCAGATTTGGTCAAAGATTTTAGATTGTTACAAAACTTTTCAGCAAGTTGCACAATTTTGAGTGAGACTTGATATCCTGAGAGACTGAAGAGTAGCTTAATTGCTGAAACTGTGGATATTCAGCAGTTTATAACTTTACTCCAGTAGACAATTTTTGTGAATATAGTTTAAAAGAACTATACTAAAAATACATTAAAAAATATGTGGACAATTAATATCTGTCCTGATCATCTTCCCCATAGCTTCTTAACCTTCAGTCTCCTATAAACATTAGGAAATTTGATATGCAATTGTCTATCTTGATAAAATACTGTGGTTCCATTTTCATCTTCCACAACATCATAAGTTATAGATGGAGTGTCAAGTACAGCAGATTTTCTTGGCTTCATCTGATGCTCTCTCAGATATGCTTCCTCTTGTAGTGAACTAGAAATAAGTATCTGAGGTGCTGATTGTTCCTTACTGTCATTAGGAAAGGGCTATTGAATGAAAAGTTGGTTTTGCTTCCGTCTGTTGTTGACTGCACTTGCTGATTACATTGGCCTGCTGTTCTTGTCAGCCCAATGACCACAGTGCTGAGGAAGTGAAATTCATTTACTTTATAACAAGCATAATAACATTTTCAGAGGGTATATTTTGAAAGAAAACAGGACATTGTGAGATCAGATTCAAACAAGTCGGTTCTTCAGAGCAAGCATTTGCCTTTTTGGTCATACTGTATATGCCAACATCTAAACTGGAAAACACATGTGAGCCCACAGCAATGGCAGGACAAACAGCTGCCTTGCTCTGGCCTGCAGGCAAAAAAAAAAAAAAAAAAAAAGGCACAGGAAGTTTCATTTTGAGTTCTCATCCACATATTGGAAAATACAGTAAAACAAGTTGAATTACAGATGATACACTTTGGCTGAAGTTTTCACATCTGCCTAGGAGATTTGGTTATTAAGTTCCTAAGCTTTAACAGGGACAATGGTCCAACATCTTTGCACAACTTTGGAAATCTCAGTCAGAAAATGTAACGTAAACATAAAACATAAAACTTGTAGACATTAAAATACCTTATTTTGCTACCAGATCCTGAGAGTCTCATCTGCTGACTAAGAGATCATCCTTTCCCCACATTTTCCTCTCTGCTGCGCTCTGCATGATTGACATAGCTACTCAGTTTAGCTGAGTAGTTTTCCCACATTGCATGGAGATCAGGGTACTGTCCTACCTTGTTTCACAGCAGCAGAAACTTATACAGGTTGAATTATCTCTGGAAATCTGCTCTGTGCTTCTTGGACCTAGAGTTAAAGTGTCTACATGCCCAGTAAAGTTAGCAGAAAAAAGATGTGCATGTATCTAGCTGACCTGCAGGAATTGACAGGATGGACCTCCCACACGCAGAGCTCTTTTGGGTACCTTAATCATGTGTTATTTTAGTGGGAGCATTTTTGTTGCATCAGAAAGGTCATAAAACCAGGAACGTGGTCTGTGAGACACCACTATTCAGTGTCTGCTTTTTAAGAAGCTGTTGTAGATGTTCATACATCCCCACGTGGACTTGTGCAACCTACACCAAGCCTAGAGCTGCCATAGCCATGCTGACCCAGTTATCTAAATCTGTGGGATTAAAGCTGCCTTCAGTACAAGTAGTCACACCTCACTTCACAGTGCAGATGGCTGTTGGTGAAGAAAATGGACATTTTAAAAGGGACCTAACCTACTGGTTTGGTGTTTTGGGTCAGACAGTAGGAAAGGCAAAACTGGCCTTTCTTCACATCAGAAATAAGTAAAAGCTGGCTCTACCTCTACTGACACCAGGCTGTCTCCAACCTCTTGCCTTTGACCACCTTAGTAAGGCCTTGACCAGTGTCCACTTGTTTCCTTCTTGCTTGAACTCTTGCGTTGCTCCTTGCGAAAACCAAGCCGAAAGGGTGGAGGGCTGGAGTGCACTTAGGTCATTTCCCTGCAGGGCTCACAGGGTGGTGGAGGCACATAGCCAAGGTCCATCATTTTACATAGGCCTTCTGTTTACCAAGGTTCACCCTTAACAGTACCATGGTATTTGAAACAGGTTCATCCAAACTGCCTCAAGGCCAGCCTGCCCTTCCATGTAGATAGTCCTGTGGCAAGTTCAGTAGCTAAAGCATATGTCCAGAGCACCCAGAGCCATGAGGCCAAGCACACCTGGCTGGTTAGCACAGAATTTGTGTCCACACACACTGTCCAGCAGCTTCCAGTGGGTTATCATTAAATCAGTCAGGAGTACTGAAGGCAGATGGGGACAATCCACACTGCACTTACCACTACTTTGGATGACAAAATAGGAAGTTATAGTCAAAATTGGAGGGCAGATAGGGTAAGGAGGCTATCTGTCAGATAATCAGAGACAATCCTTCCTAATAAACCCAAAAAACTTATTTACAGGACAGTGTGTAAGGAAACATGTAAGCTGTCTTCCCTGTTCTGTATGTCTTGGACCTGAATCCAACTCTTCTTTTTGCAGCCACTCTGATTTCCAGCACTCTGGACTCATTGTAGCATCTGGATCCACAGGGAAAAGCTTATTTGCAATTTGTTTTTACCTCTGTTAAGGTTCATCCTATTTCTGGAGCATGCTGCTTTAGACAGATAGAGAACATGGCACTAGCTCTTCTTGAAGACAGTCTTACCATTAGCAGACTTAAAAAAGTTATCTAAGTTATCTAAAATCACAAACATAAAGTCTTTAACGTAAGAAAATTGTGACCTTAAATGTTAAGGGGAGAGTTATGTGAGGGCTTAGAGTTAAGGCTTTCTTTGGAAACTTACTATTGGATCTACTCAGAGGTTAATTTTTTCATAGTTTTAAGATTCTTTCTTTTTTTTACTTGAAGTATTGACTTGAGAAGTGGTGACATTGCAGACAGAAGGGGACCAAGTAATACTGAAGTGGTGCTGCCATATAATTCTTTATGAGCCGACGCTGGCAAAATATTTATGGACATGCTTAATGTTACAGGATTTAAGAACTTTGTTGGCTAGACTTGACTACAGAGGGACAATCTCAGTGTTTCATTCTTACCAATGGCCTGGTATTGATATGGTTTGATAAAGAAGCTACTCTAAATAAAGATCACATGCAGACTTCTATTTATTTGGTTCAGTGTGTTTCTATGTTGGGTTCTGTGAGTCTGTTTCTCCCATTTCTTTTCCATTTTAGTCCTAGAAAACAAAATGGCAGTTTTCTGTTCTCAACAATATTTTTCATGTTTGTGCTTCAAGGCTTGTGAAGGCTTAGACACTTACCATCCCTGGAGACAGAGTACCAGATGGGGTAAATCAGCAGCAGAAACACTACAGAAAGTTCTTTTTGAAAGGTATGGTTGTGTGTTCTCCCTTGATTTGAGTCAAAGTGATCACCAAATATGGGTATAAGAACATGTTTACCCTTAGAATTCATTACCTTCCCTGGTAGTCCATGGCATTGGGCCAGCAGTGACAAGGTGGATCTAATATACTCTTTTCACATCAATGTGTGGCTATGAATAGTTTTTACAGGTTTTTACTCTCTTTCTGGTTTTGACACATAACAGTGTGCATAACTCCATTTTGGCAGCAGCAGAACAGAATACCTACAGACCCAGTGGAGTTCTGAGTTTATGAGAACAGATATACAGATTTAAAGTAATGTTTTTGTAAAAGTTATAAATCTTATTAATTTTTGACTGGACTCCTGTGGTGAAATGTATTATGTGCAATTGCCAATACTATTATTTTTACATTCTGGGGCAAATTAATAGTAGCTGTTTTTACACTAACATGGAAAGATTTTAGTCAGACAACTGATAAGTACATTTGAAAAGTATATTGTCTGTGTGCCTGGAAACTCCCCATGGGGAAGAGTACAAACCAATAATATTTTCCATAGTTGAAAGATGTATTTTAATTCTCAAAGAATTAAATATGAAATGTAAAACATTTCCAAGCTTGTTTAGTACATTTGATCAAGACGAAAACTTAGCTAAAAGTCTGGTCAAGTAGATGTCTACCTGCATTTAATATGAAGCCATAGCCAAAGTCTAGATGCAGGCAACTTAGATTCAATCTTGCTTTCAATTTCAAGGTACTTAAAATCATGGAATCATAGAATGGCCTTAAAGGAACCTTAAAGAGCATCTCATTACAACTCCCCTGCCATGGGCAGGGTCACCTTTCACTAGACCAGGTTGCTCAGAGCCCCATCCAGCCTGGTCTTGAACACTTCCAGGGATGAGGCATCCACAGCTTCTCTGGGCAATCTGTTCCAGTGCCTCATCATCCTCACAGTTAAGAATCTTTTCCTAATACCTGAACTAAACCTACTATCTTTCAGTCTGAAACCCCTTTGTCATGTCACTATATGTTCTCATAACTCAGAAACAAAACATTTGGATTTCCTTAGAATGCAAGAGAAACTTTTTTACTACATATCAGATGTTTTTTGTAAGCCACAGAAGTTTTATGGCATGTAACTCTGCAAACAGGTGGTATAAAAGACCAGGATTGTTGCTAGAATCTTAGATAAATGTCAAGTGAGAGTTCCTTAAATATACTGACCCCATGTCATCATCTCAGCACACACCAGCATAACTGAAGTGGAGGGAGGGGTTGTTGCCCCATTTCTGTACCAGGAGAGCTGATACTTTATGTCTGCAGAAGGGTGGGAAAGGACAGGGATTTAGCTCCCTTTCGGCCACAGTGATGAGAAAAATCCCTCCTTTTCTTTTAACCTCTCCAAACTACACCAGCACACCTACAGCAGTAAGATCTTTGAAACACATCTAAGAAATACAAAAGCTGTGTACTAGTAAGGCATTAAAATAGGTCATTAAATCTTATAAGGCAGAAATCCCTCTGCCAAGAGGAGTTTTCACACCTACACCCACACTAAGACAGGGGAAATGCTACAGACACTGTGATGCACAAGATATTCGTATGACATGGTGATGGGTAACAGTGAAAAACATCATGGAGAGATGAATAGGCAGTGACCTAGACAGACAGATAATGCCATGGGAGCTACAAAATGCTGCCCAAAATGGATTTATGATGCTTGAACTAAGAGTAAAATTACTCATGTAACTCAGCTGAATCTCCGGTGAAACACGTGGAGCTGTTGGTGTTGAAAGGGTCTCTGAACTAATAAGCACTTTAAACATTCTTCCAAACATCTTTCTGATGTCTGTGAATGACCCTTTCTTGTTCCCTCCTGTTATCCGACAAACCACTGTTAACCCCATGACAGTGTCCAAACAAGAGGCACGTCAGGTGGCTCTGGGGGAACGACTTGACACCACATTTATCACCAGCCTTTTCCATCTCTTGGACTTTTGTAATCCTGACAGTTGTTTGGGCTCAGTTTCCACCGGCTGGTTGGGATGAAACTGAGCCTGCCCTTCAGCTGAAAAACGCAGTGGCTGGGTGGGCCCAGAGGAATGGCCCTTTTTTCCCCTCCCTGTTTAAGCCTCTTGTGAGTAACTCCCTGCAGCTGTCCGTAAACATCACTTTCTGAATGGAGTGAGAGATGTCTGGGGCAGGCCCTGCTCTCGCTGTTTCTCAAATGAAAATAAATACTGCTGTCAGCCTTTACACAGAGGATCGCCGTGTGTTACCCCAGAGCTTCACAACCATCTCAGGCCAGTTTTTTTTCTGTTTCCAGCATTTACTCTCTGAAGTTAAAATATAAAAAAAACCAACCCAAACCAAACTAAAACAAACAAACAAAAAAAAAAACCCAAAACCGACTTTACAAGTAAACACAAAAGACAGAAATGCACTTGGTCTGAGATCCAAAACCCATAATCTGTATCACCCCTGATAAACCACACAACTAAGGGAGAATAGAGGAAGATACTTATTAAAAGTACAAAGCAGAAGACTATGTATTACGTGGGGAGCAGCAAGCGTGTCTTTGCAGTCATTGTGAATTTTGCCTTCTAGAAAACTCTTGTTAACCTAAAGCTGTGTGTAGGCACCCACCCTGCACACACCCTTGCCAGCTGAGGAAGCCCCCTCCTCAGGTTTCTTCTCTTGTCCTACTGAGGACTGTGCCCATCCTGGATCATGGGAGTTGGTTGTTGCTTCACACCCCCTTGGCCAGGCTTGTCCAAAAAGTCAGCGAGCTGCTAATGCACCACCTGCTAACTATGTGGCACAGGGGGATCAAGCCCGTTTTCCCACATTCTGGCCACTGGTGCTCTGTCTCTGCCCCACCACCAGTGGTCATCACATCTCCAGTGTCTTGGCTCCAGAGCTCAGCATCATGTTTCCTCATCCACTGTGGTCACAAAGCCAGACAAATCTAAGGAATATCAACAGTAAGCCCTTTATTACAGAACTTATTCTGCCAAAAAAGGTCTGGTTTTAGCCTGTTGTCTGTCTCAGACAGAGGATCTGAGGAAGCAGCAGCCTCCCTCAAGGGCATGGTTACAAGATGCAAGGACTGGGCGGGCAATGGCATGTCCTCAGCTGTCACTGCCAGGGCTGGCCAAGGATGTCTAGTCACAGCCATATTTTTCAGACCCGAGTGTAGGATGTTAAAGGAAAGTTCACTTTTTTTCAGATCTTTTTTTGTTTTCCCTTTGATCTTTCCTGCTCTGCTCACTCCTAGTCATCTGGGTTTGCTTGCATCTTTGAAAACAGGATGAACTGGTTTAAGAATTTTTTTTGTCTGAATTCTGTAGAACTGAAACTTCATTCCCACCCTTTCAATTGAAGTTTTTCAACATCCTGGACTGCTGAAAAATTTTCAGTATAGGTCTGGGATCTTTATATGCTACAACACAGGATCATAAACACTGGTCTAGACTCTCAGAGTCTATCAAGCTCATGCTCACTGTGCCTGACAGCAACCCATAAGAAATGCATACGAAAAGAGTAAAGAAAGGGAAATATATCATGAACTAACTAAATCTAAGGAAGACACTTGGATACTCTGGTTCATATTCCTCATATATAAAAGCAGAAACATCAAATAAAATTGGCTAAAATTCTTTTTCAGTGTTTACTTTTAAAATTTGTTTTTATTTCAGAAATAAAATAAAACTTTAAATATGCTTTCATGAAACACAGCACCATCAGAACATTGCTTCTTGGGTTATTAACATGGTTTTGCTACAAACTGGGTAGTGTCCTGTGTCACTTCCCTCTGCCCCACATCTTCTACAGACACACAATACCTACTGAACAAAATGCATTTGAAACCAGTATAAAACCTTGGAGTGTTTTCAAATCGATGCAATGCCATATTTTGATGAACTGTCACTGCTGAAGATATTCTAGGTGGTTCCACTGCTTGTGTTCCTTTCTCTTTACCACTAGGTCTGAGTCAACAGTTGGGAGGATCAATGACTAGACCTCTGTCAAGATTTCCTTCAGTGAACTCATTGGTGTATTGATCATCTTCATACACTGATACAGCAAATGAAGAGGGAGCTCAGACCTAGACGAGGAGATTACATGCAGGTGTAACAGAACTAATAAAAAACCACAACCAATAAAGCAACAACCTGTGTAGAAAGAGGGGATTAAAGTGTGATGGCTTTGTTCAGAACTTACAGGATTATCAAACTATGTGGCAGAAAAATTCAGAAATATTTCAATTAAATTCCTTTAGGATGCTGTAATTATCTCACCATTTTGAATACTGATTAATTGTGACTTTAAAAGTGGAGCATTTGACTTCACCAGTTCAGTAATGTTATTATCAATATCACTTTATTTTATTTTTATAACTATCCAAGATTTTTCAAATGCCCAACACACAAAACAAAACTAAACAACTCAGAAACCATATTGTATGACATCATATGTCACATGGGCAGGACATCAAGGAAGCTGGAATTGTTAGATCACAGCTCAAAACAATGCCCAAAAAATGGATAGCACTAACAGACCACGAAAAGACCCTATAACCTCAAGCAGACCTCTCAGTGTGGACCCTGATTCATTATTTCGTGTCTATGCCCAAGTTTATGATTCAGGTGCTTGATCTTGGGTATTACAAGAAAATTTTTCTTGGCTCTTATATTTAGCTAACTTTACAGCTGAGATTTTCAGGTGATTTAACTGAGAAACTTTTGTCAATTCTGCCATTATAATATTCAGAATGCAACAAGTAGACTGCATGGAATAAGCAACAAATTCTTACCAAAGATTTACCAAAGTAAACCTGTCCTCTCGCTTATATTTTCACTGGATGTCGGGGCATATGGAGCTATGATTAGATAGATGACTTTAAGGTTGAGATAATTACTTTTTTTTTTATTTTAAAGAGAGCAAAGAATTATCTTTGAAGAAAAGTAGGTCAGTGTCCAATGAACATCTCCTTGTTGCTGTCTTTGTTGTTCTCAGTGTGTGACAGTCACTTTGAAGACTCATTTTACTACAAGGGCACTTGTGTGAAGAGTAGCCCACAGGACTGCGATGGTGATTAGTCTTTGTATACTCCCGGATCCTTTGTGCCAGACCTTCAGCATGACAGTTCAAATGGGTTAGGAGTTCACTCTCACTTAATTAATCCCAGATTTTGTTCGTATGGCACACATCGTTGGTGGCAGGACTTCCAAGCAGGACTGCATAGGTATGAAATCAGCAAACAATGACTTCATTTTTCTTTGTGGTTCTCTGAGAAGCAGGCCTTAATTTAGCAAAAGACCCCAACCAAATGAGGAAAAATGACCCCAAAAATACAGATATCCTTTTCAGAATCAATATTAGGATAAAAAAAATTCACTTTCAATGTACATTTTAAGTGTTATTTACAAGACTCAGACTCACAGATTGTCAGAAAGAATGATAAAAACTTTTGATTTTCCTGTAATATATAGTCAGTGTTAGCAAGTATTGAGCTGACTGAAACATTTCCCTCTTAAGTCATTCCCTGTCTTGTTCCTCTAGCAAGTATCTCTTTGTTTTTTTTAGTGCTGTTGACATTTCTTGTTTACTTGAGAGAAATAAATTTTATTTGGTGTAGCTAGAATTTCTAGTCCCATGGCTTGAAAGAGCTCATGCTGTGAATGTCTTTGCTTTTCAAACTTTTGCTAATGAACATATGGCTATGTATATACTGCAGGTTTTTGTGCTAAGCTTAGTTTTCATCTCTGAATGCATAGAACCCTGTTGTAGTTTCTCATTTATTAAAGATTTCTATAATCTATAAAGTCGACCAAATATATAAATGAATAGGCATGTATTTGCCATACTGACATTTTGAACCTATGTACATTTCAATAATGTGATTTATCTAGATCCATTCTTCAAAATTACTAATAGGGTTGGAAACATTTTAGTAGGTATAGAATTCATAATGTCTTTGGATATCCATGATAGAAACAGCTTCATCTGAGATGGTAATCTGCTCATTAATTACAGTCAGCAAAGACAAATAGGACATTATTTCATGCACAAAACTGATCTCAGTCTAAGGTAGGTGGCAAAAAAGAAAAAACAATAACAAAACAGAACAGAAGAACCGCTTTCTGCAAAAGTCTGTTTCTGTCCATAAGGATTCTTTTGGTGACTAGCTCAGATACATTCTGTGTTACAGGCATGTAAATTTAGGACAAATAAATATCACCTTTTTCAGTTGTTCAGGTCAGATCAGCATATTATTTACTATGACTTCTGCTAGAATTTGCTATTACAGTCTTTCAGCACAGGATTTCAGGGGATCCACCTCCTTTTCCAGTGTAGAAACCTAGAGTCATCTAACAGGCCTGTAGCAGTGAAATGTCATTAAGGTCCTGGAGGTGACTCCTCAAGTTACTATGTTTAGAAGATGTAATTGCTGAGACAATGTCACGAGTATCTGAACACCATCAATGTGCAGAGGACACTTTACCTTCCTCATGTCTGTACCTCTTCCACTGGTGTTGTCCAGATCTTGTACAAGGGCAGTTTTTGGTCAAACAGATCTTACCAAGGCTTAATCCAATCAAAGCAGAGGTTGGCAGGTAGACAAGCAACAATGCTTTGAAAAATTCTGCAGGTTTAGTATAAAATGCATTTAGATTAAAAGTATTAAAAGAAAATTGCTTAATTTGGGTATTCATTTAAGAATGCTCATTAATTACTTGAAGTTGTTAATGCCATAATGCACAGGAACTCCAGGGTCTGTCTAATTCTAGTGGACAAAAATGCTACTGCAATTGTACATGCCTTTGCTCTCTGCACTGTGTCTATTATTGCCTCTCAAAATAGATTATAACTAAGGTCTTAGGAGGTAGGTAAACTCTGCAAGCCCTGAATGCTGGAGGCCATTTCTGTGGAAACGTAGGCCTGGATAAAAGAATACAGTTATATATAATAGGTTACATATTAGCATACCCTAAAAATCTACAAAAATTTCAAAGGCAGATGGTTGATGACCCTTTTCCTTCAACACAAAGGGTCTTTCTCTCTGTAGAACAATGCAATGCACTTCGTCCTAAGCTATGCTTTTGTCTAAGAGTCAGGAACAAACTCCTCAAAGAAAGAAAGGTCTTCATACAGCTTACCACATTACCTCAACCTGCACTCTGGGTAGAAACAATACATACCAGAAGAGCAATTCTGCTAGGTCTGCTGAAGCCAAAGGCAAAGCTATGTATTTTCCTAAATGTTCTCCTGAAGAATTAATGTAGTTATATATCATAATATCAGTTGTGCCACTTGAAATACAACTATTGGGTGCTTAGATACTAAGGCTAAATGTCTAATAAAAATTAAGTGTTGCCAGGACTCTTGTCTGGCACTGAGGCCACCTGGTATGGAGCACTGCCAAAATCAATACTACTAAATGTTATTAAATACTACATCAGTATATTAAAGTCTCTTGCTCTGCAAAACAGGGCAACTGCCTATTGGGAATGGCTCTTGCCATGTGCTAATCTCAGAACCATGCCTGGGAACAATTTGAGAAACTGCTGAAGTGGGCCAAAATATGCCAGAAACTTCTCTAGTAATTTAAAACTTTAGAAAATTGACTTGCATTGCCTGGGAATATCCCTTCACACTACTAAATTTATAGTGTAAGTGTAGCCTGTAGAGATGAAGGCTCTATAAGAACCCATAGAAACTAGGGTTTCTGGGAATACAGACCACTCAATACAGTGACTCAATTCACCCAGTTATCTGCAACCCTACATTAAGTCTATGTCTGATTAAGTATGTTGCCTTAGAAAGCATTTTATGTGATGAAGCATTAATTTATTATTTCATCTTACTCCACAGTTAAAATACAAATTCATCAGGCTCAAGAAATGCAGTCTTTATGAAACAGGGATTAGCAGATAACACACAAATATATCAGAGCATTGGGACCAGGGATTAGCTTCACTGAAGCCAGATGCAATTAGAGATGTTAGGTTCAGTGAGCTGAGACATTCTTCTATTTACACATCTAAACCATGTTTGAAAGTCTAGTTTTTAGTTTAAAGCCTTTTAACAAACCTCTTACCTGCAAGTTGTAGCACCCTTACTTTGTCTGCATAAATTTTTAACTGCTCTTGTGGGGGAAGATACAGAATAATTAGCATGCTGACAGGTTCATATTTTTATTTAAAATATGCATTGTTGAGCATAGCAGGCAGTGCGGGTGCAATAGCATCAAATCATTTGTTCCATTAGGATACACAGTACTCTTTGCATGACAATATGCACCTTGTTCTCTTAACTAGGAGGGGTAAAAATTCTTAATGAGCTTACTATATTTAAAGGCAAAAGGAAAAAGCACTAAATCAGGCAAATACTGAATTTCATCTGGCCATGTGTGGAAGATCAAAAAAGACTGAGTTAAACACCACAAAGTTAAATCTTTACATCTTCAAACAAAAATAGAATTTTCCTTCTGGGGCTATTACATCTTTTGCCATGTAATATTATCACTAATAAAGATTGTGTGTTAGCAAGAGAGGCCCTGAGTAGGTTCAGGCAAGAGACACTTTTGTGGTTTCTGTTGTTAACAATCTGTCAAAGTCAGGCTTCCAAAACAGTGTAAAGGAAGAAATAGAAAGAGACAGAAAGAGAAAGAGAAAGAAAGGAAGGAGAGAAAGAAAGAAGGAAGGAAGGAAGACTGGTTGGGTTAATATAGAGGCACAAATTAAAAGCAGCAAAAAGAGAATGAAAAGAGATCAGGGCTCAGGGAGGAGAGATGAAAGTAAAAGAAAAGACAAACATACACAGCTAAGGCCAGAGTGCAAGTCCTTTCAAGTCCTCATTAACCCCACAGTAAAGAGTTTCCTTGTGAACATTTAGCCTTTTCATTGAGCTCTGCTTTTTCATTGACAAATGTCAGCTGTGAAACATGTCTGGAAGCAGCAGTAACCTCCTAAAACCTCTTTCACAGAGTGCAAGCCAAATCCACCACTATGTTTTAGCAAACACATTAATGTGAATAGTGTATTAGACCAGTGTGTGGATGTGAAAATCCCACCCCTCTCTGTGTGAGCAGCTATGCAAGAACTGGGAAACTAAAATTTCCCTGATTACAACCTGAGCCCCAAAGTCACCAGGGTAGCATAATTGTGAGGGAAGGATGAATGCTCACTCATGGCTGACTTCTTCGAACATCCCCCAAGAGAACCATGAGGCACCACGACTGCCTCATTCATCTTTAAGGACCTCAGGAGCAGCTGTCACAAAGAGGGACAATGGCACTGCAGCCCAGATAGCTCCTTTCTTGCAAGCACAAGGTCAACATCCAGGGTCTCTCCAAGAGATCTTAAACATGTGCTTAACTTTTAAATTCATAAGTAAACCTACTAACTTCAACATGGCTTTTCGTGGAGGTGAAACTCATCTGAGGACTGGGGTTTTTTCAAAGCCTTGAAGGACAGATCCCTAAAAGAGTCTGAAGTCCTTTGAATTTAGAAAGATCCTTCCCAGGGAAAATTTTCAACAGCTTTGCAAGTAGATTTGATATAGGGTGTTATATGATTTAGAAGGGACAAACACAGAGCAATATTTACAAAAAAAGTTGTAAGAAGTTTTTGTTTATTAGAAGTTCTTTCCTTGCCAAGGGTAGTTAGTTTGTTCTTTCTTCATTTAATGATGTTAAGAAAAAAAAAGGAAAGAAAAGCCAATTATTTAAGAAGGTCAAATGTGTCCCAGCCTAAACCGTGAATTACTTAAATAACAGGACATGTCACAAAACTGACATCAGTGTTTCAGTTCAGTCCCACCCAATGATAATGAGAAGCCATTTGAACAATTTCAGCAGAGCAAAATAAACAAAGATTTTGTGCAGACCCTATTGAGAGCTTGATCCAGCAAACCTGTGTCCAGCCAAATAACTCTTTGTCAAATTAGAAATTCCCCTGATATTTCCATATTGACCAAATAGGGAATGTTTGGATTACTACAATAATGAGCATGTACAGGATCAGGTGAAAGAAATTAGTCCATCCTTCTTTATATTGACTGTCACCACAAGGAAGACAGCTGTCATCTTTAAATCTTGTTTCAGTGGGAATGAGATACCACTTTTGTGGTAAGGGAGGGAAAAAGGCAGGAACATAACAGGGAGAAATTCTACACAGTTTAGCTACTATGAATAGTTAGCAATTATTTTTATTACCAAATGGTACAGAGTAAGAACAACAGGGAACAGTGAAAACATTCCTGTGAGAAAGAATAGAAAAATATTTTTTGTAATGAGAAAAATCTAGGCAGCACACTTGGAAGCATGGATTTCAAGGAAACCCCTTTCTACAGAGATGAGAAGCAAGTGGAACAAGGCTCTGAAGTGGAAGCATATGTGTTTACCGAGGGGAGCTGACGTAATTGGTAAGTGGAACTTGGCCTCCTCCCGAAAGCCACGTCTTTGTACAGCACAGCAGAAGGGTGTGTGTCAGGGAGGGGTGTGAGAGGGAGCTCTCTTTACAGCTGAGGTGATGTAGGAACCTTAGCTACTGCTCTTCTTGGAGTCCACACCAATAAACCCTGAGACACCTTAGTCTGAAAGAACAAACTGCGGCCTCCTTTCTGCTGTATGATGTCCTGGTTGCAACTGTTGCTATGGCTAAACACACTGCATGCATGGAGCGGGATCATGACAGAACCCAAAGTGAGTGTGTCCAGGTGATCGACACAGGGTGGTACTCTGGGGAAAGGGACAACCTTGACAGAAGCCTCTGGTAGCAAATCTTGTCTTCCAAGTGAGTCAGTGACTGCACATCCCAGCCTAACAGGTAGACACTTGGATGGTTCCTGTCCTCAGTTGCAGATACTCAGTAGTATTCTTCCGCTCTCTACATACAAGGTACAGTTTCTGGCACGTGAATTTGTCCTTATGACTTATTTCATTTGGTCTTCTCAAACTTTAACCCTTAAAATAAACAACTTTGCTATCCTTTGGGCATTCCTTGAGGACTGTCGGTATTACAGAGGTTTCCATTGCCATAAAGACAAAAGCAGAGGCTCAAAGCAATGAAAAGGTTAATTGATGTCAGTATGTTTTGGAGAGGGATGCTAGGAAGGAGAAGTATGTGGTTACGGCAATACCCAAGAGAAAAGATCCAAACTCTTTCCCCCTCTGTGCAGCAGTCCTCTTGCATGACTTAGGGGGAGTCACTGCTATCATCTGCTGATGCTGCTATTTTGCAATGTATCTAGGGATGCCTTCCTGTTTACAGGCATGTAATTTGTTGTGTCATCAGGCATGAAAGGATATGAAATTATCACTCAATCTGCATGAGAAGGAAGAAAAAACGATGGACATACCTGACACAGGAGAAGGATATAGATACTACTTTGCATCAGAGCAGCCAGCAGAGAGCACAGATCACCAGCCACTATTGAGCATTACAGCAGAGGCAAGTTTTGAAGAGACAACATTAGAGACTGGGGAGTTGAAGAGCCCTTCTTGTGCAGAGAATGCAGCAGGGGATACAATCCAAACATTTTTAGAGAAAATTACAGTAGCAGGTAATAAAAAGTGGAAAAACAGTCAGGGGAATTAACAGCAGCATGCTAATGATGCCATTGGCATATAATCTTTTCAAGTTCCAGATGTAATGGCTGAAACAATTACATCCCCAAGCATCCTCTCTACTCCTCACTTCCCACGTAATCTAGGGCATCGCTGCCTCAGATGCGAGGACTGGATACCTCTTGCAGTGTCTCCTTCAATTATCCTAGTCAAAGCAGTTTTGCATGTTAAATGCATGTTATTTAAAACCTAGACTAAATAGGCTGGTTGATTTAAATAAAATGGAGTAGAGCATGAAAAAAGAGCCATTTAACTGGCATTTTTGAGAAAGTGGTATTTTTTGATGATGAGGCAGTTGTGCATATCTGGAGTTTGTAACCCTTTTGCTTGTATACTTAGAGAACGTGGGTTTATGACCTAAGTGAGGACAGACAGGTAGGGATATAGCATTTATAGCCTACAAGAGTGTAACCAGGTAAGACAGAAAACATTTAAGTAGTGGCACTAAAATTACTAAGGCTTTACTGTACTTCTCTAGATGGAAAGCAGTAAATGATTACAAGACATTATTATCTCATCCTAGAAGCTCACTCAACACATAAGGAAAAATAAATACTTCACTTTGTACATTTAGTTCAGTCATTTGCCTGTTTACGTTGAAACCTGGCTGCTTTAACTCCCCAAATGTTTAATATCAAGTAGGTTCAAAGAAAAGTATAACTCCCCAGCAATGAATTTCCTGACTTTGCTCTTTCTGTTTATAAAAGATGATAAAATGGATTGCAATGTTTTACAGAATTTCAGTATTTATTACATATCGAAGCTATTGGCCTAGCATTTTAGAAAGATTTACAGGTTTTTGTCTTCAGATGTCACATAACAACTTTAAGACTAATCTCAACCAAAGATGCTAAATTGCCAAAGTAGTTTCACAACTGTCTGGACTCTTAAACCTTTCCCACCGGAATTTAGCTCTGCAGGGTCCACAGAGTATGTGAGTAAAGAAAAAAAGGAAATAAGTGAGCCAGCTAAATCATTTGTATAGTGATTAAGTGAAAAGGCTGCAGTGACCCTTAAGCTGATGAAATGAAACACTGCAGGAAGCAGAAAAGCAATAAACAAAATGGCAGAGGTTGTTGAAGACTATGGACAAGGTGGTGTTACCAAACACCAAGCCCTGAGGCAGAATCTACTCTGCAGAAAGGACACTGTTGCCCTTACCCTCCTCTAATGCAGAAACATTATACTCTACTAGGCTTTCTCAAACATTTACAAAGCACGTTTCCCTTTCGGTTCATCTTTCTCCACGTGACTGTCTCTTTCCCAAGCCCATTGCAGCTTCCTTCTTTCAGGGTGAGAGAATAAGAGGGTTATATTCTTGTTCTCTCCTCACTGTTTCTGATAGAACTGAGAGCTGATAGCAATTAAAGGTGTGTAATTAGCAATTCCCTTGCTATTGCAAGCACTGACAGCCAATACTTAGAGCCGATTCTCACTTTGACTCTCTGGAGGAACTAAGCTGCTGCTGATTTCTGCTATCTAAAGTTTCATGACCCTTTTGAATGCTCTCGTGACCCTCAAGGGGTTCGTGACCCTGACTGAGAAACACTGGGCCATTTCTGTAAAACACTATTATTTTTTCATGAGTAAATATTCCTGTGTTCTGAAGTGTACTAACAGCTTGCAATGGGCTCCTGCAGCTGTCAGACACTGGGGATAGACTTGCATGACCCTAGCAGCCCAGAGAACATCGTGTATCATCTCTGTAGCTGCTTGTCGCAGATGCTGTGTAACATCCTGCCAGTCCAAAGGGCAGAGAAAGCCCCAGACTGAAGGGAGAATGAAGAAGAGTCATATGCTGTGATCACAGCACAAGATGTGCAAGTGCACAGGCAATGTCATCTCATGTCAGCTGGAAAGCTACAGTGAGGGCCTTGGACCCTACAGACACTTGCACACAGTGTACCTGGGTGGTTCCAGGAGCAGCAGCAGGAGATTCAATCATGGTGTAACTGAAACCAGCACTCTGTTATGAGGCAAGTGGCTCCAGGGCTGGCACAGTCCACAGCATGGTGCTCTAGACTGGTGCTCAGGGAGGTTTCCTGAACTGGGAGAACCTCAGGGGGGAGCTAAGAGAGCCTCCAGAAGCCTGCAGCTCACATGACAGCAGATGATGCGACCTGGGTGAGGTTGAAAGAAAAGGTGGCCAAGTGCCCTCATACCTATAAAAGAATCTATTAGGCAGTGCTGGTGGCCTGGAGTGATGCCAATAGGGCAACAATTTGCATGGCAGTTTGCACAGAAGGTATGCAGGAAGGGTGCTGAAGACCTGACCACTCATCTAGGGAGAAATGGTGTCCATCCACAGAAAGCTGTGGACTCACTAAGCTCTGCATCCCCCCTGAAGTCTATGGGCCCCAATGAGTATACCAGTTGGGTACATTTAAGGGTGCTGAGGGAAGTGAAAGAGCTTGCCAACCCACTTTCAAACATTTACCAGAAGTCCTGGCTAACTGGAGAGGTCTCAATTGACTGGAAGTGAACAAATGTAATACCCATCTACAAGAATGGCAGGAAGGACGATCCAGGGAGCTAAAGGCCTGTCAACCTGACATCGGTGGCCCAGAAGGTTTTGGAGCAGATCATCTTGAGTGACCACATGTGGCACTTGCAGAACAACCAGGGGGTCAGGCCCAGCCACCATGGGTTTATGAAAATCAGGTCCTGTTTTACCAATGTCATCTCCTTCTGTGGCAAGGTGACCCACTTGGTGGATGAGGGAAAAACTGTGCATGTTGCCTACCGGGACCTTAGTAAAGCCTTTAATACCATTTTCCAAAATATTTTCTTGGAGAAGTTGTCAGCCCATGGCTTCGATGGGTGCACTCAACCAAGTAAGAAATTGGCTGGATGGCCAGACCCAGAGAGTGGTAGTGAATGGAGTTAAATCCCTTCACTGGATTGAATGAAACATGACTGTTGGCAGCCAGTCATGAGTGGTGTTCCACAGGGCTCAGTACTGGCACCAACTCCGTCTAATATCTCTGTCAACGTTTTGGACAAGGAGACCAAGGGCATCCTCAGTCACTTTGCATATGACACCAAGTTAACTGGGACTGTTGATCTGCTGGAGAGTAGGAAGGCTTTACAGAAGCATCTGGACAGGATGGATTGATGAGATGAGGCCAATAGAATGAGGTTCAACAAGGTGAGCTGCCAAGTCCCACACTTTGGTCACAACAACCTCATTTAATAGCACAGGCTGGGGTAAGAGTGGCTTGGAAGATGCCTGTTTGAAAAGGACCTCGTGGTGCTGGTAAACAGCAGCTTAACATGAACCAGCACTGTGCCCAGGTAGCCAAGAAGGCCAATGGCATCCTGGTTTGTATCAGAAACAGTGTGGCCAACAAGACCAGAGCACTGACTGTCCCCCTGCGCTCGCCACTGGTGAGGCCACACCTCAAATCCTGGATTCAGTTCTGGGCTCCTCTCTACAAGACATTGATGTCCAGAGAAGAGTAACAACGCTGTGTCTGGAGCACAAGTCTTGTGAGGGGCAGCTGAGGGAACTTGTTCAGCCTGGAGAAAAGTAGGCTCAGGGTGGACCTCATCATTCTCTTCAATTACTTGGAAGGAGGCTGTATCCAGGAGCAGGCCAGTCTCTTCTCCCAGGTAGCAATTAACAGAACAAGAGGAAATGCCCTCAAGTTGCACCAGGAGAGATTTAGGTTGGATATTAGGAAAAACTTCTTGACCCAAATGGTTGTCAAGCTTTGGAAAAGGCTGCCAGAGAAGTGATGGATTCATCATCCCTGGAGGTACTTAAAAGACTTATAGATGTGTTGCCTAGGGACATGGTTTAGGAGTGGACTTGGCAGTGACTTGTTGATCTTAAAGGTCTGTAAGATATTTGTTACCTCTGGTTGACTCTTTCCTTTATCTGGGACAGAACTGGGTAGTGCTGTTGATGGGAACAATCCTGGTGCTGCTCATCCTGCACAGGAGATTACTCTGTGCCAAATGGAAAACTGAAAAGTAGAAATTCATGAGAAAGTAGTATCAATCTGCAAAGTCATCTGATGGAGAAGAATGAGTGAAGAAAGGGGCAGGAGTCCAAAAGCCATACACATGAAGCTTACCTCTTCTAACTCATAGACCCCCAAATTTTTTTATTGTATATGGTCATCTGAAGGTGACATAAATGTATGTATTTAAGGAAAGATGACACATCCTCTGCAAAATATTTATAGAGTAATAGTGAGAGAGCAAGCCAGAGTCTCCTCCAGAGAGCAATTCAGCACAGAAAAGGAGTGGTAGCAGGAGAAAGCATTCACATAAAAGTCTTTGGTTTGATTCATAGATCCCAGCATAACTGGGGAACCCCTGTATTGCAGTAACAGACTTTGGACTCAGACTTTCACCATTCAAGCATCAAACAGGGCTGAGCCCTGGGAGGATATTCAGACAAGGCAGGCAGAGAGGGCAAGGCAGTCAGCCTTGGATTTGGTCCCAGCTTGACCTCCCTGCTTGATATTAAGCAGCCTGTGAACAAACATTTACTACAGTAACAGCAAACAAGGGAGTCTCTGTAAGGTGTAAAGCTGGGATGCAAATTACAAACATATGTAAATTGAAATAGTTTAGGTTAATTTCTTGGTACTGAATTCAGTGACTAAGTGCTTATTTCAGAATGCTCATTCCATGCCTTGAGCTACTGCTTTGTCCATCTCTTCAGTGGCAGAAAGCAATTTAGCATAATCCTTCTACTGTAATGTCCAGTTTTTCCATAAAGATTACAGATGAAAGCAAAAGGCCTCATTCTAAAGAAGGCTTACTGCTTTGCAAAGCTGGCCGCTGTGTTTAACTGGACCAGAATGGTACACTGGAGAACAGAGGGAAATCTCACATTTGAGAGGATGCAATGAAGGAATCCCAGACAACCTAAACAATCCTTGTTTGCCAAACAATGTGTGTGAGGCTTAAAAAATGATGAATTCGAAACACATTTCCCACTTCACAACAATTGGAAAATACCTTTCAATCAAATGAATAATAAAACTCACCAAAACCAGTGAGGCTGATTATCATCTGGCTTAAATCACTGTAAAGCTACTCACATGAATGTGGCTGCACCCACCAGCTGATACCATCTGAGGATCTGGTCCAGGAATCTGCGTAAGGGAGACTGTAAGATAATGATGGGAGACCTTTAGTTTTTTGGCACACAGGCCTAGCTGTTAGTCTTTTCAAAGTCAATTCCCTTACCTCTTGTAGTGCACTTGCCTTGAAATACTATGGGTTTATTTTTTTTCTCACGGTATTTCTGCTTCTATCTTTGACTTTGACTTCCAGCTGAAATATGAATGTTAAAAGAAGCACACAAATTATTTTTAAATGTGACCCTTTTTTTGAAACTCAGAATGGTTGTTGCATTGTGGGGGATGAGAATTCAAGTTATTAATTTTACTCCAGCTATTCAAACAACAATAGTGAGACACTATGATTCTTTAGAAAAAAATAAAATGTTGAGCTCTATTTATCTAGAAATATATTCAACATTATAGACTTGGCCTACCTGAGATGTAGTTCATGCAAGTGAAATATTCAGTCTTTTATTGAACTACTCTTACTAATTACATGAAGGAAGATTTAGTCAAAAATTTCCTGGGTTTTGTAAATTAATTGAAGCTACTGAAAAGTCAAGCTTTGTAAGTTAGTGGAGAAGAGGTTACTACTTACAGTCACAACTTTAATGAAGCTTTTTAAAAGTACAGGTAAGCTATTAAAATAACTTCAAAAACTCAGAAATTTGATACAATTTTGTTTTGGGAGCAGTTCACTTGTTCACTCTCCTTTTAAAGGTGAGTGATGAAATTATTTACATGGCTTTCTATCCGCAATCCCAAAATCTGCAACTTCCCAGTCTGAAGCTGGAAGAGGTTACTGCACTGGGGTGACCTTTTTCCCTGGAAAAGCTGAGCTAACTCAGAACTGGTTGCTCTGGCCTTTTGAGCTCATGCAAGTAGGAAAGGCTGTAATTTAAGTGTAGGGGGAATGGTTCTTTGAAGCATAAGATATATGTACTGTAGACAGGCCACCCAAATACCCAAATCTCTTGGGAGCTCACCCCCCTCTGTGGTTCTCAGAGTGCTAGCAAAGAGTTTTTCAGTATGATTTTTTTAATCATTGCTGCTACCATGTTTGTGCATTTTCCCTGGAAAGGATGTGATGTGGTTTAGGCTGATTTTTAAAAGATTATATTGATTTTGTCCACTCCAGCTGGCTCCAACATTTCACTTGAACTCAGTAAAGTATATTTGCATCCAGTTGTAAGATCTGTCAAGACTGTAAGAATTTAAGGGTAGGATAAAGTCAAGCTGGTGTGGGGTGAGCTTGGAAAAAAGGCTGTGTTTACATTCTGCCCGTGCTGTAACTCTCAGCTTGCTAAAAACACAACTCCTGGGTTCATGGTACGTTTATCCTAAAGAAAGTGGTTGAGGATATTGACTTACAAGCGCAGTAGGATACAACCCAGCCTGCATCAACAGCTCTCACCCCCAGCTGTGGTAGCTTCCCTACTTCTCCCACTGCCACTGCAGCCTGCAAGCCTGAACTGTACATCAAGTCGCTCCTAAAAGCTGTGAGCATGGTGTGCTGACCCAGCACACTGGCAAATTTTCAATTTGACTTCCTAGTTCAGTGAACTTACAGGAATTCACTTCTACCTGTGATTTGCCCATTCTTGCCACAGACAAGAGCCAGGCACTCAGGGAGGCAGCTGGAGACCTCACCCGCCTCTGCTGCTGGTGTTTCATCTGCTGTGTCTGCATGTCAACACCTGAAACCTAATCTGGGCTCAGCCAGCTCGAGTTGGAGCAGTCTAATATAAACTTCCAGCTCTGCCTAGCTACTCCTAATGAATCCTGCTGGGCAGATTTCAGGGTTTTGCAAGAGAGGTGGCTTCTGCAGCTGAGCCAACAACATGGCCAGTGGGACACCATATTTTGGTGCATTAGCATAGTCAGCACCCGAGCATGTATTAGTGTTCCTAGCTCTGGGCTGGATGAAGGTGGGCGCCCTTCCTGTCCTTCTGCCTGATAATTGTGGGCAGAAGAACAGAGAAGGTGGCTGCAATGGCAAAATATCTCCTAGCACCCCACTGAATTTGCACAGAGTTTGTAATCAAGTTGCAGACACTTCTCTTAATCTAGGCAAAATCTGAGCTGTGGATTTTTCATGTTCAGCTCTCAGCTGGATTCTCCATGAACTACCACTGTCAGAGAATATTATTAACATTGCTATTGTTTGAAGATTTCATCAACCTTTATTTTTCAAAGATGGGACACTTAAAATTAGCATGGAGTTTCCTCTTAGATTTACTGGTACTGTTTTGCAGTCATGTACAGGAGCACCAAGAAAATGAGGAAGCAAAACACCACTTTGCCTTAATTTGTTAGGACGATTGGAGTCCTGAGACTAAATTTTCTCCTCTTATTTCCTTTCTGAATATGAACTGAATACAGGCAAGACAGAAAAAAAGAGTGAAAGAAAGACATTAAGCTGTGTCCTTCAGTTTGAAACAAGAAGCTACTTTAATGACAGTGCTTATAAAAACAATATTATGTTAAATTATTTAATATGTTTTACTTAATAAAAAGGAAAAAGGAAGATGAAATAGGGCATTGAGGAAATTCCTCTTTGTTTATTTTTGTCTCTTGGTGGTTCATTTTACCCACCAGTGTTTTTTCTTCATTGCAAATCTTCCTTCTCTCTTGATTGAAACCAGATTCTCTAATAAAAATGGTTTAAGATCACAGTGATAACTTCAATTCAAGAACATGAAAAAAGAGCACCATTGGAGAAAAGACCCCATCTGCTCACATATGATATTAGGGAGAGAATGTATAATGCAGAGTAGTAGTGATTGCTACCAGGTGTAAGATTATTCAGGTCTTCCACGTATGGTTTCTAATCTACATGGCCACCTAAAAAAAGAAGGATTCAAGTATCCTATAAAACAGGTCCTATGTTTTACATTTGACCTCTTCCTGAACATCAACCTTATTAAAAACAAATAAAAGATGTCCTGAATGGAAGCTGTAGTTTGATCTGGAGCTTATGGAGGGTGACAGCAAACCTGCTATTGCTTTTAGCAGGGCAGGAGCTGGCCCGTGCTTCATTCAAAAAGAAACTCTTATCAAGCTGCCTTGCTACGATAACTCCACAAGTGGTTTGTCTTTCATTTTATTCTAATAACCTTACAGAAATACATTTTTCACCAAATTGAAAGCCTGTCTTCCCCGAAGCCCTGGAAAGGATTAGATAGCATTACATCAGATATTTCAGACAGTAAATTGTGAACTTGGAAGAAGAACTTCAAAGCGTGGTTGTGTGAAGCTTCAAGTGCCCAGGCAGAACAGCAGAGGTGAAACAATCACAATCTCTTCAGCAAAAGACAGTGACTCAGTGAGTGTAAGCCATGAATCCCATTATTTTAATCTAACATATATATTATCATGAAGTTTGAAATCCATGCCTAGTACTGTGCTGGTTGTTGTAAGAATATATAATACAGGGCCTGGACTCAAAGACAAAATTTAATCAAGATAAAAGCAGGTTATGAACAGAGGTGGCAAGACTTTTACACACCTTTTTTTACGCTTTTGTAAAAAGTATAGCAACTTGAGTTGGGGAATGAAAAATTTTTTTAACCCAAATAGTTAAACAAAAAAACCCCAAAACAACAACAACAACAAAAAAACCCACCCTCCAACTAGTATAGAAACAAATGAACATATAGAAAGAAACTTTTGTCTTGTAGAGTTTGTTTATCAGAATTTACCAGAATAAATTAAATTGGAATTACTTTTCTCTCTCTGGGTAAAGTCAGGGATAAGGGTTTGAACTACCTTATTTATACTGGTATAAGCTGGCTGAGGGCCTCTGCCTATTCATACTAAACAGGTGCCACTTTACCAGCAATGGGGATGCCCCTTTTGTCCCCAAACAAGGCATTAGTGAGCTGGTAGCAGTGGCCATATTTCACTGCTTGCCAAGTCATTGTAAGGAGGCAGAAATATATGCACTCAAAAGCTTGCTTTGGGGATGGTTTGAAGAGGCAACATATTGGACTTTGACAGATCTTTTCATCAAAATGGATTTTTAGGAAAAAAAAGTCTTGTGGGTTTCTTTGGTTGGATTAGGGTTTTTTGAGTTTTTGTTTGGGTTTTTTTGTGTTTGCTTGTTTTTGAGAGTTTTTGTTTGTTTTCATTGGTTTTGTTTGCTTTTTTGTATTAAACAGAATTATTTAATTTCAACTCACCCTGTCATTGGTTCCTGCCAGCTTCCTCTGTGCTCTTTGCTCATTACTCTCCCTGATCTGAGTTCCCCAAAGGCTTTAGCTGCCAGAGAGTTTCACAGCATACTACTTTCACAGTTTGGAAGGCCAACATCTCTCTGAAGAACAGGAGCTTTTCAGCGATCAAGGAGCCTCCTTTCCATCAAGCAGCCAAAAGCACAACCAAGACATATTGCAAAAGCTTTTCTGAGTTGGACACTTTTGCTTTAAGCTGAAAAGAATGAAAGTTTGGGCCTTGGACTGAAGACTGTTTCCAGTCATGAAAATTTCAAACAGAGTCTTTCCAAGATATTCTGCATCCATGGAAAATATTTATAACAATTTCTCCTAAAAATACTTTTCCTTACATATCTTGAAGTATATGTATAATATTTTATTTTTTTTCCCATTTCTATATGCTTAATAACAATTCTGGCTTATGTTCTTCACTAAGCCTGGACCAGACATGCTAGATTGTTTGCACACAGTCATACCAGAATGTCTGAGAATGACATTTAGATTCTCTCCTACTTATTAGTATGAATATATTGATTTGTTGTAGAATAAAATAATCTTCTCTGACTATACAGTGCCCATACTCCCCTTTCCTACCCTATGCCGTGTTCCTGCACCCCCATGACCCTTGTCTCACAAGCACCCCTGAAAAGATGGCACAGGTAGGACATTGAGGGCTGTGAGGAATCAAAGCACTTATCACAGATGGGTGGAAATTGACTATTTTGCTAATGGTGGGACACATCAAACCTTCATGTTCAGTCCAGCCACAGCCAGCAGCTTTGTCTCAGCAGCTGCTGGGTTGATGTTGCAACCACTGTGAATAAGACCACATACTTAATTTAGTTTAGATGTATGGGAAGTGGATAATCTGACATAGGCACTTCTCATACCTTATACCTTCTACTTGCCTTCCATCACAGAACATACATTGTATTTCCAGTCTCCTCCCATACCCAAAACTTCAGTCTTACATCCCCTCCTCATACAGTACCCTTTTCCTCTGCCAGGCTTCTGTCTCCTGAAAAAACACCCTCTCATATTTAATATTACCTAAAGTTTACCTTTGTCACCCCCACCTTCAGTTTCAAGCCCATATCCTTCTCAGCTGGTTTTCTTGGCACCTCCCAAGACATCCCACTGGTATCCAGCCCAGCAGCATCCTTTGGAGTCATCCAACACCAAGAACCTGAGTTGCTAGAGGCAGCAACTTGCTCCTACAGAGACTCTCACAAGTCAGGGCAAGGGAACAAGATTTAACTGTCTCATAGTGACAGACAACTATATTTTGTGCTGAATGAAGCCTACTGCCTAAGCGCTATGCAGTTTTATTGTGGACTGTGCTGCTTCCTTGGGCTTGGGCAATTAAACATTGTGTATCTCACACTTCTCTGAGAAACAACTTGAGAAGCTTATTCAGCATGAAGATGGAACAATTAGAAGAGCTACGTAAATGATAAGTTATTATTATAACCACTGAGTAGGTGGAGCAGAGTTAAGTGCTTATGGCTGCATTATTTACTGATTTATTACTAACAAACAGGCCTTTTTATTTTGGATTAAATGTACATCTGTCCCTTATCTGGCTTCTCTCTCAATAAACCTTACTACTAGCTGTATTGTAAATGCCTTTGAAACAGAAGATGAAGGACACAGGTGGTTTCTAGGATGGGAGGATGAATAAAAGAGACAGATCATGTGAATTATCTCAGCTGAAGCAATAAAACGTAAGTGACCTGGGAATCTCCTGTGTGTCTGGTTTTGGACCATAAAGTCTGCCTAGAAAGGATGCCATTTATCTGCATTGGTCCCTGAAGCAGGCTTAGGAGTCTTTTTGCAGGCCTGAAACTGCGTCTATCTGTCATTGCTACTGTAATCTTAAAAGCAGAAGGTCTAATGGCAAAAGCATCTTAAAGATACAAACATGGTGGGAAATAAAACACCGTACTTGTACAAAGGGGGAATTCTCAACCAGTAGCTCTGCTTTTTGCTGTAAAAACATTTCAATTGTGTTTCTCCATTAAATATTCACCAGTGTGCGCTGTAGCTCTTTGGCTCACAGTAAGGTCACTTGCTGCCATCTGCATCTCCAATACATGTAGGCCTGGGCTAGGAGCCCGATTTTTAAAAGCTTTAGTACCAAGACCTCAGCAAAAACACTGCAGGAAAGGGCCTCTGTCACAGCCAGCTGTGATTCTGAATAGCACCTTTAAAATTAATTTGTGAATAACTGATCAGATAGATTAACTCTGGCTTTTCTTTTTATATACCCAGAAGACAAATTTATTCCCTTTTAGGAAATAATATCTTCTAAAGCAAATAAACAAAGTCACAAAAAGTGGTTTACTTGTTCAATTAATATTTTGTCATTAATTATTTGTAATAAATACCCAAAATGTCTCTCACAACTAGTTCTCATGATAATCGATAAAGGATCAAGAAGTTCATGGTTGCTGGGGGACCAGTGTTTACCAAGAAGAGTATAATCAGTGCAGGCAGACAAAAAATAGTCTCTACATATAATAGACAGATCTACAAAGGCTGAAGAGATGAAGCTTGTGAGAGCAGTGGATGGGGAAGGAAGATGTAGCCAGTCAAAAACGAACTGAAATTTTTTGATGGAAGGACTTTGTGAATTACCAAAGTGATACAGTTCCACAATCAAGGAAAAGAAGGTTATTAAGGAAAATCTGGTGGGAAATGAACATACACGTTATAAAGTAATGTACAGCAAGTAGAAAGGAAAAGAGAAGTTATACATTTGCAGGTACACTCCTACAGAAAGGTAAAGCTATTACAGAGAAAACTATGCTCAGTAGAATTAGTGCAATAACAATGCTAAATGTATTGGTAATAAATCCTTAAGATGGCATAAACCTACTACTATATGAAGGTGGTAACGTTATCAATACTGCTGCAGACAAGACATGTTCAGTAAATATTTGTGTTGTACTTAGAAAGCACAAGATGAGGAGGAAGATGTCATATTTTCCAGGCCATTAGTAGCTGAAGACAACATTAGGCAATATTTTCTAGAGATAAATATTTTAAAGCAAAAGCTCAAGTAACAATCACCCCAGGGTACCATGAGAGCCAACTAAAGTGGTTTCTGCCATGCAGATGTTAATTTTTAACACATTTTGGAATACCAGGGAAATACCAGGGAAGACAGATAATATTGTGCTTGCATGGAAAAAAGGGAGTGGTGTGACAAGAATAGTCTGGTGAGCCTGACATCAACACCAGGCAAAAGTATTTACTGCTCCCTCTCCTCCTTTTTCACTTCTGACCTTGTTTCTTTTTGAACACCAGCCCAGTGTCCTTGAATCAGTCTTCTAGTTGCTTAGTTTTCCTGTGCATCAGGAGCTCAGACTGGTTCCCACTGGTGTCTCTGCAAGCCTGGCTGGCATTTCAGTACCCTCACTGCTAAATACAACCACATATGGTCCCCAAAAGCACTTGCGGAAGCAGCTGGCCTGCTATGTGACAACAGAACACAGGAGCTGGGAATGAGCCAAAGGGCAAGAGTACCAGCTGAAGGATTTAAGCAAGGTCCCAGCTCCAAGGACACAGAGAGGACCAGAGGCACATTTCCTGAGAGGGAAGGTTCTGAGTGATACAGACTACAGGGACTCTTCACTAGTTTCTCTCTCGAGAACTAAAGAGTGAGAATCCCTGACTACCCTGAAAGATGGTGGGTTCACTTGTGCCATTTGCTTTCTCTGTCGCTTGTAGAATAGCAGTCCGGCCTGGGCTTCTCTGGTTTTAACAGTCTGTAGCCAATAACAAGAACTGTCAACAATCCCTAAACCTTGTGTTTCCTGCTATTATTCTATTTCTAATAGAAAAATATTGTAATATTCTATTTTCTGCTTTTCCTGCATACTTTTTTTAAAATAAATATATATTATTTCAGATATTCCTGGTACTTCCCTCAGCCAAACACTTTGCCAAAAGCACCACTTGCAAAGTGCAGACTTGTAGGAATAAAAGCAAGAGAACAGGACTTGCACAGGTAATGGAGGAGATTCTACAGAGTCTAGTAAACTGTGGGGGTTAAGTATTTTGTGTCTTTATCACAGCTGAAAGACTTGTGAAAGGATTCACTGTTTGACCTCTGCTTTCACATATCCCAGGTACTTCAGCTTGTACAGTCTGTTGTACAGACCAGCCTGAGAGATGTGGTTGATGGTACGTGGGCATCTTGGGCGTGCCATTACTGGTTTTCACCCAAAAGTAAAGGAGGACATTTAGGGGTCTGAGAACAAACACAAAAGATAGTATAACATCTGAAATTCACTATTTCTCTTTCTCTATTAACCTTCCTTTACAGACTGTTTTGCAATAGACAAGAGAATTGAGGGGCAAAAAAACCACGATAACACTGTTCCAAGACAAGTCAGCTGGAGGAGCAAGCTGAACGAAAGACTATCCTCAGGAAAGAGAATCTCAGTAAAAAGAAGAAGGTATCAAAACTGGAGACAAGAAAGAATAACACCACATTGTATACAACACTGGATTATTTTCCTAAGCACAAAATTGGGATTTCTTATACATAAAAACATTTGCAGTTGATATAGCTAGGTATGATAACTACAACCACTGGTTCCTGAGGTCTGAGATGACCGGAGCTTTTATTGCTGTTATACTCGAGGACTAACATGTTGTTTTTCATGAAAGGTGCCAAGAAGAAAGAGCAATAACTTCATTTGATTCTAAAAGTTAAGGGAAACTCCCTGTCCTGATTAAAGCCATATAGGGGTTAAGAGAGGAGGAAAGGCAAGTATCATTGCACATATCCCACTGTTGATGAAAAGATGCCAAAGGACAGAGCAAAAGCACCTTCCTCCACCTTCTCCGGAGAGCCATCAGTGGGACCATGTGCATCAACTAGCTGGTATAATGCCTATGCTTGAGTGAGAGTTCTGGACGCTCTTTTCAAGGCAAAGGGACCCTGACTTGCTTGCTGATATAAAAGATAGAGGGTAATAAGTCCAGTATCAGATGTATACTTCACACGTGCATGGCAAAATTTATCAGTGCGTGACATTGTTTCTCTTATTCCCATAAGCATGGAGGATCACTGATGATGCTGTGAACTTGGAAGTAGTATACTTATAAAAGTAGTTTGTCCGAGTAACATTCATTAGAGAGGTAATGTCCTGGTGCTTTAACTCAGATGCTCAGCAGTCAAGAGGCATTTACAAAAAGTTTATGTTTCCTGGTTGGTTGCCTGAGGACATGTGAGCTAGACAGGCTCCTTCATCTTAATAAAATCAATTGATCTTAGCTAGACAGACTTTCTTGTCTTAGTGGGTGCAATTGATATTAGCTAGACATATTCCTAACCTAAATAATAGGTGTCACGACTGCTGAATATTGTTTGTGGCAGGCTTGTCAGCAAATGTCTGGTTTAATTTATGGGAAAGAATTGTGTCAACAATAGAAATTTATTGTTTCCTACATTTCATGCCTTCCAGTGTCCTTGGTATATAACACATTATTATGGGAAAGGACTTGTGCAAAATGCTAAGTTCTCAGTGAACCTGGGGTCACACATTTACCACCACAATCATTAAATGCTGTTAGCTGCCACACCCCTGGAGGTGCTCAAGGACTGTCTGGATCGGGCTTTGAACAACCTGATCTAGTGGAAGGTGTCCCTGACTATGGCAGGGGGTTTGACCATAGGTGATCTTTAAGATCCCTTCCATTAGGTAGTCCTTTTCCTTGCTCACCAATTTTTTATTTTTTTTTTTTTTTAAGATACAGGTATTGGAAGACAAAAGTTTTTCTTTGAGCATTCAAGAATCTCCATAAAAGTGCTGAAAGTTGCAGCATTTCTCTAAGAAAATACTATTAGAAAACACTACACTTTTTTCCCTGTGTTCTCTTGCTGAATTCATGAATAATTTCAGGAACTCCAAAACTGTATCCCTTAGTGAAATTGATGTTGGCTGAGGATATTGAAGCAAACTTTTCACAGGCTGAGTCTTTCAGCTCACTGTTCAGGATACGATCACACCTCTGTCTTTCTGCCAGAGTTCTGTGGGGTTTTGTCCCCTGGTTGCCCAGGTGTGGCAAAGCAGCCACTACATAAAACAGAAAATAAGGAACCAGAAAAAAGTTTGTGTCCCAATCCTTTCCTGATTTGCAGGAACATATATATCCTGGACCTGAAAAATATGAAAATTGAAGTCTAGATAAATAATCTCTCTCCAACTCCATCTCTGTCTCAAAGTCAAAAATCTGGCTCTAACTTAAATTTTCATGAGGAAATTACTCCAAATGCTACACACCCCATTTTATTATGAGATAACCTTTATAGAAATGTCCCTAGTGGACTACTCAACTCTGCAAAGTCATTACTAATTTCAAAATGTAGGTCATTAATGTGACAGAATTTTCTGTTAAATAACTGTTTCTTTGAAGAATTTCATTACCTCTTTTTTGGCTATCAAAAAGTAACTCCTTTTAAAACTTTGATATAGTGATATGTGTTTAAGGGCAGAACCAGCCATGGTAGTTTTGATAAGTAACAAAATATTATACTTTGTATATATGTTGATTAACTTTCTTCTGTTATGATACATACAGATCATATCTAAAATTACTTGTAAGGCCCCTTACAAAGTGACAGCTGAATGTTTTGAATCCTCTGATATATTTAACTTCATAGGCATCTTGACAGGTAGGGAAATATTATAGTGCCCAAGACCTGTGTTCCTCTTCCTAACTGTAAATGCCTCACTGAAACACCTATGTAAACCCAGCCATTTTAGGGTCCTCTCATGGCCAGTGAAACACAAGCATTGTTGGAGTCAAAGTCACCCTGAGCGAGCTCTTAATTTCCCAGTCAGGCCACCTCACCAGGAACTGAAGGAGGAGGATTGTGATATTCATCATTTAAAGGACAGGACCTAGCAATATACAGTATGTGCAGTGAATTTGGGCCTGACCTCATGAACATGGAGAGTTTGAAAGGAAAGTCTCTGCCACACTGTGCTTGCAAAGTCACTGTGATGCAGAGGTGAGAGTGGGTTCTCTGAGTTGCACAGGTAATCAGCCTAATTCCCACCCAGGCTTACTACCCTGACAAAAGAAAGCTCGCTTAGGTCTGAGACTAACAGAGGCAGGCCCTGAAAGCAGATCTAGCTTCCAGCAATCCATCATCATCCAAGTTAGAGTTGTTTGCTCGTCTGGGAGGGGTTAGTGATTGTGTTTTGCATCTCCGTGTTACAACTGGTAGCAAATGCTGACTAGAACTGGTCTGCAGCACCAGGAAGGGAACAGCTCTTGGTGAAAACAATGGGTTTATCATGACAGCCTATGACAGGAAAAATCCAGGATTGTTGTCAAGCAACATTTCTGGAGAAAATTTATTTCATATTAAAAAAGAGGTGGCAGTCTTGCAGGGAGTGCTGGTTCTTTTCAAGTATTATGTGATACAGTAGAAATACACAGAAAGAGAGGCAGAGGAAAAAAATAAGTAACACAGAAAAAGATATATACTCATAGCTGTAAGTGGTAGTATGATAATATTCTTACATATTGCACCACCATTTCTCACAGCGAGACTATCTGACCAGATGCAGGTGTCTCATGGAGCAGAACAGGGTGGAAAGGGAGGAAGGAGGCAGAGAACATGTGGTGAGTGAGGGAATCCAGGTCTTTGAGGTCTGTTGGACTGTTAAGTGCTGGTACATGTATTTCTGTGGAAGTAGGAGGAGCTCCTATTGTATTTCACTCTGAGAAAAGAAACCTTATACCAAATTATCACTTGCAGTAAGTGCAAGGTCAGCCACTTCTGAGAAGGCAATAAAACATACCTAGGGAAAGTTTCTTTGCACTTCTACTTGATTTTTAAGAGCTTTACAAAATTTTGAAAACTATTAATAGTGTCAGGCATAAATAGGTGCCTGGGAAGTAAAAGAGTTTCCTAAGGAAAATTTATGTAAAAATGGTCAGACCTCATTTTTGTGGTTTTACTCAGACAGCAAGAAGATATCTCTGCTACACAGAGGATCTGAAAGGAAGACTCCTGCACAGACATCTCTTTCAGGATGAACATTTAAGGTCCATATTGCTTTCTCTGCTGGCAGTAAACCACTCTGCTCAAATGATCATACCCCTGTGTTGAGGGACTTAAATGAATAGGAATCAAAAACAACTTCATGAAGCTTTGAAATGGCAAGAAAGATGAAATGAATATTTTCATTGGCATCAGCTAGTTCCCCTTTCCTCAGAGAAGGAACTTCGAAAGACCAGAAGGCACTTTGGTTGGAGCATCATAAAGTCATGGATCAGCACTTGGAGATCACCAAGATGAGGGGGAGTATGGTCTATTTGAATTCCCCAGCACTCCTTAAACAGAAATAAGGAACATACATTACTACCAACACTGACACCAGCTGTTTGTATTCAAAATTTTGCCCCATTCAAAGGCTTAAGGCAGACAAACCCCTTACACAGGGTGGAAACAGTTTGTACAAATCCACTCGTTGAAGCTAAGAATCATTTTTTAAACAAAATTTGTGTTAGGAAATGTGATAACACCAGAGCTGAGTCCTATGCAGAGGGAGAACTGAAGTCCTTGGATCTCTTTCTTTGCCCACCAAACCCTTGTGAAAAGTGGGATAAGGTTCCCACAAGCAACTCCAAATTCAGTCCATTTCAGACTTTATTTCTTCAATTCTGTGGCCTCCTGCGGTAGCAAACTATGCAGGCTGGTTACCAGCTGTGTGAAGGCCTGCCTTTTATTCATTTTAAATTTACCTGCTGGCAGCTACATTTATAATCAAGCGCCAGAAGAATGGAAAATGAGTGTAATGCATCTCAGCTGTTACCCAGAGTTGCTATGGGGACAGGATGGGTCTAGAAAGGAGTATCAGAGAAGAGTTCTTCCAAAAAACAGTATGTGTCTCTCAGGAAGGGTCTCCAGGGGAGTGTTTAAACCTCAGTGTGGGAATCTCCCAGTGGAAAAAGTGGAACAAAAAAGGAATAGATCTATCTGCAAGGATCCAGAAAGGGATGGTCTCACTCTCACCTGCCTGAACCATCCACAGCCATGCAACATGCAGAGGAAGTGGGGGAGAACCAAAGTAGCAAACAGACATTCAGATATGGGAGGGCTGTGGAATAAGGAGCCTGTTGCCTGAGAACTCTTCACCAGCTTCACTGGCACGTGCTCCTGAGGAGTTTAATATTAAGCACTTTGGGTTTCACTCAAAGCCTGCTAAGTCAATGGGAATCACTCTTTGGTTTTCTTTGTGTTTTGGACCAAGTCCTTTAAAAACAAGCAATGAATAGAAACATAGGTTTTCTTCCTCCCTGTGGCCAGGATTTTCAGCATACCTCAACTTTTAGGATCGTGTCTGAGTTTTCCAAAACAATTTCCCTGGGAATGGAGAAATGATCACAAGTGACTTGAAATACCCAGGCTCTCTTCAGGTGGTTCATTGGCTAAGACAGAGAGACTCCCTGCAGTCTCACACTTTGCCTGGTGATCACAAGACAGGACTAGACAGGCTGGCGGCCAGCACTGTGGTCCTCCAGCACAGCCAGGAGCAAGCACACCCTTCCAGGAGCAGAGCTTTGCTCACTCACTGGCAGCTGCCTGTCAGTGCACTTTGCTTGCATTTAGGAAGCTCAATAAATTTCTGAGAATCTGGACTTACCCAGCATGTTTTGTTGTTTGTTTGTAATTATGGTCAGTTTCTCCCAGTAAGAGCTCCAGGTAGCTGAATTCTTTCAAAGGTCTTGCCCTGGTTGGAGTACTCAGAATTTTGCTAGCCTTGCCCCAGGAGCTGAAATGAATCATCTATTTTCTGCAGTAGCAGTAGGATCTGTGACACTCAGGCAGGGATGAGTTTTCCACCACATGCTGGAGCCTGAGTCCCCTGAGCACATAAGCTGGCCAGAAGTGGTGTTAAGCCTCCTGAATTTATGCATGTTCAGTTCTCTGTTAAATAAATTGTCTATTTAACTAAATTTGAGAAGAGATTTATTAGGTAGGGCATCAGCCAAACAAGATCCTGAAAAAAATGAGGTTTTCTACTTTCACTAAATCTTGGACTGCTGCAGTATTTTTGTGTGTTGTATCTCAAAAGCACCTTGGCTAGCTTTTGATTTTAAAATAAATAATTTTAAACAAGCAAAAAGTGTTGCAAATGTTTATATTTTGCTTGTCTTTTATTTGAGCTCCCCTAATTTTGAAACAGGAAATAATTTTTTTGTCCTTAAGAGGCACAGATCTTTTTACGTGTTTTCTAAAAGTCAATTTTGTATTATTTGTTATCAGCTTTATTTTCCATCTCACAAATGATACATAGGTCATTTCTCTTTTCCAAAGGACCTCTGTAGGTGTTTCAACATAGACATAACCATTTCTGCATTGTGGAGGAGGTCCTAAGGGGACTAAGGTTAAATAAAAAGGTATCCAATCTATCTGGAACTTTTTATATGAGACAGTTTTGCACTAAAATTTGACAAATTGTAGAGTTAAAACCTTTTGGGGAGGAGGCCATTAAGATGGTTGAATTACTTGATTTTTTTATTTATTAAATACAAATCTGATTTTCATTTCCACAATCAAATTTTAACCCCAGTTTTCAGCTTCAAATGTTTTTTGCAAAACTTGTAATGGAAGATACTTAGACAAACAACAGTCAGATATAATTCAAAACAAATCCTGAAGACATTTAAACCCGGTGTGGGTGTTGTCACAAACTTTTATTTTGTTTGTCCCTGTGCAAAAAAGTAGCCAGAATTTTTTTTGTGTTATGATGCAGGATGAGAAAAGTTGTCAAAAATCTCACAAATTTCCCTGGGATGGAGGAATTGTCCCCACCTGACTGTATCTTTCACCTCAGACTTGCAAATCACATCCATTCCTCTGACTTCCACATTCTATTGGCACAGGCTGTGCTTCTCTCCCTGATTCTGCATCACATAACCCAAAACAGCCACCCATGTGGGGGAAGCACAGTCAGCTTGGACAGAGCAGCAAGAGCACAGCTTACCAGCTGCTCTAGAGAGGAATACAGTTTCCAGGCTGCAGCTGCACCTCCAACCTGCACCAGCAACAAAACCTCCAAAAAGTGGCTCTTTCCCACATACTAGACAGGCCAAGTGGTTCACCTTAACATGCCTGGGGACATGGTCTCCCAGAGAGGCCTCGAGTTGTTCATTCCATCTGGCTCATTACTACTGTATATTCTGCATTTATGGTGTTGTGGCTCAAATTCAGAGCTGTTGGTGGGGCTCTGCAGCTCATTCTAATAACATATCTGTGTCTGGCTTTCAAGTGCCTCACCAGCTTTGCCAGGCTGCTACTGCTGCTCTCCAGCTGCCTGGGGGACAGCTCAGTGCAGGCTGCCCAGGGCAGGACATAGAATTATAGAATTGTCAGTGTTGGAAGAGACCTTTAAGATCATCAGGTCCAACCATCAACCCAGCACTACCACTATAACCCCTAAGCCACAAAACTGTATCATCCAGTGCTAGATCCAGATACCTCTTAAACACCTCCAGGACCGTGACCCCGCCACCTTGCTGGACCATCTATTCCAATGCCTGACCACCCTAACAGTGAAAAACATTTTTCTGATGTCTAATCTGAATCTCCCATCTCATCTTAAGGCCATTTCCTCTGGTCCTTTCACTGCAGGTGCAGCAGAAGAGACTGGTTGCCTCCTCACTACAAACTCCTTTCAGGTAGTTGTAGAGAGTGATGAGGTCCCCCCATGAGCCTCCCCTTCTCAAGACTAAAGAAACCCAGCTCCCTCAGCTGTTCCTCATAAGACACATTCTGTAGACTTTTCATGAGCCTTGTTGCCCTTCTCTGGACACTCTCCAGCCCCTCAATGTCCTTTTTAAAGTGATGGGCCCAGAACTGAACCCCACACTCAAGGTGTGGCCTCACCAATGCCGAGTACAGGGAGATGATCCCGGCCCTAGTCCTGCTGGCTACACTGTTCTTGATACAGGCCAAGATGGCATTGGCCTTTTTGGCCACCTGGGCACTCTGTTGGCTCGTATTGAGCTGGCTGTCAACCAACACCCCCAAGACCCTTTCTGCTGAAGAACTTTTGAGCCACTCTTCCCCCAGCCTGTAGTGCTGCATGGGGTTGCTTATTAAGCCATGAACACAGTTGTCTTCTGCCTGTCCATCTGCAAGAACATGATGTCTGCCAGTGTTGTGGTTTAACCCCAGCCAGAAACTAAGTACCACAGAGCCCTCGTTCGCCTCTGCCCCATCCTGGTGAGATGAGAAGGAGAATCAGAAAAACCAGGAAAAACCCATTAGCTGAGGTAAGAACAGTTATGAAAAGAAGAGAGAGAAATGAAAATAAGAGAGAGAGAGGGGAATAAAAATCAAGAGAAACAAGTGATGCACAATACAATTGCTCACCACTGTTCCCAGCAGTGATCAGCCCCTCTTGGCCAGCTTTCCCCAGTTTACATACTGGGTGTGATATTCTGTGGAATATCCCCTTAGACAGTTCAGGTCAGCTGTCCTAGTCATGCTCCCTCCCATCTTCTTGTGCACTTCCTCAAAGGCAGAGCACAAGACACTAAAAAGTCCTTGACTCAGGGTAAGCACTGCTTAGCAACAACCAAAACATCAGTGTTATCAACATTACACTCACATGAATCCAAAGCACAACACTAAACCAGTGACTACAAAAAAATGAACTCTGTTCCAGCTGAAACAATGACACCCACATTAATGGCTGAGGACTCAAAAGGACAATCGGGGTCTCTTTTGATTTCCTCAAATGACATGTTACTGGGAAACAGAGAAGTTTCAAATTCAGGTTTCTGAGTTTGCACAAGCTGAAAAGGACCCTGAGGAAACTGACTGAGTTGGCCATGCTTTTAACAGAGTTGGTCAGTTAGGGGCTGGATCTCTGAAGAGCTCTTTCGATCTGAATTTTTGTCTGATTGTGTGAAAGTACTGTAATACCAGATACACAGGTGAAAGAAATAGTGAAGGGTCAGGAGCACTGAGAGAGAAAAAAATTATCTATGGAAGTCACGCAACCCATGGAAGTCATATTCTTAAATATCCTAGTCCGTAGAACGATCTCTGTGGCCAGTGAGAATTCTGAATACTTACAGCTAAGCCCAGACTGACATGGGTTCATAGCGCAGAAGGAGAATCTTTTCAGGAAAAAAAAAACAAACCAAAACAAACAAACAAAAAAAACAAACAAAAAAACCCCCAAACTGAACAAAACAAAACAAAACAAAACCAAACCAAAAAAACCCCCAAACTAAACAAAACAAAACAAAACAAAACCAAAAAAACCCCACACACCAAAAAACCACAAACACAAAAAAAACCAAACCAAACCAAAACAAACAAACAAAAAAAAACACAAAAAAAAAAAAGAAAAAGAAAAAAAAACCACCAAAAAACCCCTGAAGCTTGAAACTGAATTTACTTCACTACCTTGATTTCAGTGGTTGTCTGGAAGATCTTAAAGCTCCCATCAATCTATCAACCTGAGGGAAGTATTCATGGATTACAGAACCTAAATGTTGTTTTGATCTACCTTGATTCTTTTCTAACATATACTGAAAAAATAACCTGCAATCACTCTTGTAGCGACAAAAGTGCATCTCCTGGAAAACACTGAGATTTAATGGAACACAAAACAGTCCTTGGAGGAACTGAGACAACTGAATCCCCTGCCAGAGGCACCAATTATTACAGCAGTGATGAGAGCAGCTAAGCTACACAGGATGAAAGGATTTCTGTTGGATCAGCCACAACTCTGGGAGCAGAAATCTGTGAGAGAGAAGGCCAGAGATGCAAAATACTGAATTTGGAAAAAATCAGGCAAAAAGCTTCTGGCACATTTGGTTTTCTCAGCAAGGAAACCACCTCCTGCTTGCTTTTGGTTTTTATTTATTTTGTGGAGCAAGGAGACCTGGCACACACTTCTGGCAAATAAATCAGATTGCACAAAGACTCTGCATGACTATATCAGCTCCTCCTCCCAACAGAAACATGACACAGAAAAACCCTGAATAGCTGCTAAGCATTCAAGCCAAAGGAGCATGGGATTTCCTGCAGCAGGAGTTTATGGTTTCCTTGCAGCATTCAGAGAATACTTGGTGTGGGCTTCTCTGCCAGAGGGGCCCATGTGACATATACCTGCTCCTCAGAGCATGCAGAATTCATAGACAACACAGTTAACTTTCTGCCTGTTGGTATCTATGTTTGCAGCGAAGAACCGCCACCTGCTACACAAGCTGGAACATGGAACTACCCACATGTGATGCTCCTAGTGAGTTGATGTTGCTGGTGGGTGGCACAGGTAGTGTGCAGCAAGGATGAGAAAGCTACCCGAGAGCTTGCAGAGAAACGGCCTACAATCCTTAGTGCTTGATTTGTTATTATCATGTCCAGAAAACATGGGGATGATCTTCAGAAGCCTTATGACAAACATTTCCCATGGTGGTCCCTTGATGGTGCTGCGGAAAGGGACGGACAACCAGGGCAAGTGAACAGGAGTATTAAGGACACTGTGCCAGTCCCATGGGACCTCTGGATCCCTCTCCAGCCAGCAGTTGAGAGTTAAAGAAGTTCACATATTGCCCTTGGTTTTTGTTGGTAATGTATAGCTTACAACATCATATCTGCCATAACATGCATCTAGCAGAAATACAGGAGTGCAGCTGAAGCAGGAGATGCCTGCAGTACATCAACCAGAGAGCTTCTCCAGCTACTTACAGGAAGCAGCTCTTTTAAGAAAGACCACTTACTTCTAATTACAGTAGGATATATATTAGCACTTTAGTTTTCTGCCTTTAGGGGGTTTTTTTGCCCATTCACATCCTTACCGCTTTTCTATGTCGCATTGTATTCTGGCATGGACAGGCAGGCACTGGGGAGATGACAACATCCTTACTGTCCAACTATCACTGTAAGCTATGAGAACGGACATCAATAATGCTGGCTCTGGTTCCAAGCCGAATTCAACTACATCATGCACCTGGTCCAGCTTGGTTAAATGCAGTTAAAACTCAGATGCCTGCCATATATCTACAGTTCATGGCTATGAGTGAAATCTATAATAAAAATGAGGAGATCCAAGTCAGTAAAGTACTGAAACTGGTTCTCTACTGATTTCAATGGAACTGGGATACCTAAATATTTCTTCTTATAAGCCTTCCTCCCTTGGCTCATCTCTGTCCCACTACAGATTGTAAAAATGCTGAGGTAGAAGCTATCCGTCACCATATGATCTTTGAGCACCTAGCACAATGGGACTGAGGTGGCTGCTAAGTGGTTTGCACTCTAATCATGCAAAAATGCCAGTAATTCTACAGTTCATAGGTGGATATGATTACTGGGCAGTTGCTGAACTAAGCCATGGCTGGAACTGAAGCAGAAAAGAAATGTCCACTTCATTGTGTTGATGCCTAAAGATTCTAGTGTATTTTGGAGATTTTCTAGAATTTTTAGAATTATGTAAGTTTCCCTGGAGTGCTCACATATTAGATGCTCTTTAGAGATCACTGGGCACTTTCTCACACATTTCTGAGTTTTGCCAAGGACACAGTGTTTTGAAGAAGCACTTGCAAGATAGCTCGAAGACAAAAGAGAAGAGAAAGCCCAGAGCCCTTGGAGAGACTCCAAGGGGCAGTTCTGAGCTTTCTGAGGGTGGGCACCTGGGGAAATGGGTACTACAGGTTGGTTTTAGATATCATATATGATAATTACTGGAAGTTATAAAAAACATAACATCACTGAACCACTTCTGGTGTGCACTTAGAAGCTTCTAAATAAAAGCACTTCTATATCTCCACTAATGTTGCTCTGAGTGCCTATCTTCCAGGATTTTAGGCATCAGTGTAGTCTCCAGTTTCACAGATAACTTCTTTCTCCCAAGCTACCTGTAGTCACCTATAACTTACTGCACCTGCATGTCTGCGGTGCCTTGGGCCTCCATGGAAGTGGACGAATTATTCCAAAATATTTTTACTTTCAAACAGGTGTTTGCTTAGTTTTGAATCCAGAATGAAGGAATTTAGTTGACTAAACATACATACAGTGTCATCCAAGGTGCTTTGGATATCGAGGCAGATATCTGCAAAAGGCAGATAATTGCAAAGGGCAGCTGTGACAAAAACCAGTGGGAAACTTGCACACTCACAGGCCCAACCAACTCAGCAGTTGGTTGGAAAAAACACTAATTCACTAAAATGGCACCTACTGCCTATATTCAGGCCATTGAACTAGGCTCCAAAACTTGTCTTCTGGAGTAAAAGTTATCCTAGAAAAGATGTCTGTCTGGAAACCTTAGATGACTTCCATCATTACGTTATGGGATTATCAAGACATACCATAAATTTTGAACATGAAGATTTTGAACAGGCCTCATTTAAACTGTATCCAAGCCTCAGATACATGTCCTATGGTTCAAGACTCCTCAAGCAACTTAGTCATAAGGGCTGAAGGCAGTGTGGAACTGGACCAAGCAGGTGAGACCATGTGGGGAAGCAGGATGCCCCAGGGCTCAGCAACAGCAGGGAAGTGTGTTACCTTTCAGTAGGTTCAGGAGACACTCTGCAACACTGCCTCTTCGGGGCTCCCTAGCACACTCAGTCAATGGAGACTGTGTTCAAGACACACATCAGTCAGAAGATTGCACTAGTTATCTGAAGGTCCATCCATAGGTCTCCCTTGTGGAGACACTTCCCTCTAATTACGCAGGGGCACACAACTGGTTGCAGGAACAGTGTACGGGGCAGCCACTTAGGGAGTGCCTTTCTTTACGCAAGGAACTCAAAAACATTTTTGTCTGAAGGAATCAGTTATCCCTTAGATGCAGAGCCTTTTTTTTTAATTTTTGAAATAAGCCTCTTCCCAGACAGAGGCAGGAGGGAGATGTTCACTGTGTCATGAGCAGGGTGGGGACTCACAGCTCATTGGTATTTGTCCTGGTTTCCCTAACGCATGTCTGAGTCAGGGAAGTTCTGCTGTTGGAGAAAGTGATGGCTATAATGATAAAGTGAAAATCCCTCTGTTCGCATCATTGCTTTCTGCACACCCACTTTATTTCCTCATCTCTAGAAAACAGCGTAATAAAAGCTGTTATGAAATGCTGTTTTTCCTTTCACCGTCTGACGAGTTAATAGCAAGCTGAGTTAAATGCAGCACAAGACATGCCAGTTGTGTCCGTCTCCCACTGTCTGACTCCCTTTCAGGATTGCTACATCACTTTTAAGTCATTTCCTTTGCCAAATGAGGCAGGTTCACTTACACCAAAGAGATTGATCTAAACCAAACAGTCTTACAACAAACCAGACGTCCTCATTTGTGATATCATCAGCCTTTAAGTTCAGAGGGACTTCTCCAGACAGGAGCTGCAACCTCTCACCAGATGTCAAGAAGTGTTCATCATCACACCCTCAAGTGACAACTTGGGGCTAAGCATCGTGAGCTTTTTGATTGTAGTTTAAATGACAGAAATTTTTATTTGGTGTAGCAGAGCCCAGGGTGGCAGAAGGAAAGAGAAAGGAAAGTATTTCAAAAATCATGTCATAACAGGCTCTAAGGACTCTCGACTTCAAAATTTAGCTGTTGGATTTCTCCATAAACTGTCAGTCTGTGGTATGAAGAGGCAGCATTTGTGGGTTTCCCTAGAGAAAAGCAGAAGTACTCCATATATTATGCTATAATAGTGAATAGTAAACATGTGACTCAACTCAGATATTATTCAGGAAGGAAATTTTCAGGAATTCCAGCTGAGGTAGAAACCCATCTATTATTTTATATCTGCAGACAGGGTGGACCAGGTGAGATTGCTTTACTTTGAGCAGAGGAGAGATTTAGTAAAAGCTTACCTTCTTGGTGAAGTTTTATATATACTGCATGAGACAATAAAATCACAAAGCTAAAAACTGCTGTCATGGAAAACTGTAGCTGATTTTTTACTTGTGTTCTCAAAAGGAGATGAAAACAGTCACAAAGGAAAACCTGTATCAGGAACTTCACCTTAGCAAGGTATATCTCTCCCTGAATTTATTCCTATGACACAGTAATTTGTATTAGTAACTTTTACCAGGCCCATCATTTGGCCTCCTACATCAATTCATATTCTAAGACACAGACAGCTGTGTGAAAAATCTTGTTGCTTTAAGAGAGTTATTCTTTTGTTTCTTTTAGGACAATGCCAAAACTCATGGATTTATTCTGTATAAATGAGAAATTCCACCCCTCATTAAACAGATATGGTCTGTAGAAGATAATTAACCACTTCTTACGGTTTATCCAACCCACAAAATTTGGATCAGGTATTGCTCACCACCCACATTAATTGCCCAGAACAGAATGGCTGGTTTTGGACCAAATACTGTATCACAAGCACTTAATATCCCTGCCATAGCATGAAAGGAAACAGAAACCTGAGAAGAAGGGAAAATTAGAACAGTGGGAAGAAAAACAGTTTCTTAACTGTGCAATGGACTCTGTCTGTCTAATGAATCCCCTTTGAAAAACACCCATAGTAATAAATTAGGATGTAATATATTGCAGATGGATCAACAGTGGTAGACACATAGCCTTATGTATTAGCCACAGGTGTTTGATTTTATGTTTGACAGCAGGTCAAGGAGTAACCATTGAAGGACAATCGTGCTATAGCTTTCAGGGATAAAACTTGTTCTAGATTGGAAGGAGAACTAAGTCTCAGGGTTGTTCTGTGGAGGGAAATTATGTTGATACAACTGGCTTTTGATTGAAAACATTATTTAAAAAAATAGATCTGGACTTTTTTCTGCATGTAGCTGACTAGTGTCTAGAAGCCTTATTCTAAACAGAAATATCACTGTAATTCAGTAACCTAAATAAAATGTTTTACTTTGACAGAACAATGCATGCTGACAATATTACATTAAAAATATTGTGTATAGACCTGACCAGCTCCTGTGAGGTCCTTCATGCACAGTCTTGTTGGCTTAGACATTGGATGGTCTCTAGAAACAAACCTCAGATCATACAGTCTTTAATTACATGAAACCTTTGGGGGTCTTCAGCACCAATTGTGAAGATAAACTCAGGATTTTTTTTTAAGACCTACATATCAACCAATCAAACAAGAAAGTATCATAATACACAGGAGAATATCCTGTTCTTCCAAAATTGGTTAAAAATCTACAGAGGGAAAAAGCCCACACCAAACCACATATAAGGATGTTAGAGAAATTTTTGCTGAGCCTTGTATAATTTGTCTAGACTCCTGCTGCCGTCAGTGCTCCAGTTTTCTACAGTTTCTCAAGGAGGACTGGAATGACTAGCCATTTCCTGAGTTCCAGTCATTCTTCTAACAGTAAACTTCTTACACATGTCTCAAGTAATTTAGCTTTATTGTTCCTCCCCTCCATGTTTCTGTTTCTTGGGGTAAAAACCAAAAAACCACAAAATAACAACAACAACCAAAAAAAGCTAAAACAAAAAACCAAACAAACAAAAAGAAACCCACCAAAAAATCACAGAAAAAAAAATACCCACCAAAACACCAAACCAGCTGCAAAAGGTTTGGGAATCTCCCAGGGCTTTTACCTCTACTATGTAGCAAGGGGTATCTGTGCACAGGTCAACCCAGTGTTCAGTACACTGAAAGAGAAAGGCAGCCACTGGAGCCTGAACTGTTTAAACCACAGTGTGTATAAGGGTTTATCCTTTATTCTAAATAATTGCTGATAGTCACTGTTGGAGCTGAGGTACTTACCCAGTTGGACCTGTGGCCTGACTCTCATTCTTACAGTGCTTATTCCTGAGTTTCTGCAGATGCTATTTACTATGAACTTGAAGTTAAAAGTATGCAGGACAGTCTTTGCTTGGCACTGGGTATGAGCCTTCTTTGTTTCAATCAGTCTCTCCTGGGTTGCAGCTGATGCTGCAAGTAGGGTCACGCTGGAGCTGTTGTGGTCTCTAACATTTTGTTGTGGCTGGGACAGTATTCCACAGCCAAAGTCTTGCGGGGCTTTTTATGGGATGTCAGTGCATTTCTGTCGCTGATGCTGATCAAATGTCATATTTTTAACTGAATTTCTACAGTTGCATCTAATGACAAATGTGTATGCTCTGCATTAGGCCTGCTCACAACCTAAAACTGTGAGAGCTACTGCAAAGGGTCTCTGCTAATAATAAACAGTATTAAATGTCAGACAGATGAAACTGAAGAATGGAAAAAAAGAATAGTACAATGCAGGGAGGGTTTGTTTCCACTTTTATTCTCTCCGCATTTAGAGGACTTTCATATTTCCTCTGCCTTGAGTAATATTTTTTAACATAGAAATTCACTTCTATGGAATGAAGTTCTCAAATCTTCCTGCTGACTTGAGAAGTACAGGACTGATGTTCTGGTTTCTCCTTCTTACCAGCTTTTCCTGCCTTAGTAGTGTTTGTCTGCTCAGGCATGTTTCTATTTTGAGTATTTTCTTCTCCACAGATCTCTACTACATGTTGAGGATAGGATTCAACTGCATCCAACATTTTGTCATGGGAGGCAAATTGTTCTGCAAACAAGGAGGAATGTTTTATTGTTCTGGCATTTTGTCTCTTTGGATATGGTTTAGAAACCAAATAATACGTTGAAAACATGCTTCAACAGAAATGAAGCCCAAGAATCCTTATTTTTGTTTATTTTATTTAGTTATTGCAAGATTCCAAGCAAAGCTAACACCTCATAGCTTTAAAGAAAGTCCTTAAAAAAAATTAAGATAGAAAAAAAGTATATGGCATTGCCACTACAGGTCAGAGCTTGTTATAGTCCTGCTTATTCTGTGCAAGATTTTCCTTCTCTTAACTCCTTCTGTCCTTTGAAAAGACAAAACACTCTTCTGTATTTCTATGTGTAAAGTTAAGAACCGTGAAAATCAGAAACTGGCTCAGTAGATAGGAGAAGCTATGAAGGCAGCTGAGCCCCAACAATGTTGCCTGCAGTTGCCCATAGCAAATAAAATTGCTTTCAAACATTACACACTCAAACTCTGCACATTTTTTTATGGCATGAAACAGAAGAACAGAATTTGCACCTCAGGGCTGTAGGTCGGTGTTTCCAGGAAATTCTGTGGGGTTTATGCAAAAGTGCAAAAGTAAAAAAAAAATTTAAAAAAAATCTATGAGTGAAGAACATTTCAAATGAGTGTTAATTTCAGACTTGAGGTTTTAAAGCTATTTAACCATGTGGTCTCTAGTTTAGGAAAGGTTACCAGCGATTTCTGTGATTTTTCTGGTTATTTTTGGAAACAAATAGTCTAGCTACTCTGTTAGCATGGGTCACATTTGCATGGAGACAAAATCAAGGCAATTATTTCTGTGTGCTCCTAGTTAGCAATGCTATTGACAATTTTTGGTTTTACAGGGTAAAATTCTGGCCTAGTGAAACCAATGGCAAAATTTCTGCTGCTGTAGAGCAGGAATACATACAAAGCTCTGGTAACTCACAAGTAGGTGTCAACAGGCAAATAGATTACATTTTCATATTCCAAACTCAGATTTTTTTAAAAAATGTCAGCAGTAAGTGATAGTTGTTTTCTTGAGTGATGCATCAACAGAATTGTTGGTGTTCATGTCACACTTTGCAGATCCTGTGTTTGAGAGATGGCAGATAGAAACAGCACTTTCTGTAGAAGGCCATTGTCTGGCTTTGAACACACTAAAGCTGGATACCAAATCAAAACTTGTGGATTCAGTCCATCTCTGGCATATTTTCCCATACCATTTCAATACCCTTTCAACTAAGTACCTTAAATACAAGGAAACACTGTCTAAGTCCAGCAGCCTGTTTTGGAGGAGTTATTCAGCTCAAATCTTCAACAAAGTGAAAATCATGGCACTGAGCCAAATGGTGGTTTATTCATGCCTTTCTATCAGCAATCTATTTGAACTGCTCGAGACTGCTTGAATGCATATTTGGCCCCTGCTGTTTGTCACCGAGCTCAGACTTCACTACTGGCAGCATTCAGAAGAGGAACCCTGCAGTGTTTTCTCCTGTGCCCACCATGCTTTTCCTGTGTTTTGGTTGACACCTGAAGCTACTGGCCCCTCTGGACTTCACGTCTGATCTATCTGTTCTCCTTGAACTGTTGTCTTGTACTTTGACATGTGCTGCTGCAGCACCTGGATTCATTCATCTACCAAACTTTGTGATTACTCCTCAAAAACTGGCTTATATGCACATTCTTCCTCAAAACACAACACTATCCAACGTTTAGCCATAAGCACTGAGGAGACATATACCAGGTAAGTCACTGGGCAAATTGTACCAGACCTTTCCAGATTCCGAGACTACCATCTCATCATAACTTTGTGAACTCTTCTGACTGTCATTGTCTTTGTTTTTATTTTCTTTTTGTGGGCTATTTGTGATTTACTTCTCTAGTGGTGGCTGGTTCCACATATTTTCCCAGTGGGTGCTTTGGTCTAAGCACACCTTTTGCCAGACCAAACCTGGCAAATCAAAATATGTGTATGTTTCTATTCTACAACTTTGTATTAGGTTTAAAGGTAGCCTCTTCAAGTATCTTTAGATGATGTGAAGAGTGAAGACCAGTTTATTTACTCATTTTGTTTCCTGCAGTCTCTAGACATTTAGAGTCTTGCTTATTCTGGCTTTTTATCAGGAGCCTTACTGTTGATATTTGTTGCAATTCTACTGATTGAATTTGGAAAAAAACCCTCTCAGTTTAAGTGTTTTTGCATGACTTGCCTTTTCTACACCAACAATGAGGGTTGCCAGGTGTTTTTGTTTATTTAATTCCCTCCTCCTTTCTCTCTTCCCAACAGAAACTGTGGTATTGCAGGCTTTTAAAAAATGCTTGGAAATGTGATCTTTTGCATCAAAAAACTAAGCCATGCTCATACTGCCAGAAATGCATGTTTGAAGTATTAACATACAACACCTAAATGAAACATAATATAACTACAGAACTCTGTGTTAAAACACTCTTTCAAGACAAGCCAGCTATCTTATTCTGAAAGAAAGCCAGGTCACCCAGATGTGGAGTTAATCAAATTGTTCATTATAAATGGGCTACCTAGCAATATTAGTGGGTTTTTTTCTTTCCCCTGATGATTGATAAAACCCCCTGGTTTTTCCACACTTATTTGTTACTTGAGTTCATCCAATAACTTGGGCAGGCAACTGCTTTGTTTCACTGGCTAGGCATCAGTCATTAGTGGTCTGACTTAATAAAGCAATATCAAGACTGAGAATCTATTGTATACGGGATTTTCCACTGTGTTTCTCTGTTATCTGAAGACAAATAAGAGGCAGACTATCGTTTAAGTGAAACTTTTCTGTGGGGAAATTTACACATGTGGCCAATAGTCCTTCATTTCTTTGGGATCTTGCAGCAGATACCTAACACAAGGTCTGTAACAGATGACTATTGAACATGGGAGAAGGAGCAGTGGTCCAGCCTTCCAGTGTTGACTAGCCATACTCTTGCTCCTCACATACTCAATGAACATAAATTGAACTTATTTTTTATTTAATCAGTCTGATTTACACATGCAACTTTTTCACTGCTTTCCTTGAGAGGACTGGGCCTGTGGACATTGTGGAGACAGATTTGCTGAATGACTCTTGTGAATCTTGTCCATCAAAACGACACCCAAGGCATGAGTACAGCTTAATAACTTCAAGTTCATGATGGCCAATGATTAGTAAATCAATTAATTGACAATATAAATTAATATTTTGCAGCTTAGTCCAAAGACTTGAGGGTAATCACAAGACCATCTCCACAGGCACATCTACAGGAAGGACAGAGAATATCGGTTGGCTCAGGGAACTAGGGTAACAGAAACCATTCTGAGGAGACAGAGTATCTCACTAAATGTGAGGTTACTCAAGCCTGAAAGCAATGAAGATCAGTGAACGTCACTTGCAGAAACCTCTGCTTCTTTCCTTACCCATGTTTCTTAGCTGTAGTTCACCTTCATCATAGATGTACCACAATGATTTCATGGCTACATTATGCTCCATCTTCAAAAGAGTGGTGCACAAAAAGGGCAGTCTTACCACACATAAAAGTTGCACATATGTGTGCACATAGGTAAGCTCTGTATGTGGACACAGCTGAGGAGTCAGATGGAACTGTGCTGTGTTGCATGAACAGTTCTAACATGAAAACTGAAGATAATGCTTTTTCTTCTGAGTGCTATCAGCTAGGTACTTCAAATATGCATTTTTAAAAACAAAGAAAAGGAATGGTCATTTTACCATGCATGACTAAAGTATAACCAGTTTATTGATGGCAGAGTCACCATCTCTGGACGTGTTTAAGAGGTATCTGGATTTGACACTGGGTGACATGGTTTAGTGGTTATGGGCTTACAGTGTTAGTGCTGGGTTGACAGTTGGATTGGATGATCTTAAAGCTCTCTTCCAACCTTGATGATTCTATGAAAGTGTCAGCAATTCATCAGGGTTTTTGACTAAACTCTAAAAGAACAGAGGCTCTGCAGTTGGTAAAATAAAATCCCTTTCCATTTAAGGCCAATTTTTTTAAATGCTCTAAAATTCACCAGCTTCTCATTTCCTTGAAACTGCGTGCTATTTCATCAATAGAGAGTAATGCTAGCCTACCAGGAGTCATTTGGACACAGGATTCATGTGGCATAGCTTCTTTCATCTCCTCTTTCTCCTCTCTCTTTACCACTTGCCAGATCTGGGAATCAATTGCTCTCTCAGATTTTCCTCAAAGTTGACCAGCCATTTGTTCCAGGCGGTTTGTGGCTCCCACTGCTTCACAGGGAAGCAAAGGAAGCACAGTATTAACAAACAACAAAGAGCTGGCAATTGTAAGTAGCTGTGAACCTGATTCACAACCCAAAAAATCATATTGTGTGTGAACAGTGAGAATGCACAAGGGTCTGTAGATTGGCAGCTCTCACTGTAATTGGACGATTTCTGAGGATATCCAATATTCAGCCAACATCCTTTCAGTTCCAAGCAGTGCAGACATGAAGGGAGCAAAACATTTTGCTAAAGTCTGCCTCTGTCACAGCACTTTTAATTGGAGGGGGAAAGTAATTTGAAAACTGCCTGAAAGTTGGAAAGGAATCAGAGAATTTCCAAAAGGAAAATAAACTTCGCATGTGAATACCTATAGGTCTGGGATTATGGGAAAGGGAGAAAGTTTGAGGCCTTGGTGACTGGAATACAGGAGTGAGTGGAGAGGGAAAGTGGTGTTGGAAGAGGGTAAGGAATGAAAATTCACAGAATGCACAGGGCATATGAGCAGATAATGGTCACCAGCTATTGCCAGCTCCTGAAAGGCAAAACTGAGCAGCCATGCGCTATGATTTTTCCTTCCCCAGAATCTTATTTTTAGTTAGGATGTTTGAATTCTGATGAATGTGCTTTGTTCCAAAGGCAGAGAATAACTTGACATCTGCACTATTGAGGATCATAAGGAAAATTTTGGCAGAATTATTTTTATTCAGAAGAAATATTGACACTCATTTGTTAACAGCTTTTAATACATTTTTTAATATATCTTAATATGACCAGGAAATAAAACATCAGATAAGAGTAAAAAGGTATTTTCTTTTTTTGTTTGTTTGGTTGGTTGGTGTTTTTTTGTTTGTTTTGGTTTGGTTTGTTTTTTTCCTAAATTGTTATGGTCAGGGAAAGATACTGACACACTAAAGTGAGGCCACCAGGATAATCAGGGGGCTGGAGCTCCCCACTTACGTGGAGATATTGAGAAAGCTGGACTTATTCACATGCAACAGTCTAATGGGAGGATGTTGAGAAGATAAAATCAGTCTCTTCTCAGAGTTGCACAAGAATGGGATAAGAGGCAACAGACATAAATCACAACATATGACTAAGTTACAAGGAGAATGAATTTCACAGGAAATGGTCAAATCTGGAGAAGGAACAGAGAGATGGAGTAGATTCTTCATCCACTGAGATAAAGGAAACTTGAGTGGACCTGCTCTAACTGGACCTGACATGAATGAGGTCATATCAAAGACATGCAGAAGTCCATTTGAATATTATTCTATGAGTCTATGAAGATTTTCTATGTGTGCTGCTGTTGCTGTTGGTGTAAGTTTATTGAGGTTTGTTCACTTGAGATGTGCACACTCCTCCAGATTTGCTCTGTACTGAACACTGGAACAAAGACCCCATTCTGATCATGCCTTGACTTCAGTTGGAAAGCTTCAGAAAATGCACCCTACCAGCCATTATACATCTGATTAGGTGATGGGACATAGATAGGGTGGGAGAGGATCCTCTCACGCATGCTGCATACCTTCTTATGCCGGAGAGATTCAGTTTCTCACTGTTTTATACCTGTTTAAGGCACAAACATTACAAAGGCTGACACCATACCTTTTTCTTGGAATAAAGTCATAATCCAAACCCTATTGAAGTCACTAAGTGTCTTCCCAATAGGTTCCACGGTCATTATGGATGCTCATATACAACCAGTTGTAACTTTCCAAAGTTAATTATCCTGGCTGTTCTGGTCTCAGCAGAAGCAATCACATGTTGTTGTTCCAAAGTATCTTCCCAACTATCTGTCAAGTATCATCGTGCAAACAACATAGTGCAAGAAAAGATTTTGTCTTACAAAACATTACGATGTTTTGCAGGAAAGGCCAGTACTTAATTTTCATGAATGAGGAGTTTTATGAATTTGCATTATTATAATTCTTTCCACCTTCCAGGAACTGTATTGGTTTAAGTTAGAAATACAAAAATTCTGTGATAGCATAAAAAAGGTGTTAATTTACAGATATTGAAAACCACTGATGCTGTGCATGGATGTTAAACTTGGCATCTGTAGAACAACAAACACTTTGACTGTGTCTTCATTTACACAGAGTAACATAACATATATATGCATACATATTAGGATTCAATGAAAATCATCAACCAGCCATTTTTAAACTCACTGCTACTGCCAGTAATCTCCTACACAACCCCCCCACCACACACACACACACACACACACACATTTAAAGACTTCCTCATAAAGAAGCAAAATATTTCTGTTCTCTGACTACTGTCAGAAGTAAATCTAGGTAACAGTCAATAACCTCCTTTTGTAGTTGTTTCCTGCAGCTGTTACTCTGGTCTATATAGTGCTCTTTATGTGCTCTGGACTCGAGCAGCACTTGGCAAAGTACAGTCACTATCCAGGCAGAGATTTACTGAGAAGACGCAGGACACCAGCACCACTCACTGCAGGGACTGTGCTACAGGTTACACTATGCAGCACCAATTATTGCATGGACCTTCACATTCAGACTGAAGCTCCTTTTCATTTTAAAAGATATTTATAGGCCTTAAGGCACAATTAAATTATATATGTATAAATAGTGGAAACACAAGATGGAAAATTAGCTTTTGCCTCAGTAATATTATTGGAAGTCTGCAAAACAGTACATTTTGAAAAAAACTTCTGTAAGAAAAGAAAATAGCTTGGTTGTAAAGACACGACAGCAATAAATGAAGTTACAGAATTATATGTAACCATATAGGCAAAAAGAATTTGATCTTGCTAGTGAAAGAACTACAAGAAAAATATATGATGTGGTCATGAATGCTGAGAAAGGAAGCTGGTATTCTGTAAATGCAACCTGGTACAATCTGTGTGGGTAGCCACCCAGAAGATGACAGGTGATGGCAGTGATGACGGAAAGGGAAGATTCAGGAAAATACAGAAAACACTCCTAAGAAATAGACATGAAGAAAAAAGGCTTGATATGAACAGTGTTAATAAAGGGCTTTGCAAAAGCAGGAGAAATGGAGACATGGACAGGACATCAAATTGAAAATCTGATTAATGGGAAGGAGATGAAGCTGTTATGAGGTGACTGTGAGAGATCTGAGGATCTCAATGTTTTAGGAAAGTTCATTTGTGAGTGCTCACATGCTCTCATAGGATTATTAGAATGATTCCAGTTGGAAGGGATCTCAGGAGGTTTCTAATCCAAACCTCTGCTTCCGCCATGCACCTCTCTCAATAGACTGGCTTCTTCTTCTGGATGACCCTTTCCACAGGGGTCAGGATGCTGTCAAGTAACTCTGAAGCAGTTTCTCCTCTGGGCTGAACAAATCTTGGTCCTTCAGTTCTCCTCACAGGGCAAGCACTCCAGCCTTTGACCAGCTTAGTGGCCTGCCCTGAACTCACTCCTCTGGTGTTTCTTTCTTGTACTTGTCTGGGAAGGCAGCAAACTGTATGCAAAGCATCAGCTTCCTGGATAAGCCAATGTCTAATTACCTGAAGTCCACAGTCTTCTGACAGTAGTCAGAGAACATTATTACTTGCCTTCCTCATTCACTGCAGGACCTTCACAATCCTCCAATATATCCCACCCTGTTGCCCCTCCAACATCCTTCAGTCAGAAATCTTCTACTGGGCTCAATCAAGAATTTCTTGTAGACAGTAGAAACACACCTGCTACCACTGTCTGAAATTCTACCTTAAATTCAACCTCTTAGATGGCAAACTTGGCAGTATACGTACCACTTGTCCATGCTTGTGTGTACCTAGTAAAAGAAGACTGCAGTCTGTGGCAAGGTTCCCAAATGAAATAGTAAAATGGCCATATGATGCCCCAGAGATTTTTCCTTTTCCTATCTGAATAATCCCAGTTCAACCACTGTCCAGTTTCCTTCTAGAGAACCAGTCAAAACCAGCCGAATATTCTTATCCACGTGCCATCATGAATGACAAAAAAAAAAGCCAGCAGCAGGCTAGAAAGTTATACACAAACCTTGAGCATTTGTCTCTTCTGTGCTAAACCAGAAAAATATGAATTCAGGGACCTTCTGCTTGCTGAGGAATGTACAGGGAATGCTGGTGTGCTGTATCTGGCTTGGTGGGATCCTTTGTAGGGCACTCACTGTAGATTGCTTTAAGAAGGATCTTTGATTCACACTTCACTGGTGGCCATGAGTCAGTCTACTAACTTGATATAAACAATCTCCTTAATTTCAAGTTATTAAGCCTATCAGGAAATAAGTATTTTCTTCTTTTTTTTTCCTTTTTTTTGGAAAAAAAAAAAAAGGATTTGCTTTGATCATTAACCAGATGTTGGAATGGACATTTGATTTAAAGTTTTCATGATACCAAGGATTGATAATCTGAGCTTTCTTGCTGCTGTCAGGAATATTTCCGAGTCAGCAAGTTGTGTCTGCAAGCTGTTACCAGCTGGTGATAGCTCTCAATTTGCTATGGGAGGAACAGGACTTTGGCAAGCTTCCTCACAAGATGGAAATGTAGTTATGTGGCAACAGGGATATCAAATAGTTGCTGTCTGTCTCCACTCAGTGCTGAGGACATCAGCCACTGTGGAGATGGGGAGTGGGGTGTCAGGAAGAGCCAGGGACCACAGGGAAAGGGGAGAGGAGGTCAGCTAGGGAGAGGCTGGGGATGAGATGAGAAGGGTAATCAGGGACGAGGAAGAGAAGGATTTAAGTGGATAGATAGCAACTAATCATTGGAAAGAGTCAAGGTGTCAGGAATAAAGGAGAGCTCAGTACCAGGACTGCAGGGAAGTTTCCCATCCTCCAGTCTCCATGAAGGGCTGAATCTCAGCTGAGGAGCAATTCCCAAAAAACAGACAGATCCTCTGCTCTTGTCTCCCTGAATGAGCCAGGTTCCCTAAAGTCCAAAGATTATTGTACTTGCTGGTGAAGTAATGACAGTGGACTTTGTCTCTGACTCCTCCACATAGCAGCACGGAGAGCTGGGTCTGGGCCACCCACAAAGCTCCATTTACTGTGAACCATAAAACCATGCCAACTAAAGAGTCAGGCTCCATATCTTGCTCTGACAGTGATATGTCATTGTGGATATTTGCAAAAACTTTATTTGGTGGCTCCAGAATAAGCTGTGCTGCCCTCATACATGCTGGTCACTGAGGTAAAAGGAATAGCAGGAGCAATGAGAAACTGCTATTTCTTTTGCAACAGTTGTGCAGGATGAGTTTCTCTCTCTCAACACCAAGAAAGAAACAATGAAAATTCTTCATTCTAAAGCAGCAGAACCCTTATATTTCAGAGCAGCAGAAACTTTCATGTGGTAACGTAATAGTGACATACTGTAGGAAATATCCCTGGTAGTTAAAAAGAAAGGAAAAAAAAAAAGAAAGAAAGAAAAGAAGGTCTTGATACAAGTTTTATTTGATGACTCTACATGTTGGCATAGCTCTGGCATCACTGTCAGCAGCAAAACACCTTCACAGTGCTCTTTAAGTGGCAAATCTTAGCTCCCTTTTGGATACTATTAGAGAACACATTTCTGTTTCCCTAATTTGCAGATTTGCCTGCACAACTTTGCCCATATTGTCAAATCCAATTCTAATCTAATCCTCCCTTGGTGATATTTCACAAAAGTCTGTCAGATCATGGCCTAGTATCCAATTCAGTTTGGAAGACATTGCTTTTCAGACTCTCCCTGCATTACAAAAGGATTTAAAAATTATGCTTGGAAAACATTTAGGAGCATTTCTCCTCTCATACAAAATAACATCACAATTCATACAGCTTTTGTTTTCTTTGAAATCATGTGACACCTCAACTACAGGCTCTGAGGGTAAAATACAACTGGTGGAACAGAAAGCATCTTATGCTACAGTCAGGGAAAACTTCAAGGGGAATTTATTGCTTGGTGCATATTTGTGGTACACAGAAGATAAAGACAAGAAAACCCTCAAACTTGCCATTTTATGTTTAATCTGGTATGTGACCATGGTTATCTCAGGGGAGAGAGCAAGGAGCTGTAGAAAGAATGAATGGAAGTAGGGGAAAAAAGGAGAAAAGGAGCTATAAAACATTTTGCAATCTACAGAGAGAAGTGCCAGCTAAAAGTAAACAGGAGAAATTTCAGGCCATCTCCCAAATTCCTCCTTCTTTGAACGTTTTGTAAACAGACGTGGAGTCTTCAGCATAGCAAGGGGTGATGGATGGGCATCACTGAAGGCCATAAGTGGTTTGGGAGCCAACAGCCCTTTTGAAGAAAGGATCTAGGCATCAAGGAGAAGGCAAGACTGCTTTTTCAACAGATTTAGATATCACCTGGTGGAATACAATAATGTATAAACCCTATGAGCTAATGCCTACTGCCGTGAGCCCTGACTCCACTCTATCTGGCTCTCTGGGGAGTGCATGGGGAGAGTTAACTACCTGTAGAGGGATCTTCTGGGGCCTGGCCAACTGTGCTGGGTGTTAATGGTCCGGTTACAAGCTGAACATGGTGACCCAAGGGCTTCGTTTTACACCCAGCCCAATACGCTGCTCAGGCAGCCTTGGTCAGAGCTGCAGCTGCCAGCCCTGATTCTTGCACTGTATTTGTATTCTGATGCCTACAAACCTGTGCATGCCACAGGCCATCCCTCCCCTTGCTGCCAGCTTGACTCCTCCAGCCTCTTAGCAAGACCTCAAGTCTTTGGAAGGTGACAGAAGCACAGATACAGGCTGATTCACTGCACATCAGAAATCCAGGCAGCCAAAATCTTCTATTTAAGATGTCTGTTCTGCTTTCCATTTTTTCTTTGACATCTTCTAGCTATTCCAGACATTTGACCAGTCTATGGTCAAAGCAGATGAAAACAAACAAAAAAAATAATCAAAGTAACTAAAAGACCTGTTCAAAGTAGTTTGCAGAGGAAGGTTTAGGTAATATAGTTGCTGTTGCTAATTCTTTATTTTCCTCACTTGGAGCATCAAAAGCAACTGCATGTTCTTTATCTTCCCCGTGCCATCAAAGCAACCGAGATAAGAAGTAAGAGCCACTGTCTACCTTAATATACACCACACTGAACTCATAGGATTGCTTACAATCTGTGGAGTCAAAGAGACCTATGAAAAATGATCTCTACCCAAAGAAGGTATAAACAGTGTTTAGACTTGCCAGATATGGAGATTTTGGGGGAGGAGAGGAAAACACTTTGGAACAGTATTTATATTTGAAGGCATTTATATTGTACCAGCATACCTAAATCAGTTAGGAAGAGGACTTGAGGCCAGGGAATATGCATAGATAAGACCTTTGCTTAGAGTAGTATATTGATAGAAATTGATAGAAAACTGCATTATTTCGGTACAGTTAATTTTGTTCTGTAATATGCTAGGCCAAGATAAACAATTTGCTACCACTATAATTGCTTGTTCTCTTGAGTATTTTTTGTGTTGCTGTTTCAATTATACCACTGTAGTTAAAGTGGCAAAACTATCAAATACAGACAAGCCTCTTTAGAGGGAACTCAAACTGCCTGCCAAATAGGAATTTGTATTGCTCAAATAAACTCCACACAAACAAAATATTCAAAGGCTTCCAGTCAATAAACGACAATGATATTAGTTCATAGACTGCCAGCCAGTGTGGGCCAGCTGTACAGGGGCAGTTTGGGGTCCCAAATAGGGACATGCAGCAAGTGAAGTCTGCGAAACTCGGTGGCCAAAGTGCCACCAGTTTTCATTAAGTGTGTATTACCCACCTGACTACCTCTGTACCTCTGTTAGGAGCATTAATTTCAACAACAGATTATGCTCTGCTAATGCTTTGGTAAAAGTAATTTACCTTCCTACTCTTCACAACTGAAAGTATTCTGAAGTAAAATACAAACATCCTTTGAAGGTATTTGAGATACCTAATGTGGATATCCATTTAAAATTTCTCATCAGCACAAATTTTTGGAAGTCAGTGGAAGTATAGTACAAAGTTTGGAGAAGATTTAATGAAAGGATGTGGCTTAACTTAGGTGAAGTCACAGGCATGTGTTGGAGACTCTCCCCATTTGGCTCTCACCTCCTGCTCACATCTCCAGTCCTTGCATGCATTCCTCTCTTCCCCACTGCAGCACCTTCAAGGCAAATCTTATTAATCAACCTGGGAGCTGAATTCACCATGTTAGCAAACTGCACAGTCCATCAGTTCTTGTTCAGGACACCGAACCTGTGCAATCACCCCAGATGTGTGCTGCAGCTGCAGATTAGTAAGGGCTCCTCAGCTGCATACAAAAAAGAATGATCTTTCATTGGCAGGATTAGGAGCCACGCTTAAATTAACACAGAGCTGCAGCCTGCTTTCTTGTGGCAAAGATTGCATTGCCTGCCATAACCTGGTGCTTGAAACACAGCTGAAGCAAGAAAACATCAAGTTTAGTATGGGAAAGAAAGGGAGGTGTATGGACTAGATAGCCTTTCAGGGTCCCTTCCAATTCTACTCACAAGGATTCTCCACTGTGGGAAGTAAACGCTGGCACACACAAGAATAAGCCTTGTGCTGTATTTACTGGCAGAGTCTGAGCAACCTCTGTTCCCTTCTCTGTAACAGCTCATGTAGTACTGACAGCAGTACTGTGGTTCTCATGTCCCAGCTGTATCCCAGCATTAGAGGTCACAGTAAGCTTTAAACATTGAAGGTTCAACCCAAAACCTTAGCTTGAGGTTTGGGTTTTGTTTTTTTAAGAGGTACTCTCACAGGAGAGGTGGATCCCAAGGGCAACTCTTTCTCATCTGTCATATCCTGTTCTGTCTTGGGAAAGGGGACCCAAAATAAGATATTTTCAAATAAAATGTTCTCATTTTTATCCCCATCTGATGTTTTCATTTGCAAATTCCTCAGAAAACTGTGTGGTCTGAGCAAAATCCATGTTTGTCTTCAGTAATGAATTTGGTATTAATGAAAATCTGCTGGGAGATTTGCAAAGTACGCTGGTATAAGTGCTCTTAGTGGTAATGGTTTAGCAAGAGTACAGCTTTACCATTGCTGGATAGCTTTGAAATAGAACAGACTCGTTCTTCTACTAGAATTTCCTCATAAAGCTGATATCAGGTCACTGAAATAAAAGACAGAAGTTACCTTCTCATAAGATCATTCTATGGTGCAGGCCTACACGTCACATGGTGCAGATACATTAGTATTTCATGTTGTAACAGATTTATACATTTGAAGCAAATCCCATCATTTCCTAGTAATTCACTTTCATTCCCACTGTGCAGCAGCCTCATGTGGAGTGACCTAAATTCTGTTCACTTAAGGCTGGGCTGGCAGAGACTGTCCTGGAATAATCTTCTCTGGTCAATCTGTGTGCTATGGGGACAAACTAGACCCAATGTAAAAAAAAAACTCCCCAAAATGCAACCAGTGTAGGTATCAGACTCTCAAAACCAATTGTCTCACTTGGTTTCAACCATTTCTGTTCCTAGCAGACTCTACTCCATGCTAATGTAGTCATTGCTGTTCTGGGGCTCCACTGCATCTTTTCTCCTTTTCACACTCTCCATTTGTTTGTCACACTGTCTTCAGTTGTCATTCATTTAAAAATCTTTCAAACAGCTTTTATTTAAGCAAGATTTATGGAGTCATAATTATCCCTGGCATTTTCTCAGTGTTGTTTTGTGCTAATTTTTAATATTTTGCTTTTCTCTAAAATATTTTTATCTAATTATAGCACTTAATTTTTTTCGCTATGCTTCTTAAGCACATATTTGTGTCTGAATAACTCTGAGTCTTCTAATAACATAATTGTAAGTCTGATTTTTAAAAATATTCAGTATTAAGCATGTAAGGAAAACAATTATAAGAGAAATGTAGATACTCAGGGGACTTGAATTCTCTTCAAAGAAGTTTTGGGGCTAAATCAGAATAATTCTGCATCCCACATGCCTGTAACATTTGATGACACAAAATTTTAACCAGGTTAGTGAGAACACAGGGTTTGTCTATTTGTGACAGAGAATACTGTTATCAGACACACCAGGGACAAATTTTACTTTATACTCAGTAACATAAACCACATTCTAAAACACAGTTTTAAGTGGAGATTTCATCCTATTTGCCCTTTGACAATTAAAATAGGAATTTGAGAATTCTACAGAGAAAAAGAACCTATGTCTCCAGGTAGCACTTTGGCCCTCTAAAATCTGAATCACCCACTGGAGATGCTTATATTTCTTAGTTGAACACTGTGTTGCCCACAGTGGCCTGTCCTGGAAACTATATCATCACAGACTTGCAGTTACAAGAAATAAATAGTTTCTTTCTCTGATAAAAGATTCTCTTCTTTTTCTGTAGCAGTGAGGACAATAAAGTCATTTTGACACATATGTATTCCATTTACTGCAGGTTTGATAATGGATATTATCAAAACAAATATTTGGAAGAGTTTTAAAAGTTTGGGGGTTTTTTTCAAGGATTTTCAGGGCTTTCTCAATGAGACTTCTTGCATTAATTACTTCTAAACAGAGATCAACACTGCACCTTTGAGAATATTATCCATGAAAGAATGGGAGAACACCTACTAAAAAGATATAGCCTACTGGGCACACCATGATACTCATGGAAAGAATGCTTTCATCCAGCAGGTTAGAGCTTAGTGTGCCAGGGTTCTGTTCCCCAGTGTACCAGAAAAACTCTTGTGTGACCACTTATGCTTAATACACTCAGTCTTTGAAGCATGTAGGTAACTAACCACTATTGAAGACTTTGACTTGAATCTACTGTGTTTCAGCTACTTTTGTGTAAAGTGTAAGTAACAACACTTCTCTGCATGAGGAGGGTGTTTAAAGTTGTTCCATTTCTAAGGAGAAAGGGCAGCAATATTTAAGGCAAGGAATCACTCATTGCATTGTGACTGTGATATTTTGACTCCACAGATGACAGACACAGTCAGGATCTGCAAGAAGCTTGACTGTGCCTGCCAACATTCATTCAAGTTGAAAGTGAGTTGCAGTAGCATTATCTGAATAATCAGACACTTATTCTTTGGCATTAAAAACTACTGTGACTTAAAAATATATGTTTTCACAAGACCACCAAGACAGCAGGATCTGTATGAGGGATAATTACTGATCTCTGACATACACAATTGTGCAACAGCATCTCAGTAGGGTTAGCCAAACCTCATGCTTTTATATGTTTCAAACAGTGCCAGATATTCCTCTTAAAAGTCCAATTTGGCCTCCTCTTTATTCTGCAATAATTCTGTGCTTAGGAATCTGAACAAAGGCCACCAGAAACTTGAAATCCAGAATTGAAGTCCAGAGTAAACAACAGACCAGAGTCAAGTTCACTCACATTGGCCTGTTGCTGGCACAGACATGTCATAGCAGTAATAAGAGTCCAGACCTCTGAAGATGCTCTTACTTCTTTATCTCAGTGGTTAGATAAGTGTATGTCTCTCAGGTTTCCTTTAAAGTCATGATCATACTTACGATTATTGAAGGAGTTTCAAAGAGATAGAGAATTGAATTTTTTCTCCCCATAAAAAACATCGATCTTTGTGAAATGCAACCTGTAGAAAAGCTGTCATAATGATATTACAAAAGAGTTAGTGAAATGTCCTCTATCTATTATCAGATTCTTTACCTAACCACTCTTTTCTTTACTTTAACCTCTCTCAAAAAAAAAACATAATTTAAAACACTCATCCTTTCTTGAAAGTTCTGACACATTTTTATCAGATGAGTTAGGCCTTTGCATCACTTTCACTGCAGACTGGCACTAAGGCATTTGCTGCCTGACTAATGAGCCAACACAACTCAATGCAAGATCACATCAGGGCGGAGCACCCTACACTCTGTTACAAGTCACGTTATTCTCATATTGAGCACTTCTCCTCACAGGCACTTCTACCTTTCCCACCATTCCCATCACAACAGATACATTTAGCCTCTTGTCCCTAGAAGCTATTTTCACTTTTTTCAATGTGTTTTAGATGGCCTTGTCCTATTCAATGCATAGCACTGCTCACACTACTAGAAGAGTAGATGTTACTTCCTTTTGCACTTCAACATCTCATACCTTATGGTGCAAGGTATCACTTTCCTCTGCCTGAAGCAGCCATGGGATTTATTTTCAGCCTAGAGGTTGTGATGACAGAAGTGGCACGTAGGGCAATAAGGAACTTGACATGGCCGTGTGGTTATTTGCACTGGGGTTTCTTTGCTACTTTTGTGTGCCCAAGGTCAACGTGTGACTCTACCCATCTTGGTTAGTGCCACAAGTCCTTGAAGAACTTTTTCCTTCACTTTTTCCTCCTTCCTCAAAAGAAAAAGTAGTCATAACAATTAACTCCTGTAGAATAATGACTTTTTTTTTTTTGTAGATCACACTTCCATCGGTTTAGAGGGCTTTAGAGGGCTTTTGACAAGGACCTGGCTGAACTCACAACACTCTTTCTGCATACATTGTTAATGTTATCTTTGCTCAGTAAAACTTTTATTCCTGGCCTGCACCAATGTCGCCAGGCAGCTAACAGACTAAATGGCAAATGTTTTCCAAGACCAGTTCCAAGGTATTACACCTCCACCTATCTTTGCAGAATATATGGGGCAAAATGAGTGTGATGGCAGTAGGAGAACACTGAAATATTAGTTACCGGCCTAGTTGAGTAGGAAAAACTCTGATCCTTTGACCAAAACAGAGCATAACCACAACAGTTCACAAAATATTGCCAAGGTGTACTACAACTATTGTATTTTGACACAACTGAAAAAGATAATGGAGCTGAACTCAAATTGGGATATATTCCTTCATGTTTGCTTAAGGAATAAGAATGAAAGCTGCTCAAAACATTTTTATTAAATCAGCATGCCAGAAAACTGAGTTTGACTTAGGAAAATGACCACAAATGTCAGCGCTGACAACAAAAGTTTTTGTACTTTTCTATACCCTTTCTTCTTTTCAAACAGTACTCTTAAATAATGGACGTTTTCCTGGTTTTGAAAAATCCCTTCCAAAACCCGTCTAAATTAAGGCACACCTCCACATACCCATTGCATAAACTTCCACCTACTTAACTACCATGAGGCTGTTCTTTGCAGACACATTCCCCACCTCTAACCCTCCTCCCAGTGCAACGAACTGAACTGATTTCTATAGGCATTTGGTTTTCAAAAAAGCCTTGCTGGGGTTTAGCAGCTAATTAGTGCCAGTTAGCCCAAACCTGAATTCTGAAATCCTCATCCACAACCTCCAAGTACTTCTACAAGAAGATGGGAGGTCTTTGTTTGGTTGTTCTTCCCCTTCAGTGACCCTTTGCTTTATCAGTCAGATCCAGGAACCACACAGTATATGCCTGGATGACAGCTGAATATTTTTGGACAACCTTAGCACTAAGTCTGGTATTTCCTCATGACACCTACACAACACCTGGACTGGTTGCCCACAAGCTCCTGATTTCACAGAGTCCCACATACTCTGGCAAGAATCTGTATAAAGGTACAAGTCAGTCCTTAAAAACTATCATGATGTTTAATAGAGAATATCACATAGAAGTCTTGTCATTCAACCTTGTAAATACTTTTGTAACTACTAGGAGGGGCTTCAAATCTAGAAGCTGCTCTGCTTCAGCTTCTGTCCCAGCAGTGTAACACTCCCATTGCTGTTATCTGGCATGGCACAGGTATTGCAGCAAGGCACCTGTGAACCACACTCCTTGAATGCAGTATCCAGAACCCTACATCAGAACAAACTGGTGGGATAACAGTGTGGACCAACAGTGGCAGCCACTGTAAGTGTACCATTGTGTTGTCAAGATTTACCTGGGTCAGGTGAGGCATGGTCTACTCCATTGCATGCTACTGGCAGGGATGGGAAGCCAGAGGTCGAAAAAGGCTGATATAGATGCAGCATCAAGCTGTTCTCACAAAGACACTGAAGAACAGTACTGAAAACAAGTAGTGGTGAATATATGACTAGTTATTTACTGCAGCTATGGGAAATACTTCCCAGGCTGCTTCTACAAAAAACAGATGGGAATATATCATGACAGGAAAGATATCCAGTTCACTGAGTTCATTCAGTTCACTGAAACAGAGAGAGCCTGTGAGGAAAGGCTGCAAAAGCAGCTTGTGTCATCCTGCTGGCTCTTTAGCACAGGTTCACAATTGGTGGTTGAACCCTATAACCCTTCTCTGTGATCTCTGTGGATTTTAAATGAAGCTCATCAAAAGATGAAAGCATGCAAAGGTTTGTGGCAAGGACAGAGCTGAAAAGATGCCACAGCAGGTTCACGAACCCTGTTTCTGTCTGCATGGTAAGCATGAAGAGGAAATCAGCTGTGTCAGACTGAGACAAGTAAAAACCCTCATTTCACTCTGGCTTTCCGTTTCCAGAATATGGGTTGTACTGTCCATAACAGCTCTCCCTTAGCTTTTCCCTGGATTAAGCCAGACAGCTGCATATATTACATCATTATCCACAGACAAGCAAGATTCTCCATGTTCTAATCATATATTTTTAATCCCAATCCCTCACCATAAGAGTTAAGCAAAGATCTGACAAGACTTATTTCCACAAGACTGACTCACATGGTGTTATGCCTTTTCAAAGAGGGCAAAATGTTCAGACATGAACTAATGAAGCAATTCCTGAAACTAGTGGGACGTGCCTACATGGTCCTGGGCTCATGAGGGCATTGGATATGGGTGGAGACCAGCAACAAATGGAGGGTGAAGGGGCAGGAGATGATGGGTAAAGGAGAAATGTCTGGGTAGCAAGGCAAGAGATGAGATCCTGTTACAGACAGACAAGGGAAGGAGAGGGGCCCTTGGAAAGGGGAAAGGGGCCCTTGGAAAGGGGAGAGGGCAAGGAGGAGAGGGCTTTCCTTCTCCACTTCATCCCACTTTCTACATTTCTGATATTTGGCATTGAAATCTCAAGCTGACATTATGACAGGAAAATCTCACCAATTAACTCATGCTATGTCTTGTCACCAAAGGGTGAAGGCATCTCTTTTGTTCCCAATGCCAATTTGAAGAGCCCCTGACAGCAGCATTAGCACTTCCAGGTAGATGGGGATTGTGCATGCTGCTGCTCAGCAGCTTAGCTGAGTGTGCCTGGTGAGGGGAAACGTGCAATCAATACTGCAATTTTCAGGGGCAGCTGAGATGCTTGGTTCATTCCAGCTGTACCTGGTTGGAGAAAAAGTAGCTTGCTCCTTCTTAAAAATGCACGTAGGCAACTGGATGTGCTCACTGATTTTTCTCTCTCACCCCCAAGTTCAGGCTCACCCAACTTCCAGCAGACTGACTTCCCTGAACACTGAGTGAAAGCTTAGAGCTGAAACACTGTTTGGGTTTTTCCTCATTATTAATCAGCCCTACACATGGCACAGATTTTCTCAAGGAAGATCCCCATGTATATTTCCTGCACAGCTGGTCAGTAAGCCAGAACAGTTCCCCGAATGTATTTACAGATGTGTCCTTGCAGGCATACAGAGTAACATCTCGGACACCTCCATTTTGTCTTCAAGGAAGCAAATCCTTTTTTAACAGTTTTAGCTTAGATAAAAAAAGATTTTAAACTGGATTAAGTTGTTTTTCTTCTCTAGCAGGAAGCCTCATCAGCTCTGTAAGCAGTTAACTCATTCACTTCTGTGATGCCTTTTGGGCTAAGGTTTGTTATTGTTTGTGCTGTTAATCAGCTGATAACAGTGGCAAGAAGTTGTGAGTGTTGACTGCATTTCTCCTATGTTTGTGAGAGATAAAGTCTGCACAGCTCTGAGGAGGCAAAACAATAAAGCCTCCAAGCAATTAGGGAAATTCAATCAGTTCCACAAATAAAAGGTGCAAGACCTCCTTTTGTCCAGGAGTCCCGATAGTATTTCATGCCATTATTCAAGAGAATACAGTGGTCAAATGGTGAAGCTGTCTGCCTTAAGAAAATGTTTCCTGTTTGAGCTACAATGATTGAAGTTATACCTGGGTAACACCCCTACTATTCTCTCCTAAAGTGAAAGGGAGTTCATAACATATAGCCTAACTTAGTAAATTATATCTACAGATTGGACTGGCAGTTCCTAGCAAGTGTTAAGTAACACTCAGGTTTCTCAACCACCATCAACCGGCTGGCTGCACTGGTTATAAGGCTATTTCCATGACCTCAGAAAGGTGACTTCACTTTTCCCAATATCATAATTACATTTAAAAAAGAAAAAAGCCTTGGTAGAGTTCAGATTCTAGCAGTTCCTGTCTTCCCCCTCTCTGTTACAAAAAGTCTCAAGTACTCAGGGCAGAGTTCAAAACCTTCCTGCAATCCACTCCTGGAAACCACCAGCATGCAGAATATCAAAAGGTGGTAGCCAGTTAATTTGATCACATACAGTTCTTTAGGCAGAGTCATACTTCATAGCCCACCTTCTTATGGTATTTAATCATTGAAAGCAGAAAATCTTAGAGGATTTCCTCTTAAGTATCCCCAATTCCTACAGCAAATTATCTCTGACGTGCAAATTTGAAAGCTTACACAACTGTTTCACTGTAGCTCTTGGAAGTAAACCCTTATGCATCACAGCTTTTGTGCAATACATACATGTTAAAGTAAAATTAATATCCTCTGTTTAGTCTGAATTCATTGGCACAATGCCTAGAGTGACTAAGGAAAGAGACTGGCATTTATAGAACAAAGCTGGAATTAATTCTGCTAGGGAAATGGACTGTGTTGAGAAAAAGATTGTGAGAGGTGGAAAACAATGGAACTCTCACTAGCCACAAATCAAGAGTTGTCACATATAAACTGGAGCCTGGGAAGTGGACGGGAGATAACATGTGACAGCTCAGAGAATAAAGGATCTGATCCAACTCCTTGACTCCCACTGGAAGTTTAAATGTTTCTGAGACTGGGGCTCAGATGACATCTGTATACATTGAGTTTTTAACAGTTACAGGGCCAAATTCTGTTTTCATTCATCCTGGTGTTAAAATTGAATTAATCCATCCGAATACAGACAGATCCACACTTCTTACCATGGGGCAGAAGAAGAGTGGCCCCATTGTAAGCAGTGCAACTGTACATACCCAAAAGGATATCCCACCCCACCCTTTCAGAGTGAAGGAAAGGAAAAAATTGCTTGGCTTATCCACTAAGAATTATAAATCTATTAAATGCTTTGGTAATGATTTTGAAACATATAAGTGTAATTTGAGGATTTTCATGACACTGTAAGGCTGTAGTGAAGACTATCTCACTGTAAACTGAGCCCATGCTGGAGAACAGCTTTTTGCCACAATTTCAGTAGCAAAAAAAGCCCCAAACCTATTCATATTCTCAGAACCAGAAGTGTTTGAAAGAGGTGGAACAATTAAATGCTTCTAATATTTGAGCAGGTTAGGCTTGAAATACTTTGAGGTTGAATAATGTTTAGGAAGGCCATAATGGGTACTATGATTGATTTGGAGAACAGTTTATCTTGAAGGAAAATGGTATAGATTAGAGGATCGTTATACCTGTCTTGGAACAAAAACTTAGTCACTTCCTAGAATAAATATTTCCGTAAGTTAATCACATCAAAGTGGTGAGTTGTATTTCTTTGGAGTAAAAGAATGATACATGAAAATAGTAACAATCAAGAACAGCCCACCTACTGAGGAAAAATTGTTTTACACACTACAGACTATAAGACAATCTGTCTTGATGTTTGCATTTAGACTGACTCAAGGGAACATGATAGATATTTATTAACAAACTCCACAGAATAAAAGGCTTTCTGTAGGAATTAATATAACTTACATAGATAACTCACTGGTAAAAATGGTCTGCTTGATTGCTTTTTATATTTGGTGATTTAAGTATTACTTTCTTGTGTGGCCATATCTTGTTGGAATCACAGTGTTTTTAAGATCAGTAACAGTCAACAATGATAGCATGGGAATTTATAATTGAAAGAGTAAAAAAGTCTCATAGAAAATTGGTTAAAAACATCCCTCAACCTTTGAAAGAGTTGATAAACTAGACCACAGTGAGTTTTATGGCTCAAAAGAGAAAGCAAGTTTGAAGGAAAGGTTTAACCATTCATAACCAGTTTAAGCAGGTCATAAAATTTAACCCATCATTAAGCCATGACACTGCAGTTAATAAAACTGCTGGGGGCCATATCTCAGCTGTCACTAAGACACTGTATGAGTGTCGCTACAGTAAAACTGTTTCTAAGTCCCAGCATTATGATTAACAGGCACTTTGTTGTTCACTATCAGTGGTTTACAATTGTGATTGTAGAGATGCTAATACGTGATGTTTACTTCTCTTCAACACTATTTACTAAGTCTGTAATTACAGATTGATGTATTTATTATAAAAATAAGTGCTGGTATTAAATATTAAAAAGTATTAATAAATCTTATTGTATACACTTTTAGTTATCAATATAGCATGACACTGAGGAAGCAAAGCTCTCTACAAAGGTAGATTTACTTGGAAATCCAATACTTCAATTCCTTTTTAAGGACTTGGGAGCAGGTTTCAAGAGGAAAAATATTGGCATGAGAGGAATATGGCCCAGGGGAAAAACTGAAAGTCGAAAGATGGCAACTCAATAGGATCACTGATCTTGCTGTTCCCCTGGGTGGTGACTGCCAGACCACCATCAGCTGTCTTCTAAATGGCAATGAGCACATTTATGGATGCTTGCTACTTTTACTTACCTTTCACACGTTACTCAATATCGTGTAGGTGCTGCTTGCAGAGTCTCTTTATGCAGGTGAAAGTGGTCTGGACAGACATGGCCTAAGAAAACAGAGAGATGAGCCTGCCCCATACTCACCCTGACCCAAGACTTCTCAGTTAACAGATTATGGGCATGATGTGGTTTGTCTCTTTATTCATATGCAGATAATGTGTTTCCTTGCATTTGGCAAAACATTTACTATCCACTACCAACTTTGGACAATTTTCTTTTTTTTTTTTTTAAGAAACAAGTGTGGGTAGTTTTGCCAGTAGCCTGACATTTTACATCTAATGTCTTAAACTGTAGAGCAATGTATTTCTCACTTACTTGCAGAGTTTGTTCTAAAATGCAGTCAGCCAGTCTTCTCTTAAGTGGTTTGCTGCCCTACATGTTCCTGTTCTGCTACATTCATCTTGGCACAGCTTCTTTCTTCAGTCTTTGGGCCGAAGAGGAGATACAAGGACTCCCTGAAAAAATACCCCAGCCTTGGCCATATTGACCACCATCAATGGTCCACTCCGGCCTCCAGTCAGAAGAAATGGAGACACACCATCCATAATGCTGCTGCTTCCTTTGAGAACACATACAGAATCAGTCTGGAGGAAAAAAGGCAACACAGGAAGAACCGTGCCTCATCAATACCACCCTTGGAGACTTGCTGTGCCTTTTGCAATCAGACTTGCCTATCTCACATCAGTCTTTTTAGCCATCAGCGTGCTTGAAGCAAATGTGGGTACAGCCCTTCCCAAATCTTCATTCACAAAGCCTAGACATGAATGCTGTCAGCACAAAAACCTGCTTGAAGGCTAAGCTCATGGTCATTGCTTTGCATAGTGATAACTTCTACCTTGACTTCCTGCACAAAGCCTGAGATCAGTTTTCACTTACTATACTGCTTTGGCAGAATAGTCTGTTTATTGCCATAACTACAGTTTGCACATAGAATTCATTCCTAAAAGATTTACTGAGCTCTCCAGATATTGTTTGTTCACTTACGCAAACAGTGTCTCCAATCCACTTTGTGAAACGGCCCAGTTTCATTTAACACCTTCAGTCAATCACACTTGTTTGATTTAGATTTTTCTTCATGGAAGGCTGTAGAACTGTCATTTATTTCAGCCATATCTTTTTATGACGATTGCCATTATTATATGAATTAGGTGGGAGTTTAGCAGCTGCAGTGTCACTTCAAATCCGTTTTGTTCATCTCTGTGAAAGAATAAAAAAAGTTATCATACCTTTATAGCAGAAGCTAAATTAACTGAAAGAGGATCTATGATCCAGTCATGACAGCTTAAGATGTTACTGTGCATCATCAGAGCAATGGTAACTGCCCATGTGTGTGGTTTCAGTTACAGCACAAGGAAGGTGAAGTAGGAACTAATTGTTCACGGGAATAACTAACATTAGCACATTGCTGGCAGCCCACTATGTCTTAGTTACAAGCATATGCACAAAAATTTACTGCCAATAAGTTTATCTGCAGGAACCCATTAAACTGGGATAACAAGATGTCTCAGGCTCATTTACTTATTCTGATGGGACATACCAATCTTGAAATAAGTATCTCATAATAAATACCATCATTTGTAAACATTCAAATGTATTGCAGAGATCATCACCATAGCAACAGAACTCAGAAGAAGAGTTTCTTACCAGCTATAAAGTCAAATACAATTTTTAGTCAATAGAGTTTGCAATTTGAATCCACAACATATATCAGGAAACACTTGTCATACCTACATTAAAATATTAAAAGGAAATGCTGTGGTGTGGACATGCACACAAAACTCAAAGGGCATATTTTAATGGTGGTGTCCTTTCAGTGGTGTCTGAAGCATTTAGAATCACTTGCCAGACTGACCCAGCTTTTCAAGGAGGCCCAAATCCAGGAAGGGGGTTGTTTGCCCTAACTCAGGAAAGGATAGGCAGGACTATATTTGCTAATCAAGATGTCATCCATGAGTGGATATTAGAGATAACTGTGGCCTAAATGATAGTCACAAACAGCCAGGTCACTGAATCTCTTTGTATGGCACTGAAAAACAAAATTCTGAAGCAAAACTGGGGAAAGGGAGTCAGAGTAGGGCTGCATCGTCTGCACAAGCAGTCTGAACTTGATATGGGAAAAAAGAGAATGGTAATAGTGGTCCTGTGTTTTGTTATGGTCCAAAAAGAAAAAAAAAGGAAAAAAGGCTTTTGCAGGAAGTGGCAAGGTTTGGGGAGCAAGGAGATAACCTTTCTGCCAGAGCTGTGTTTAGACTTGGAGGTGGTCCTAATGCTGATTTTGAAGCCATTTTGGACAAGGAGTTTGTTTTTCCCAGGCCTCCCTCTTTCACTGGACTGCCTTTTAGAAGATAATACAAAGCAAAAACAAATAGCAATTAAGTTCAGGTAAGACTAAATGTCTGACTTGAATCCACAAACACAAGAGATCTTTCAAGCTGAAGCTGGAAACTTCATACCTATGTCAATGGTCTCAGTATTGCTGCAAATGCCTGCTGAGATCATCTAACAGACTGAGACCACAGGTAATTGTGCAAAGAAAACAAGGTACCCTAAGGATGGAGTTAGGACTTTAACTCCGTGTGTTCTAGTTTCTGTTGCCTTAAAAAAATACCGTATTTCCTGTGCCTATTGCACAGTCCTGAAAGGATCTATTATAACACAATCTTTTCCTAGTTCAACAAACACACTCTAATACCCAGCTTTGAAAACTGAAAAATCTCCATCTTTCTGGTGTTAACAGTTCAAACAAAAGGTCAGGTCTTAAAAGGTGAGCTTATACCATTCTATTTGTTGCAATTTGCATAGATACAATGCAGGGGCACTTTTCTTTATGCTACAGGAAACAAGGAGTTTACTTCAAAGAGCACTGAAAGGTGTTCTGTAAGTTCACAGAGCAAAAAACCCCTTTGGTCTAGATATCTGGATGGAAATCTCATGAAAACAGACTCTTCCATAACATTTCCAGTCATTTCTAATCCTAGCTGACTCAGGAACATCAGAGTGATAACATTTCTCAAGTTATTTCAGTGGCCCTGGTTTTGGTCAAACCCAGGAAGCATGTAAACTTCATAAACAAACAGAAGTCTGACAGGCAGAGGAAGCCTCAGAAGAAAGGCTTACTTCAGATTTAGTGTATCTATGGGTAAAATTTTGTATAATATTAATAAAGATGCTTTGTACTTTCATCCAAGAATCATAGGATACCCCAAGGCCTAGTTTGTGCTTCAATTTTTAAACTGTGCAGTTCTGTAAGTCCAGAGCTCCTCACTGCCACGGTTAATTCTACTTTTTCAGCTGCTCTGCCTATGTGAGATATTTTGTACTAACACAGATTATCTTGTTTCACTGAACCAAAAAAAACTCTATTTGGGGTAGGGTGCTGTGGCTAGAGGAGAGAAATATTTCAACATACACGTAAGTCCCCACCAGAAGGAAAAGAATGCAAATTGTATTTGCTCTTCTTGGTCTAGTGTGTCTGCCTTTTTTTTTTAACCATGATCCTTTCTCAAACAGCAGGCGTGCAGGAGGCGATACTTTGTGTGCCCTTCTCTGCCCTTTGCATATGTACCGTGAGTAAGAGACCCCAAAGACCTCATCTCTGCTTATTGTTGTTTGATTTTAGTCTTTATCATGCCTAAATTGGGAGTTTTTAATACAGTTTTCTCTTTGTTATTTTATAACTTATTTTTACTCATTTCAAACTTTTCTGAAGCCTTGAAATCAATCCACTTGCTTCCCAGTGGAGCCTGTGAAGCCCTAAGACCTGAAGACACAGGCAAGTATTAAATGATCAATGAACCCTCTTTGTCTTCTTTGATCAGAGAGCAGAGATCAGTACGGCAGATGCCATGACTTCCAGCAGCAGCCACACTGAAACATTAATGACATTTTCTCTGTACTTTTGCCCACCAGTTTGCCATTTCATTTATAAATTACATGACCACAAAGGAAAACATTGTGTCCAACCCACATCCGTCTGGTCGAGATAGAAGGTAATTGCTTACACAACATAATCTTGACATCTTGTGCTTCACAGCAGTTTTCCTCGTACTTTGAAAGAGAACAAATTGCAGTCTGCAGCTTGGCATCAAATTTGCCAGTAATTTTACCAGTCTAAAGAAAGCTGAGATGTTTGCCTTTACTCAGTAATATCATTTGCTTGGCTCCTAGAATTGTCCAGTCTTAAGTACAAGAGACAAAACATTGCCAGGAGGAAGAATGCTATGCAGGCCTGAGTCACATAGGTTTGTATGAAGTCTTTCATGAAGTATAGAGATAAGACAGTATTAGAAAGGAGAAACTGCTGGTTTGTGAGCAGAGTATGGGACTGGGAGCATAGTGTGGAAACTCCTCCCTTTCAAAACCCCTTCAGTCAATTTTGGCTTTAGCAGAAATGGGTGGATCTGACCTGTCAGAAGGGCACCACTTTCTAGCCCATCATGTCAATTCTCCATAATTCATCCTTCAAGACCATCAAATGTGTGTCTCAAAGACAGAAGGCTATTATGAAACAGAAGTGCTTAATATTTGTCAATCAGTTTGTGATTTTTGCATGAAAAGTGTAGAACATTATTCCTAATGACATGCATCTCTAGATCTGTAAAAATTCTTCAACAAATCTTATAAACTGCCAGTGACAGAACCTCTCCTTTCTTCAAGTCATGCCATATCCTAATCTTCAAGAAGTCTCACAACACACCCCGTATATCTGAGTAGCAATCTGAGTAAAACTGACAAGAAGTCAAAATGCAAAATCCAAGGGAAGGGAGGGAGAAGTTTTAAAGAAAGTAGTTCTAAATGTAGCTTAATAAAGTAGATATATGTATATATATATATACATATACATATATATATATATACGTTCCATTCTGTTTGCAAGTAATATACTTGGTACCAGGATATTCCCCACTCTCATGAGTGAAAGCATTTTTTTTGAGTTTTGGGCTTATTGCCCATTAAAGATATCATCAGAGTCATCTGACTCTTGAATGGCTAAGGATTCTTCTGAACAAAGAAAGACAAGCCCGAATTTGGAAACTACCAGCCATAGGCAAACCATGTGCAAATAGAGAGATTTGAACCTAATAACAGCAAGCAAATTTGCCACTGGTAGTTTGCTCTCAAAAATATAAACCATGAGGCTAGTAGCACCTCTACAGCACAAGCTTGAGCTCGTCACACCTGTCCAACCTTGAAAACTCGAGCAAGAGAGGAAACATGATCCCAGTCCCCTTTGATATACCTGTTCACTCCACAGAGGCTAAGGAACACCTCTGAAAGATCAGTGCTTTGGTGCCAGCCATAGGTATCCTCTTCTTGTTGCATCTCACGAGTTTTGATCCAGACTCAGGCAAATTTCAGTAGCAGGATGGTTATTCTCAAGCAGGAGTATGCCTGAGCATTACCCGTCCCCTGAGGCAGCTGGCTGGCCTCTGTGGCAACCTTGGTCATTGCTACCAGTCAGTGCTCCTGCTCGAAGTGCTCGCAGCCAGGCACAGCCCCATTTGCAAACAGTCCTTCCCTGTCAGCCACTCTTGGTGGGTGCTTTCTGCTGGCAATATTTGTGGCTGGCTCTTCCCGCTGGCCAGGGCTGGTGCTAGCTGCCCTGCTAATTGCTTTTAACCTTGTTCCAACAAAGTTTGTTCTCAAGTAATCTTTCCCACCACCTATCTGCTTTGCTTGTTAATTTGCTGGCTGATGCCCTGGTTTGCAGGAAAGGCTCTCACAACAACCCCTGCGGTGATCCAACATGCGAAATCCGGAGTCCTCACTTCAAAACCAGAGGATACCCTTCGTGGTTTAGTCCTCTGAAACTTAAAAGCTGTCCAGCACCTTCTTTCACTAGTGTGAAGAATGATACCATGTTTTCTACCTCTTTAAAATCTGATTGTTTGTGAAAGAAATGGTCCCTAATACTGAAAAAAAAATCAAATCATTTTCTCACTTCATTCTATTCCATTAGCCTCTTCCAGACTCATTCCTTTAACATTCTTTTTGAACAGATACTAACCAAGGGTACTTCCCTCTCACAGTAATGAGGGTGTCTCCTCAGCCTTCAAATCAGCAGATTTGTACTATTAAGTGTCATTACTAACATTGTTTTTCGTGACTTAGCTTTGATTAACATTTTTATATTATTATGCTGTCCTAATGATGTAATATTTTTTAGCACAGCAACATCCTTAAATAAAGAGCTTTATATGTGTGCAAAACATTACCAGAATTACAGATCTCTTGTTCTGATAACAGTTGAAGAGATTCTTCTAAGTGGGAGCTAAACTTCATTTGCAGATTCAAAAACAGAGGCTTCCAATGTGTAGCTAAACCATTAATGGATTAAAGATGCAAAACTTCCTTTTTTTTTTTTTTTCTGTGAAAGAGATAGGAAAATAGACAAAATTCTACATGGAATTTCACAATAGACCTCATAAAGCTAAATTTTATGTCCAGACCACAGGAGACAATAGAGTGATTTACAGCAAAACTCTGTCTGGTAAGAGGTTAACATGCAGAAACATGTACATCACTAAACGTTAACTAATCTGTCAGGCATATCAAGAAAAATCAAAGCTTATTACATGTTCAAATAAGGAGTCGATAAAAATGTTGAACAGTGTTAGGCATGGACATGAGAAACACATCCATTTGGTAACATTTCCCCATCAACAAATACTTTTTGGTATCTGCCAGCTGGCCAATTTTTAATCCATTTAGTGTGTGCTATACTGACATTTTAGCTGCTGTGATGCTAAACAAAATGGCTGTGTAGGAATATAACTATGAACTGTTTTGTTTATTAACCTATATTTGATCATCTCAAAAACAATAGTAGTAGAAAATCTTTTTTCCTCAAAATCATGTTGCGGTGGCTGATCCTGACTGGATGTCAGGTGTCCACCAAAGCTGCTCTATCCCTCCCCTCCTCAAGTGAACAGGGCAGACAAAATATAACAAAGGTTCATGAGTTGAGGTAAGGACCGGAAAAGATCATTCACCAAATACCATCATGAGCAAAGTGTTGTTTCTGCCACTGTTCAGGAGGAGTCCTTTCCCTGCTCCAGTCAGGGGTCCCTCCCACAAGAGACAGTTTTCCATGAACACCTCCTGCGTGAGTCCTTCCCACAGGCTACGGTTCTTCATGAACTGCTCCAGTGTGGGTCCCTTTCCATGGAGTGCAGTCCTTCAGGAACACGCTGCTCCAGTGTGGTTTCCCCATGTGGTCCCAAGTCCTACCAGGAAACTTCACTAGCATGGGCTCCTCTCCACAGATCTGCAGGTCCCTACCAGGACTCTGCTCCACCACAGGTTTCCCACAGGTTCACAGCCCTCTTTTGGGCATCCACCTGCTCCAGTGTGGACCTACTCCAGGGGCTGCAGATGGATTTCTGCACCTCTGTTGAACTCCATGGGCTGCAAGGGCACAGCTGCCTCACCACGGGCTGTGGGGAAATCTCAGCTCTGGAGCTTGGAGCACCTCCTGCCCCTCCTTCTGCACTGACCTTGGTGTCTGCAGCATTGTTTCTCTCACATATTCTCACTCCAGTCTTCTCTGACTGCAATTATTTCTGCACAATAACTTTTTATTTCTTCTTAAATCTATTATTCCAGAGGTGTAGCCACATTTCTGATGGGCTCAGCCTTGGCCAGCGGTAGGTCCATCCTGGAGCTGACTGGCGTCACCTCTGTTGGACATGGAGGAACCTTCCGGCAGCTTCTCATAGAATTCACCCCTGTAGCCTCTGCTTCTACTGAAAACCTGGCCACACAAACCGAATATACATGTTTATTGGTATTAATGTATTCCATTTGATTGATCCTCTCTCTGCTTTATCTTTATTTTGCCTGGCAGTGGAAGTTTCCTAGGCTAAATTTAAAACTGAAACACCATAAAAATATAAAATCTCTTTTATAAGTGACAGGGATGAAAAAAGTGTTTTGCCAGAATCTGCAGATTAGTCTTTACAGAGGATGCTCAACACCAACACCATTTTTTGTTAAATATGATTTAATAAAAAGGAAACTAGTAATACTGCAGTCAGGGGACAAAGTTTTTGACAGAAAGGGCAGGAGGATCATGTGTCATAAGAGAAGGATGTTGTTTTACTCTTTAGCTGGAGAAAGTTCCCTCATTCCTGAGCTGTTCTATTTTTCGTATAAATTGAACCATCGTTTTTAATATGATTCAGACTTTTTAGATCTATGTTTAGATGATTTTTAAGCTGTCCACAAAAGGAGATTTTTTTTTTCTATATGTAAAGGAAAGAATTGTTTTAGCACTTGTCAATTTCAAGACTCTAGTGGGTATGAAAAGGGTTTATGATTTTTTATCATAGAACCATTGAATGGCCTGGGTTGAAACGAACCTTGAAGACCAACTGGTTCCAGCCCTCCTGCCATGGGCAAGGATGCCAGCCTTAGATCAGGTTTCTCAGGACCCCATTCAACCTGACCTTGAACACTTTCAGGAATGGGACATCCACACTGTTTCTCTGGGCAACCTATTCCAGTGCTTCACCACCCTCTGAGTAAAGAATTTTTTCCTAATACTTAATTTAAACCTTCCCTTTTTTAGTTTAAAACCATTGCCCCCCTTGCCCTGTCTCTGCCCACATAAAAAGTTCCTCTTCCTCCTTTTTATAAGCCCCCTTGAGCTACTGGAAGACTGCAATGAGGTCTCCCCAAAGCCTTCTCTTCTCCAGGCTGAACAGCTCCATCCCTCATATATTGAGCTCCTGGGTAGTGGTGGTGTTCCCTTAGGAAAAGTCTGTAAACAGTTTGATGCAATATAAATCCAGAAAGGTGTAAATATTGACATAGACTTTTCCTGTGCAGTATTCAATATTCAATTTGATTGATTTTTGTTAATATCTGGTTTGAATATTAAATATTTAAATTAATTTAAATCATTAAATAGTGGCACTGGATTTCAAGTATTGTGGCCTTGACTTAGAGAATTCTATGGGAAAAATCAGCATTAAAATTATTTACAGATTTTTACAAAGCTATAGAACAGAGAATGGTAGAGAAAATGTTAGAAACTTTGCTCTATACAGTCCTAAGAGTTATTGAGTGAAAATCTGTGCAGTTCCAGATCATAATTCCTGCCAATGTCATTATTTGCCTTTTCTCCCCAGGAGATATTAATATCCTTAACACCATAAAAGAAACTGCATAATGAGGCAGGAGTTAATTCTGTTCTTATACAAATTTAGAAGACAAATATTTTGTCTTCTTATAACATATTTTTTGTTTTTGTTTTTGTTTTCCTCTCAGGGTTCATCAGTTACTGGATGTCTTCTGTCCAGTTCCCTTTTCTGTTTTGGGAATCACCCAGAAGGGAGAATCTGAAGCATTTTGAAGGGCAAAAAGAGATGCTGATATATTCAAAAACAATGCAGCCATTCCAGGTGGAGCAATACATGCAGAAAGGTGAAGTATCTTTTCCAAGGATAGAACAGAATACAGCACTCATCTGTTGTGTAGTTGTGATCTACTGAAGATACTTCACCCATCATTCAAAAAATGGCGTGTACTTCACAGATGTGGATCCCTCATAAAATTAATAAAAATTTATGGATAATCTAACATAAATAAAAAAAATTTCTTATGATATGCAGCAATATAAATAAAGGCGTTTCCTCTCCTTAAAAACAACTATTTTTTCCTTCCCAGATACGATACTGATGTTGCTGTTATGGACAATTAACATGGAAGATCAAAAATTTGTAAAAATGAAGTAGTGAATGGGAAACCAAAAAACCTTTACAGTACATGTGATTTGATGTCTGAGAAGCGTATATATATTTATAGTGCAAGAGGATTATCGAGGGAAAATAGCCCGGCTTGTTAGCACTTGATCAGAGGGATTCACATTGGACTGATAAAATAAAAAGGGAGATCTTGTTAAAGAATTCAAAGTTACTGGAGTGTTTTGTTACTGATAGTCTCATGCTCAGCAAGACTAGCAGTGTTTGTACAATCTAATTATAGGGGAAACTGAATACCAAATGCTATCATATCTTTAATGGGGGATCAGGATGAGTTAGTGGAAGTTTTAACAGGCTGGGCAGGAAAATGTGGATCAGTAGTACTCCTGCAACTTGGAAGGTTTGAACTCTTATATTTAGAACATACAAGCTTTAAAAATAGTTTAACAAAAGGTGTAGAGGTGTCTGAAGTTGGTGTTGCTCCCTTTTCTTTAGAAAAGACTAAGAGCACCGAATAACGATGGGCAGAGCAGACCCAGGGAGCAGCCTGAAGCATCTCCAGGTCTGGCTCCCATCCAGACCATGGAAGAGCTACCTTGGAGCTGCTTGCCTCACCCCTGGAGCCTTCCTGGGACTCCAGGCACCATCCTGGATGTCAGAGCTGGAAAGCTCAATGGTGACAGTGTTGGCTCCCACAGTGAATACCCAGCTAAAACACAACACCCACAGAAACCCAGACATTTGCTGATACCTCAGCCATCCAGACAGTTCAAGGAGACAAGTTTTAAGTGATACTTCACTTAAAGGGTGGGGAAAATGAGGCAAATGGCTACCAGCTCAGACTCCAAGTGGTACAGTCTCATTTGCAGCATTACAGATCTGCCTCCCTGGGACCTTCTGCATCTCGTCCAGCTGGTTAGATCCACCTGGGACACACTGAGCAGTTGCATAGTGTATCTTGGTCAAGATGTGAAAGCTGGGAGTAGGAGGGAGTGCCATATTGAACCCAGAGCAAGCCCTCCTTGGTGGGAGAGCTGCCTGCATGCCACCCAGCCCTGACCTCATCACAGGCTATATAACTGATGTCCCATAGGACATCTTCATTGGAGACCTTGTAATGTGGGAGAGCAGCAATTTGAGAGGCAAGAGGAAGAACAAAAGATCCAGTGCTGGGCTTAGCAGGTAACTCTGGGGGCTCTACGTCCTCCTGGAAAATGTTGCCTCTGCACCAGAGAGGAGCAGGCCTGTCTCCTCTGGTCTCTGGTGGCACAGTGTGTTTCATGCACACTATAGAGCTGGACCCATGCCATGAGCACTAACAGAGCATTATGCAGCCAGAGGGAAACCTTACAATGTCCAGTGCAGACAGACTTCTGGGTCTGTCAGTCCTGCCTGACACCTGAATCCATAGCAATGGAACTCTGCCTTTTTCACTGGGCAAATCCTCCTCGAGTTGTGTTTAATGAGCCCCTCAGTCATTCTGCAGAAGTGTTGATAGTGCAATTGTTGTCTGACCACAGGAACTGTAATTGTTGTGTCAATCTAACACTTTGTGGATGAGGTCAAGATATTATGGTGATAAAATCACTTGAGGTTATGGAAGAACATATATATATGTGTGTGTACATTTATATATGTGTATATATGTATGTATATATAGGCATATATGTTGATTTCAAAGACCATCTAAGTCAGTGGTGAGTTTCCTATTTGTCCCCATTAGTTTTAGCTTAAACCCTGTGGGACTGACATTTAAGGGAACTAGCAACTGGGCAGGGACTCCAGAGACCAGTTTGCACAGATTTTTCCATTTGCCTCGTGATGACCTCAGTCACCTCTCCCTATGACTCAATTTCCCCATCTGCAAATGGGGTAATAAGCCTGACCTTCCTTAGAGAAGGATGAAAATCTACAAATAAAAAAGGTGAGATGAGCTGGATATTCTTATTTTTTCCTAGTAATAAGGCAAGAAGATAAAAATAGAAGAGAAACTTAATCCATTTGAGCAAATGTGTTTACCTCTGGTGGGGAAGCTGAGCTCTTAGAATTTATTTTATATTAGCAGAAAATTTCTCAGCAGCAGCTGCAGAGATTAGTAATCTGCAGTTATTTTGAACTAAAATCTATACTGTCTACATTCAGAGTGTGTCATTACCCAACTGCTGTTAATCACTCAGTGCAACAGTGGTGGCTAAGGTTGATTCCCAGCCTCAGACCCTGCCCTTGGTGAACACAAAAAGCAAAATGGTCCTTGCTGCTCCTTCAGGAAGCAGCTTGAGACAGGGCTCAGCTAGAAATCAAGCTGGAAAAAGAAGTCTGGGCTCTAATCTAATCAGTGGAAACTCTCCTCACCTCTACAAAGCCAGGGTTTAGCCCTGTATCCAAAAATAAATATCAAGGATTTTCCAGTGCCTATCTGTGACTTTTAAGAATGAGCCTGGATAGGCTTCCTCCCAGTGGCAGAAGCCAGCAGCACTCTCGGCAGCAGCATTTATGAGCATCTCCTCCGTCGCAATATTGTGTGGAATGTGCTTACCAAGGCTTGCAGCTATTGAACTCTTTCAGTCGTATCACAGAGCTGCTGACCTCAGGAGTGTATTCAAGAACATTTTTTAGCTATGGCCAAGAGTTGCTTGTCTGGAGGGTGTTTTGAAAGATAGTGCAGCCACATGCTTTGAATAACTGAATCAAGTGAATCTCACATGTTCAATTCTATTTTCATTGGTTTCTACAGCTACTGGGGACAGTGCAGGGCACAACATCAGCTCTGGTCACATAGCTAGAAATACAGAGAAAGACACAGGATTCAATAATATCTCAGCTCCCTACGATCCAGCAACAGAAGTCCTTTGGCACAAGAATGTTCCATTAACCTCATTTTTGGAACCAGGCTGATGGTTAGGAAGGGCTTTGTGTTTACTTGATAGATTTACAATAGGATTACATTGGCCTTCTGCTCTCTGTTTATCTGGCTCTCATTTCTAGTTAAGCATTCAAAGCAATACCCTTGGGTTTGACTACATGAGAACCAAAACTGCTGAATTGAAATGGCTAAAATCTGCACATCTTGCCTAGGAGTCCATGAATCCTTGGAGATAAGTACAGAAGTCTTGTCATGAATATAGCATGGACATTCGCAGTGGCCAAAGCATCAAAGTGAGTTTACATGTGCTGCCTGTAAATGCTGAAATTTGGGGTGATTTTTTTCTGTCATGAACAGAAGTGCAAAATACGCTGTTTGTATAAACCAGGACGCACCCTAAAATACCCACAACCCTGTTACCAGCACAGGCAAGGTCCAGTGAAGGACACGTATCACTAAAGTGAGCAGAAAAATGCAAATGCAAATGAAATGCATCAGAAGGAAGGTGACAGCAGGGTTCAGTGAATGTCAGAGGAAGGGTGGACATTGAAGATGCAAGTCACCAAGGCTGACCTCAGACCATGAAAGGAAAGATCATCACAAATGCCAGTAATAAAAGCAGATGGGGATGTGGCATAACATTGGCATCCCAATACATCATTGACTAATAAAATGACCAATACCATAATGATACTTTTCACCACAAAAATCTACAAGTGTCTAAAGACTTCAAAGACAGTAAACTCATTTTGTAGATGACAAATACTGATGAAAAACTCAATTAAGAGCCCCATAACCCACCACTCAAATGTTGAGCTGCTTGCCCCAAGCTACATAATTAATTGCTGGTGTATTGTGATACTTTCTCCTTATTTTATTCAGGGGATATTTTATTCTCCAGTTACAGTAGTAATAATCATGGCTTTGTCTTCTTTATGGCGTTGTCAATCACAAATGGTGGAGTAGAAAGAAAATATACCCCATCTATGCCAGCAAAAATAGTAGTAAGATTTAGCCATTTTTTTAAGTATTCCTTCTTGAAACAAATAAACAAAAATAAAAAGGGAAGTGGAAAGGTGAGTGGTTTGCGTTGAGGTCTTTTTCGTATAAGGCTTTACAGTGCTTTATCTCTTTAAAAAAAAAAATGGTTATAAAAAATAATAATAAAAAAATTTTCCCTGTCTTTTAGCCACAATTGTAATCCACATTAAACATTAAAAAATTGCCTAATGTTGATGCAATTGCTGATCACAGTTGTGGTGGTCATTTTAAGGAAACAGACCCACAACTTTGATTTGGAGTCACTGAATCAGCCAAATCTAAACATAAATTCAGCCTTTGTTGCTTTATGCTGAAAGTGTGGCTCAGAAAGCCACCTCAATAACCTTGCCTACTCATTCATTTGGCTTTTATGAATGAAAACCAGAGATCTTGGGTATTGGTTATAGTGGGGTGGTTTGATGTTTTTATTCTGAACAGAATGCAGCCTTTTCTACTGTGGATATTTGTGTGATTTTATATAGTCTGAGATAATTCAGATTGGGTCAGGGCATCCTGAATTTGTCTGTAAGATGACCAACATAAAATTACAGAGATTCAAGACCATACTTTGGCATCTTTCCATGTGTATTTTGTGTAGATAAATATCATCTAAGAGAAGAACAGCCAACTTCTACAGAATTGCAATATTTTTACTAAATACAGAAGCTGTGATTCTAACAGTCTGGCTTAATTTACAGAAAATCATGAATTTATATGTTACTGTTCAGTACTTTTTTCCCTGATGTCAGGTATTTTATTTTTTTTAATTGCTGACATCTGAAATTGAACCCAATTCTGTTTATCAAAAGGCAAGAACTTTCATTCAAGTTGCCCATTAAAGTTTCACCCCATTATGCAAGTTATGGTGTATTTCACACAGAAGGACAAGCTCTGTCTGTTTGTAGGAGAAAAGAGCTGTTCAGGTATATGAATGGACTTATCTAAAAAATTCAGCCATTAACCCCTTACTAGATTGCTGCAAAATGTGTTCTCCTTCATATCTTCTCCTTGTGTATTTGAATACTTATTTACAGAGGGAGGCATCTGATCTTCTCTTCCCTTCCCATTGCTCTTCCTCAAAACCAGCCAGTGGTCAGCCTGGCCATTTTCACATGGGAAGCAGGAACAAGTCAGAAACTTCTCACCTGAGTCCCACTGGCATTTATGAATATCAGAGATTTTATATAATAATTATGCAGCATTTTAGCTACACTGGTCACTCTTAATGAAGCAGATTTGGACTTCTGTGAAAGACAAGGCTGAGAGTATGAAGGATAAGCTTTTTCTCACTCAGCTGCCTAAGAATTAGGCACTTTCTTTAAATGATCACCCAAGATTCCTCATGAAACACTCATCCAAATAACCTCAGGAAGGGAGGAACAGTTATGATCAGTGTCTACATTTCTCTGTTGAAAAGAGAGAGAGAATTTAAGTGACCATCTTGGGCTCAATATTTAATACTTAGATATATAAAAAGTTAGGAGAGATGAACTAAAGCAGGAGAAGTATATGCCAAAACTACTTAGGACCTTTCGAAACTATAATTATACAAGTAGCACAAAAAAGCTTCACCCAAATATAGATTTAAAAAAGCTATCACTCTGCTGTAAATCTGTATCTAAAAAGGTTAGAGCTAAAAACCTAAGACAGGATGTTAAAAATAGGTGTGACGGGTTTATATTTAGGTATCTAAAGGACTAGTAAGGATTTTTTTAAGTGTGTCTACTGAGCAGAGCCATATGGGCTCAAGGGGAGCTACTAGCATTTGCTTTTGAAATGAAGAGATATGTTGAAAGTTTTAAACAGACAGAGAAATCTATTTTATGCCATTACTATTGTTATTAATGATTTTTACTTAAAGGTTTTTTTATTGTCACATAGGTCCACAACAAGAAGATCAAATTTTGTTGCCTTTTTTACATTAAAATCAAAGGCCAGGATTCAGATGTCCTGAAATCTTGCCTCCTGTGGGACACAGAGACTCAAGCATTCCTGTCCAAGTGTTCATGCTTACAGCTGGAGAGGCAATTTCCCAGCATCATTACACTGCCACAGAATTAAAATTTACCAAGCAACTCATTTCTATGTGCTCAGAAACACCCTAGCCTGCAATGACCATATCTTAATTTGCCTTTATTCTTCTGGAGACTCTAAGCTCTGCAAGAATCTGCAGGAGCAGATTCTTCAACAAGTACATGTACCCTGAACAGGCCTAATAAATCCTGACAGCAAGGGTGGACATTACCTGGAGGGCAGCTGGTAGAAGTGGGAATAGGCCCTATCTCACCCAGCCTCTTGAGTAACACCAGAGCTTTCATTTGAAAATCTCAAAAATAAGAATGGATGATTTTTGTCTGCCTCCAGCCGACGATGCAGACCAGCCCTCATAAGGAAAAACACAAGACAGGTTAAATGCGTGTATCAGAAAATCATAAAACTAAAGAGCTTGGAAAGGACCTCTAAGATCATCATGTCCAACTGTATGTGCATGGGCATACTACCTGTGTGTGAGTGGTAGCATTTACAGGCTGTAAAACTGGACTGAAGTTTAAAGGTGTTTGTCTGGGCTTTCTCCTAGGAAACAGGGCAAGAAGAGGATGAAGAAACACATTCAGTGCTCCTTAGTTGACAAGTGATTAAAAATGGTAGATCTATCCCCGTAGATGGTAAATGCTTGTCCCAGGAAGAATCACTTATATCAAAACTGTTTCTTAAAGCATGAATCTGGAAATACCTTGAAAGATGGAGACTCCTGGAGAGCCCTTTGGTCTTATCATGTATACAGAGAGTTGTCTATAGTTACAGAGAGCAATATTTTTCTGTTCTGGATTCTATTGAAGTCTTGGATCTCTTGAACCACAGCCAGTGACAGAAACCAGCATAACTGGGATGATAAAACCCTGCATGACAAGAAAAATGCCAAAACAACAAGCACCACATTCGTAGGACTAAAAATTAAAAATAAAATATAAAGGGGTAGACAGGGAGAAATATTTGCCATTCCTAAGAAGATTTTTAAATCAAAGGGGGACAGTGTGATTAGATTATGGCCCCAGAATGACAACAACTCAACTTTCTCTTTGAACTCCGAGAGGCTCCCAGGATGAAGTTGTGTTCAAAGACAATTCCTTTGCATGAATAATATGGGGGAGGGTTTAATTACCACCTCCTCCTCTCATTCTTCATCGTCTCTAGCCAGAAAGCTCAGGTTTCAGCAGTTTTGTTTCTCACTGACACTGTGGCAGACTGGGGGATGGGAGAGAAGGGTAGAAATACTACAAGGCTGGGAAAAAAGGGAAGCAGCCAGTGAGCTGTAGCAAAAAGGACAAGAAAAGAAAAGGGCAGTACATCATTCATATAAAAACCAGTTTAAAAAAAAAAAAAGGAAGCAAAAGAAAAGAAAGAAAGCACTATCCCACTGATACTATAAAACTCTGGAGAGAGTAGTGTCAGGAATCACAAGTCTTATGCAAAATAGTCCTGTGTCTCAAAACTCATCTCGCTCAGAGGTGTTACATTATAGCACTACGGGAACCATGGTATAAACTGGGTTTTACTCTGTCTAACTCAGCTTAAATAGAGCTACAACAGATCCAGACCAAGAATGAGTAAATCCTAGTGTTCCTCTGTGTAAATAAAGACTGGATTCATGTTGCCTTTATATTTATGTTGTCACTTATCCCCTTTTTAAAGGATACAATATGAAGCACTGCTAATGTTATTGGCCAGTATCACCAAAGAGAGAAGTGTCAGTCTGTTTTTAACAGATTTCAAATCTCTTCAAATACAGTTGATTTGAGCTCATATAATATTCACAGCTTAGAGCTGAGGTAAGAAATGCTCTTAGTATTATTAATTAAGTGATAGCCATGCTATCACTTGTCTCTGCAGACTTCTTAAAATATCTGCAATAAGAGTGCCCTCTCTGGACAGAGAAGTAAGCTCTCCACATACATTGCAGAGAAAGGGGTCTGCTCTGTTTCCTTACTCCGAGTGGCTCAAAGCTGTCTCTGTAATACTTGGTGGAGAATCACCTCTTGCTGTTCTCTGCCCAGCTCCTTTGCCAGCTGAGGACCTCTGCAATGCAGTGTCCCCAACGTAGGAACGGTACTCCCTTTCTGACGTGAACTTTCCCTCATCAGGGCTCTGCTATGAGTCAGTTGGAACCAATTACTGTGTTGTGCAAAGCTCACGTTAGGCAATAGCAGCTGTGTGAGGCAGCAGATTCCTCCCAGGTTGCTCCATTTCCAGTGGTTTCTGACTAACTATCCCTGTCCGTGCCAGGTGTTGATGGGACACCCCACCATGAGGGAAAGGCTTCACTTGTTCTCCTTCACTTTTTCTTGGGTGGAAGTGAAAGGCAGCAGAGCAGGAACTTAGAGTGCACTTGGTTGGGTCCACCCAACCCAGGGGCACCCAAGGACACCTGGCAGCAGGAGGAAAGGATCATCACATGCCTGATGTCTCGATTACCAAGTAAAAGTCCAGGGCTATTTATACTCTGTAGATGTGGCCTGTGAGCCCCTTTCGCGGCATGTACAAGATAAGCATAATTCTGCATCACACAAGGTGCTGCTTGAGTGATTATCCCTAGGAAGAGGGTGAGAGGAAAGTTGGAAATATTCAGTGGGGCTTCTGATTTCTGTATAAACAAAAGAAGACAGAAAGTAAACAAAAAAAAACAAAAAAAGGAAAAAACCCTTTTAAATTTTATTTCAATGAAAGATTCCTCTCTGTTTCTGAGAAAAGAAAACAGAGATGAGCCAGTATAACACATCACCATGAACTGGCTCTACCCACCTCCACACCTTAGGGGATTTGGCAGCTGACTTGCATTTCTGGAAACAATGCCCAGCAGAGGGGATTGATCAGCCAGCCAGAAGACGACGAAACAAATGACACCAGAGGAGATGAAGGTTCCCAGTAGCAGACTCACGATAAGGATTCAGAGCACTTTGCAGCCCTGCCCTCTGTGCTGCAGCCAGCTCGAGCAGCCCACGCAGTTGCTGAACTGCTTTGGGGAAGACCAGCTCCTGGAAGAGAAAAGATAAAGAAAGAGACATGGACAGATCACCCAAGACTAATGATGGAAAAAAAGTGAAAATGCTTGTAAGAGGAAGTTTTCACTATGCCAGAATCATTATTAATTCTCTGTAACTCCCTGTGACTAAGAGTTGTTAAACGTCATGGGCATTTTAAAATGTAGATATTCCATTACACAGGCAAAACCAGCTAAGATATTGGGTTATGCAAAGGGGATTAACTGCAATGGGCATTTTTCATTCATTTTTTAAGAGTCTTTTTTCAAAAGTGTTTTTTACCTGGTCTGTTTAATTAACAACTAGCAAGTTGTTGTTACCTTCTCTATTTTAACTTCTTTTTTTCTTTTTTTTTTTTTTTTTTTGGTAATTTGTCAGTGTTTTTTAACTCCCATGCCAGTTTCAAAAACATTAATGTATTTCAAGCAGTGGGTGAAGTGTCCAAAAGATGACCAAAATCTATTCCCTCACTGTGATCAACATGGACACAATGCTTAGTAGATACCACCGAAGAAAAACTGGACAGGAAGCAAGACTTGATGGTCACGGCACCACTTGCTTTGATATGAAATGATATTTATAGAATTTTCTTTTTCATTTTTCCATGACTTTTTCTCTTCAGGGTCTTTTATGCAGGTAAATCTAATGTAGCATGTTTGCCTTTCATTGCTTTGCACAGCACCCCATTTTTTTGAGCAACATGAGACTTTGAAATATCTGGAATATCTGAAAGTCTTTTGCCTAACAGGGACCATATGACAGTAGGCACTACCAGGCTGTTTATACACCCCATACTCCAAACTCAGGTATTCACAGCAGGTCTCAGCTGAAAGATCACCTTGTTTTTTAGTTCAGAGCCAACGCTGCTGCTGTACAGAGCTGCCAAAGTACCAGCACACAGAAAACCCTTTGCAATGTTGGCGATGGACAAAAAGCTCAGGTGGGCAAAGGGCTGAAAAGTCTCTTAGAGGCCACACACACCCATACATGAGTTACCATCACTCTGAGCCTCCTCAGTTCTTGTGTGCACCTGTAAAATCCCTTTGAACATGCAGGTGGGGGCTTCTGATGTCTTTGGTACCGCCTAAGTTAAACATATGATACTGCCTTCTGAATCTTCAAGCTTGCCTTAAGCTTCCACTGTTTGTCTGAAATTGGGTAAAGGGGCATAAATTCACGTCTTGCAAAGCAAACACTGAGCAGTTCATTGAAACACATGGCCCTTTTCTTCCTCTGTAAGAGAGGTCTGGAGCAGCTAAGCAAACTCAAAGGCGGGATACAAGATAAAGGCAGCTTTGAGAAGAAGGATTTGAAGTTTTGTTTTTCCATTGCTCCATTCTAAAAATAACAATCAAACCTCAGGAAAGGGTGAGGTGGCACCCTCTTGTTACGGACTGTGAGTGTTGGTGCACAGATGCTATGCAAGTAAGTATCCCTAGCTGGGGCTTGGATTTGAGTTCAGGTGTGGCAAGTCCCTCAGGAGTGGCTCCGTACTTCACAAGGAAGCAGTAGAAATGTTACAAGTCTTTGCAAAGACTGGTGTTTGCTTGCCTTCACAAATCACCTCAACACTTTCACCCACATTTCTTGATAAGAAACAATTAACATCCTGATTTTTCCCATTGTTATGAGGAATTGTAAATAAAGGATGGATACAAATTCCTGCTGTCCTGGGTGCCAGGAGGGAGAAAACCTTGGTACATCCATCAGCTGGTGATATCAGACGGTGAAGCCAGGGAAAAACCACCAGCTGCTGTTCCAGAGCACCAGGAGGAAGCAGGCTGAGGGTTCAAAGGACCCTGCAGATGTGCCTGGAAAGGAAATGGGGAAAGAAGTGTCTGTTAGCTGTCACTTCCCTTGGACCAGAATGCAAAGGACATTGGCAAAGTTTTCTCCTGTTCTTTCAAGAACAGATATTTATGAGCGGCTCTCTACTAATTCAGTTCTTATTTTCCCATGATTTCTCTGTCTCCACTCAAGATGCATCTCCTTCCAGCAAGGAGTACAACTTACACAGATGAAGAAACCCCCTGATCTTCAAAGGGCTGCACCATATTGCCATAATGCCATCATAGCAAGACTTAGCCCCATCTATACAGGCAAGATCAAAGAGTATCCTACAGAGTCAGGATGCTATTGCATTACAACATGATTCTTCCCCATGACAGATTTGGCCAAAAGCCAGACAATGAAATGGGTCTGCTCACAGTGAACGGACTTGGAGTCTTAGACAGCAGTTAGAGATTTATGCTGTTGCCGCTGCTTCAATCTCTGATATACTCACATCAGAAATCAAATCAAGATGCATTACAGGCTGAGCCAGCCATCTGCAAACCAATGGGATGAACTTTGTACCTTGTGTGTCATCACTGTAGCTAAACATCTTGCATTTTTCTTTCATAAAATGTGTACATTGAGTTAATTAATCATTAATAATAGTTAATATCAGGTAATATTAATCTCCAGATAATGTGGGAAGAAAAATCCTTTGGGAATATCCCTATGTGAGCATATCAAGAAACCATGCTGTGCTTTCATTTTCTAACGTAACTGCCCATTCAATGATATCTTGAATAGGAAGTGGCATAGATCTTTTTGGTGGGAGTTAGCTGTTAAGGTGTTTTAATGAAAGGCAATTAGCAGGAGGTAGGAACCTGAAGTCCCAAGGAATGCCACAAAATCCAGAGATTTTTGTGAAGAGATTTTATCTCTCCTTCATACATCTGTACTCTTGATTTTGGTCTTGAAGTCATGGATGTACTCAACATTCCTTGCAATACACAGGTTGAATCCATCAGTACTGTGGATTAGAAAGTGAAGAGTGAAAGAAATAAGCCTGTTGGGCTTAGTGAATCTTGCAGGACTAGCAGAGAGACTGCGACCATTAATGCACCCATGTTAAAGAGGCTTGTGTCTTCCGTAATCTGGAAACTGCCCAATGTTTTCTGCATGCATGCGAGATCGTGCATGGTGGAATTTACGCTGCATACCCAGTCATCACATCTGACATGAGTCATGGCATATGCTAAGATCAAATCCATTGCCAAAAAAAAAAAAAAGCTAAGGGTTTTGTACAAAAATATAGATTAGAATGGCCTGAATGAGTACATTTGCTGGGTCAAGTGATGGGTTGCAAAATCTGAAACTGCTGCAACAAAATTCCCAGCAGCCATATGCCTAATATGTTAACATGTCTGTGTTTATTCTAGTAAATTAAATTAATTAGAGTCTGTCCACTGGTTCTGAAGGGTCATGTTATGATTTGTGTTCTCACAACTGTACTGGAGCCTGCAGCTCATTCTGCCTGGTTTGGGAGAGTAGGCACAGCCTGACCTGCTGTCAGATGTGCATATTCAAAAGGAAAAAAAATTCTTGCTTGATCTTAGAAAGCTGAGAACTCTGCAGGTGACATTAAATGTCATAGGAGGATACAGCTCTCTCTGGAAAGTACTTGCAGAAAAGGGGCTTTTTAAGTGTCAAGTCCAGCAGGGCCCTGAGTTCTGGACAGATGGCAAATGGAGAGTGCCATGTTTTACCACTGGGCAGAGAACAAGAGTGTTTGCAAAATCACTGTTCAAATAATGGTTTAGTGGTGGACTTGGCAATGCTGGGTTAACAGCTGGACTTAGAGGTCTTTCCCAATCTAATTGATTCTATTCTGTGATTATGTTAAATTGTGTGTTTGCCTGCACAGTCCATTGTGTGAGATGCAGTGGATTACTACAAAAGGTTAATAAAATCAGTAGTGTAAGCTGTGTTTAACATCTAGAAATAGACACATAACAGGGGCACTGAAGATACTTTCATAGGCAGATCACTGTGTGTCCTCCAGACACACTGGGGAAAAACCACTCACTGAAATACAGGAAGATGCAATGGGGGCATATATTTCTTTAGCCAGGATGCTTCTTTAAGGGTCAGTCCACAACATAACACAACAGCTCTGAATTAATGTAGGAAGCTGCTGTCTCTCACTATCTGGAAAGATCTTGGAAAAACCATCCAGCACGCTCCCTTCCTGCCCAGGGGAGCTGTTTCCCACTCAAGGGGGTCAGAGACACAGTGGCTGCCTGTAGTCCACAGTGGGGACAGTGGGTAACGAGGCTCACAGCTCTCCCTGACAGAAGAACATGGAAGTTCACACATCTTCTCACGCCATTGTTTCCATGATGGTATCTACCCAGAGAACTTCCCCTTCCTGGCAATGGAAAGACTTTTCCCCACCATAGGAAGACAGTGTCGCTTCAGAGTGCAGCGAGCAGCAGCAGGAAAAACTGAACTCTACATCGGGGCACATTGTCACTGCCAAATCTCTGTTGATTCACTGGTAGCTCTGATACGTCACCTACTCCTGTGGCTCTGATCATGGAAAAAAAACCCTAATCGTCAAGGCTTCAGTCTGACAACAGGCATGAAAGAGCAGTCTTTGAAATCTGCCCTCATAACCAGAACCAAAACCAACATTTTCAGTGAAAGATTAGGAGAGCCAGTTGAATCAGCAGGCTCTGCAGCCTGTCGCTGCTTGTTTTTGTTATCAGCACATACATTCAAATGCATGTTTGTGAAAGGGCTGTGGCAGCCCCCCCTTCCCCGGTGTAAACTGTGGAGGAAAGCAAGAAAAGTGTTTGTCTCTGATGAGATCCCACTTGCTTTGAGTGCAGGCTGTTGGGGATCATTAGTACTCTCAGATACTCGTTATTTGTAAGCAGCCCTGCTCTCTTCAGGTTCATTTCCTGCTCCACAATGCAACGCTGCCAGATATATTTTCACACACTCTGGATGCTTTGTGTAACGGGGCAAAAGTCTTCAGCAATGAAGTGAGTGGCTGACCATCTAATAACACAAACAGCTCAGCTGTTGTATGCTGCAACCCAGCTTTCACCCCAGACCACATGCCAAGAAAATCCATGAAGGCCAGAGAGCTCCACAAGGTGAGACTTGTACCCTTCTGACAGCCTAACAGTGTATAACAGGCAATTAAAATTATAGGCTGGAAAAAAATCCAGACTCCTAGGGCAGGAACTGATTGCTAGAGTAGTCACCTAAGGTGATGCTGTAAACACATATGCTGGGTCCCACCTTGAGATGCACCCTTCTTTGGCAAGGTCAGCCACACTACCACACAGCCACACTGCTTGGCAGCCAGCTGGGAGGTGCACAACCTAACACAAGTTTTAGGTCCACTCCTGATTTTTAGCTCTTTGTGATGGAAAATGTGTCACTAGCTCAGAGCCACTGCTCTGATATGGGATTTCCAGAGAAAAGAACAGGAGATACATGTGCCCTCTGATTCTGGCAAACTGTCATACAACATGGGCAGAAAATGGGCCTCTAAGTTGTGTGAGTGCAGCTGCATCCCTTGAGGTCTCCTGAGGCAGCTGTACTCAGACGCCTGCAGGATGGTGACCCATCTCTCATGTAGATGGTGATGGTAGAGAGGGGCTGTCAATTTAGTAGTATTCACCATCTTACCATTGATCTGCAATTTGAATTGTGTTCTTGGGAAGCAAGCAAGAGATTGTATGATTATTTAGGTAAAGTGGTAACTTTGGCTGAACTATTTGGTAAATACTAGGAACAGAAAAAAGAGAACCCCTGTCTAAATTTCATACACTCTAGGAAAGCCTCACTCATTCTTTTTATTTCAGTTAATGAAAATTTCATTTCAAAGAAAACTGAAATTCAATGAAAATTTATATTTCATTTCAATGATAATTTAAATTATTATTATAAATAAGCACCTAAGAGTATCCTTTTGTGTTTGTCTCTATGTGGCAGCCGAGGATGACTGCACTGCCTCTGTTGGTATCACTGTTGGGAGGACAACTCCAGCCACCAGGTTGTCAGAGGCCAGGGCAATGCTGCAAGCAGGCTGTGACCAGCTGCACCACTTCAGTGCCCTGCCCAAGCAGCAGGGAGGTTAATAAAAGTAACTACCTTCAACCAGTCATGGAGGCTTCTAAAGGCCATTATGCTGGTGTGTGTAAAAACCATTATTCTGTCTACTTTCTCAGTCTGAAGGTGTTTGGGAATGTACATGAGTATGTACCTATCCTGTGGGCAGCCCATTGGAGGTGAGAGCCCAGGCATCCTTCCAGGTAGGGACCTGGTCCTCTTCAGGGATAGTCAGACTCTCCAGACTGGTCAGGATTAGCCCTACCAGGAGCTCGGCAGCAGTGAAATAGAGTGGATGAACATGTGCCAGCCTTGAGCTGCCTGACTCTGGTTAGTCTAGTTCGCCAGCAGAGTAATTGTTTATAGATCTACCTTTAATTGCATGTGTTTTTTGTATCATGTGGTGTTATCTATGGATCCTACACAGAATTTAATGCTTCTACTTAAAATTAACACTGAGACATCCTAAACTGGACTCTCACTACTGTCACTTTAGACTATAGGCATGTGATTAAGTCATTTCTCTTAAATTAGACTTCACAAAAGAAACCTCTAACTGACCTGCTTTTCCTTCTGCTCCATGCTGGTTGCACATTAAAACTCATTACTTCAAACCATCCTGACAGGCATTTGTGCTGACAGTCACAGTCCATTCTAGCCAAGAGTTCTGGACACATCCAAATGTGCATGACTTGTTTCTAGTCTGAACCTGCCTGTTATTAACTTCTAACTGTTGCTTTGAGTTATGGCTTTCTCTGTTGTATCAAAGAGAAATTGTTGGAAAGTTTCAATTTTGCAAGAGTGATTTCATTTTAAAGACCAGTGGTTTTCTCCAGACCCTGTAAAGCTTTGCATATAAATAACCTTGGATTTAAATACCCAGAAAACTGAAAGCCTCTGAAATGGTTCTACATATGGTGGAAACAACCACAGTGTGTTAGGCCTGTCTGCACCCAGTCTTCATGAGCCTTAAACTGCCCATGACATGTATATTAAAATCTGCAAGTGGATTTTCAGTTACCATAAAATCACAATTTAGGGCATGATTCTGCTTTCATTTACACCCATATCGGTTTCTGTAACTTTCCCACTTCCAGCAGAATCTTCTACATATGGAAACAGGTGTGGAACACACCTGACATGTCAGTCTGGTTGTTAATAGTTTCATGGAGTTTAGGGGTGGAAGGAATTGCTAGATCAGAACACTTTGCCTGACAACCCTGTTACGGAAATCCATTCAGTTATTCTTGTACTGGGTTGAATAAATTGCACTGAACTAAAACGTAGTTTCCAAAAAAGCATCCAGAAGATTTCAAAACATAGGAATCCACCACTCCCCTTCATCGTTCAGATAACTGTTTAAAGAAAGCCTCCTATTAAACGTGCCTCTCATCTAGCATGAAAACATCTACCTTCCACTTTTAGCTTTCACTGTTACAGGACAAAGATCCTTATTTTCTCTGATTTTCTTACTGTGAAGGTAACTGCATTGCAAAGCATTTGCTTTTCTTTTTGATAAACTACACAGTAGCTGATCTGCAGTACAAGTGTGTGTGCAAATCCCTACCTTAGGGATGATGCAAGATAAGAGACGTTCAGCACAGGCGGGTCCAGCCACCTCAGCTTCACTGAGCGACCAGCTCTGCTCCTGTTTTCCTGGCAGCAATGCTCCTGAAGAGGTTGTTTAGGGCAGTCCTGCTGTCAGCTACCACTGGCTGCTTGTTTCCACCCAAGAGCAACCCCATTCCCTTCACCCTACACACCCAGTTAATACATGCACACAGGATATGGCTCTGCATCTGCCTTCAACACAGGTCACTGCAGGGATCAGTGAAGCACAGCAAACTCTACTGGTCCAAGGGAGGGAGTAGATTGACATGCATTCATGTGTGGTGTATGCTGGGAGTGGAAATTCACGTATTTAAGGGTGATAGAAAAGAAGAGGAGGGAAAAACGCACGTGAAGCCATTCCCTCTGGGTTAAAGTGAGTACTCAATAGTTGCTTAAAAGTGGCTTACATGCCACCAATTCATCCCCTAATTTGATCTGCAGTAACCAATTTATTTAACCATAGTCTATGCCAAACTACCCCCAAAATACATTTTGTCTTACCTCTGTCAAAAAAACCCATCATCTCATTAGAAAATTTAGTTAGGTTAGTTAACACAGCTGGTGTTAATCTATGCCTGTGGACAGTGACAGTAACACCCTTTTCCTCACTACTTATGATTATAAATCACAATCAGAAAGTAGGATTGTTTGATAATGGTAACCATGTAGATGTAACATAACATATAAATGTAGATGTGATATACTTCTAATGAAACATATCTACATCTGGTTTCTATAGCATTGCAAGGATTGGCATTAATCATATCCTCCTACTTTTAATTCCTTCCTGGTAGGCAAACCTAGCTTACCAACCTACATTATCCCACTTGCCCTGACAGCATGATCACACAACATGAGGTATGGCTGAGAAGGAAATAGCTGTGGACATGAGAGACTCACCATTCCCATTATGTCATTTTCTGAAGCAAAGGTTTGGTGTGATTTAAGCGCTGCTATTGCTGCACAAAGATTTGTGCCTCACCAGACTCTGCCTCTTGATCCCTGTTCAAACCTAAAAAGCATGGGATTAAGCCATGTATATTTCCAAAGTAATATATAGTCATCACTATAGGAGGCATGAAGTCTACAAATTTAAATGATTAAAAGGTGGAATAGAAAAAAAAACAAAAAAACAAAAACAAAAATAAACCAATCAACCATCCAACCAAAAAACCTCCACCCTAGTTCATTTATAACAAATGCTCATTTGAAAAGATTCATTTGTACTATTTGGTCATTAACCAAACCAAAACAAACAAACCCACTCTTCCAATGAAACTTCATTTCAGAAATTATCCTAGATATGAAGTCCCTTGTGCAGGACATACATGTCCATGAATCAAGACAAGGCAAACAAGTGCCCAAGGAATTTGGGCTTGCTGGCAGCAACAGCTCACCAAGGCACAGTGTTGAGGGTAGCCATGATGAAGGATGGGCTAGAGACAACCATGTTACCACGTCATCCTCTCTTGCCTCTGACAGCACCAGAAAAAGTCTGATGTCAGGAAATCACACTCTGGGACTCATACAGGCATCAAGGACTCGGTTATGTGGACGATGATAGCAGAGCTTGAGAAAGTGGTTGCTTGCATGGAAAAATGACAAACATTCAGGGACTGTAGTGATAGGGCAAGGAGCAATGGGTACAAATTGAAAGAGAGGAAATTTAGATTAGACATTAGGAAGAAATTTTTTACAGTGAGGATGGTTATACACCAGAACATGTTGCCCATGGAGGCTGTGGGTGTCCCAACCCTGGCAGTGTTCAAAGCCAAGTTGGATAAGTCTTTGAGCAACCTGGTCTAGTGGAAGGTGCCCCTGCCCCTGGCAAGGTGGGGATTGGGACTAGATGATCTTTAAGGTCCATTTCAACTCCTTAACATTCTATGATCATGTTGTAAGCCTGGTTTAGACTACATATTTGTCTGGTAGAAGGCTGCTGCGGAGAGGGGGTCAAGCAGCCCTCTCCACACCCTTCTGGCCCTATGGCCCTGTTTGGAGCAGACACTGCAATATGTCCCTTGCCTGATGAGAGAGACTTGCAGGACTACGTAACAAAAGGTTGTATGATACAGATCATTTGGAGGTGGCTGGAGTGTGGGAATGGGGCTGCCTAGGGAGGAAGGCCTGAAAAGGAGGAATGCCTGAAAGCCCTGATGGACTCCATGCATGTTCAGTCGTGCTGTACTTTCAAGGACACTCTAAACCATCAAAAACCAGATTGTTGCTAAAAGCGGTTGTTTTGCCTTCACTCTGCCCAAGTTACTTCTTGCTTTTTTGCTACTCCCTCTCCCCAAATAACTAATTTCTAGCCTAGGTCAGTTCTCCTGACACAGGGAAAGCGATAGTGAGGAGAGTGAAACAGCTGCTATCCCTGGCAGTGCCAGGTTAAAACAGCTCACAACACTGGCTTAAACTACCATCAGACTTGCTGTTTGAGACCAATGGATCATTCAAGTATCTTGGCTTCAACGCGGTGCACATCCTAAAGCCACTCTTCCCGTGGCACTGACTGAGCACACCTGTGCTTTAACCACTTCCACAGGGCAAGTTCCCAAAAAAATCTACAGTCTAGGTAACCACCGACTTTAAACCATTTATTTGCACATGAGAAACCCCCAGAGGGCTCCGAAGTTTTCCCACACCGTAAGGTAACGACAGGCGATAACTCGGCGAAGAGTCACCTCCGGATTTCCCAACGGTGTCTGGACATGGTTCCCTTTGTGGGCTCGACGCCTCAAAGCAGCGACCTTTGTGGTCCTTGAGCAAACAGCACGGGGGGACGGGAAGCCGATCCCCGCCATCCTCCCCCGCGGGTCCCCGCCAGGGCACGGCGAGACGCCGCAGCCCCAGCCCGGCCCCGCAGTTCGCGGACCCCGCGCTGCTCCGCTCGCCTCAACAGTGCCACCCAGTGCCTTTCCTGTGTCATTTCAAGTGGAAACGGGGGCTCCAGATCGGGGAAACCCTCCTTTGAGGCACAACGGAGTCACAAGGAGCGAGTGAAAGCTGCTGGCAAGCAGCAGCGGGGTGTGCTGTGAGCTGCTGGTGGCCCTGGCTAACCGGGAGCCATTGACAGAGAAGAGTGGACATTTCTGATTTAAAACAAAACAGCACAAAAAACCCCAAAACAAAACACCAAAACGAAACCCACAACAGTTTTCCAGTTTTTAAATGGCCTAACGTGTTTCCCGGCTTGTTTTACTGCAAGAGGCATGAGTATGAAGGTCAGTGTGAGCTTCCCTGGGTATTTACTACAACAAATGTTCCCGAGAGTGAATGGGTAAAGCAGGATTGAAAACTGCAAAGTTCATCCATTCATACAGGCAATTCCCTTATTAATAAAAACCAGCAGCAGCAACAACTCCCATCCGAATAGTGGCTGTGGGAGGGAGGAGTCCTGCACCCCAAGCCCAGGGATGCAGGGAGTGGGGCAAGTGGGGGTTTCCCCCACTGCGGGGCATGAAGAGGAAACCAGTTGGTGGTAACATATGTGTATTGCATTTCTCTGCAAAATTTGCAAGTAGCTAATTAAATTCCTGACGCTGAACTGGTCCTTGGCTGAGATCATTTCAATGGGCAGGGTTGGTTGCTTTTTTTTTCCTCCTTACGGGAGTTCCCTCCCCTCCTTCTTCCCATCCTCCGCCTATTAAAACAACTCAAGTCTCACTTGTTAAAAGACCCCATAACGTGGAAGAGGCAGAAAAGCAGCAGCAGCAAAGAAAAAGACGTCTGGAAAATATTACCCGTTTGCTGCTGCTGCTGCTGAGAAACCTCATTGAAACAGTTACGCGGGCAGCAAGGTATCACCAAAGAGACTTTATCTGATGCTGTACATCTCTCAAACTTTCAGACGCTGCCTTGCAACTTCTCCAGGCTCCTGGCTAGCTGGGTTTGAAATAAGATCTTCAGCTTCGACCACGAGAAACTAACTCCTAATTTATTAATTCTTTATTATTATTATTATTTTTATTATTATTATTACTATTATTTGGAGGAAAAAAATCCCACAACTTTGAGCTAGAACCTGAAGCAGAGAAAGACAAATACATGATAATTGTGAAAACACGTGGGAGAAAATGAGTAGGACTGAATAGCCTTTAAAGAATTTTTTTATTTTTATTATTTTTTATTTCTGAGCGTCTCAATAAGTCCCTGAAAAGTGCGATTTGATCTTTTACCTCAAACTTGGAAACTATTCAGCGGGAGCAACGGTACGTGAGACCACACAGTTGGCTGGAGCCCCTCTATGACCAAAGGACAGAAGGACAAACAAGGTAGGTGATTTATGATTACGCTTCTGTCAGGTCGAGAGCAGAAGACCCCCTCCTCCCATCCCCACTATTCAAGGGAGGAAAGCTGAAATAGATCCCCAGAATACGAGTGGGGCTGGGGGAGGATCTTACCGGCTCCTACGCTACACCTATTTCAGCAATTCATCCTCGTCGTGAGGATGAATGAGGTTTTCAGCTTCAACCCCTCCTCCGTGTAATCCGTTTAAGACTTTGCTGAGCTCCAAGATCTGGGGGGGGGGGGGAAAAAAAACAAAAAACACCACCAAAACGCCCCCCAAAACCCCCAAATTAAAATAAAACCGAGCACAGGCTGGGCAGCTGCCCCGCTGAGCCCAGAGGGGAAGGCGAGACCAGCTGAGAGCCCAGGCCGGATTGTCTCCGGCCGTCCCCTGCCTGTGCATCCAGGGCCGGGGCGGCGGGAGGGATGGGACCGAGAGGAGGGAGGCGAGGAGGGAGGCGAGGCGGCGGGCGTGGGGAAACCAGCGCTCCCGACCCGCCGCAGCTCCGCGCTCCCCGAGGGAGGGCCGGCAGAGGCGGGATGCGGGGGGCGGGGGCTGCCTGGGGGCTTCCAGAGCCACCTCCCCGCCCCGCCCTGCCCCGGCGGGCGCCCCCCCGGCCACACCGGGGCCAGCCGAGGGAGGGTCGCACGGCGGGGGCGAAGGCAGCGCCAGCGCAGCCTGGGCCGTCCCCGTCCCGTCCGTGCCGTCCCGCACGGTCCCGCCGGCCGGCCGGGAGGAGCGGGGCAGAGCGGGGCAGAGCGGAGCGGGGCCGCCCCCCGTGACGTGGCGGCGGGGGGATCCCCCGTCCCCCGCCCCGCCGTGACGCGGCAGCGCCGCCCCCGCCCGCCGGGGATGCCCCGCAGCAGCGGCACCGCCCGCGGAGACCTGCGCGGCACCGCGGGTCGCGTCCCTCGGCCCCACAGCCCTGCCCGGCACCGCTCGGAGCGGCGGCTCCTGTCTCGGGAGCGGCCGAGACCCACCTCGTCAGACTCCATGGCAGTGCTGGCAGGAGGGCGAGATGGACCTTGAGAGGGAATTTCCCCCGTTTCCCTGCCCCGAGAGGACCCCAGTGTAGTACAACACTCCTGATGGGCGTTGTCTTATTGGTCTAGAGGAGAGAAAACAGAGAGGATTCCATCAATGCACATAAATGTCGCAAACGCGAGTGCCAGTAGGATGGTGCCAGACTCTTCTCGGTGGTGACAACAGGAGTTGACATAGCCATAAGCTAAAACACGAGAAGTTTCACCTCAACATGAGGAAGAACTTCTTTACCTTGAGGGTGGTAGAGCACTGGAACAGGCTGCTCAAGGAGGTCGTGGAGTCTCCCTCTGTGGAGACATTCAAAACCCACCTGGATGCATTCCTGTGTCACCTGCTCCAGGTGACCCTGTTTTGGCAGGGGGTTTGTACTGGGTGATCTCCAGAGGACCCTTCCAATCCCGGAAATTCTGTGATTCTTCAGGGCTGCAGTGATCCCACATATCCCAGGGCTTAGCTGCTCTTCTGAATTTCATTCGGCTTCATAGCCTCCTTCCTCAAGGATCACTTTTCCATTGGCACCCATGCACTTTTTCAAAAGCACACACTGTGTGTAACGTGGGTGCCTCAGGGGTTGTTTTGGGGACTGGTTAGGTTACTTCATCAGAGGGTGATGGCAAATATATTCTCTTTCCCTGAAAAACTGCAAAATTCACCACCCCCTAGGCTAGAGGAGTTTTGTCTCTAGTGTCTATAAAACCAGGATTTTATTTCAGGGTAGTAAATCTTTCTTACCCTGTATGCAAGCACAGAAAAACCTAGGGAAAAGTTTCCTCAGTAGAGAAGAACACTCTGCTGGACTCAGTGGAGTTTTCCATGCAAGTTCACTAGCAAAAAACTCATCTCTTCATATTTGTGGCATAAAAGGACATTTGCTTCAGCGTGTTGCTATTCAGGATTAGTGTATAAAGCAGCAAAGTATTCCTCCATTCAGTGTAGTGGGACTTGACTAAGTCTAACAAGGTATGACCTGTGTTTTGGAATCAAATTGCAAGATAATAGGCTGTGTACACCAAATAAATATTTATTTGCTGGATTAAGTAAAGAAATAGTCAAGTTTGTGCACCCATGGACTTCATAACCAGGAGCCAGAAAATATTTCTAAACTAGATTTTTATTTAATCACAATCCAAAATATCTGAATATCAATATGATTTTATTCATTTATTTCTTAGAGCATTTGTCTGGGATTTTTGTTTTGTTTTGTTTGTTTTTGTTAGTTTAACAGTTGTGTTGCTATCTACATTAGGGTCAAATCCAACCAGCAGCTGTAAAATTCATTTCCTATTGGTTACTCAACCTGTAAGAGACTAAATTTGGGCAGTTTAGTGGGAAACATACATTGAACAGATAGGAGATTCTTGATTCACTGATCAAAGCCTGTGCATAGAGATACACTTTGTCATCATTAGTAATCCTCTTCTTTACTTTAAACTTAACCTTAGAGTTAATTTTAGTCTAATGTGCGCCCTTTCCAGAAGATCAATAGCATAACAAAATCTGGAAGTGATAAATAACCAAAAGTACCAGATATGGTAACTGTGCTGTAATAAATATGTACAGATGGAGCATAACTTCTCAGTTTCCTCTCTGCAGGCTGTAGAATAAAAGAGGCAATCTGTACAGCTACTTTAGGCTAGTAATTAATGTGTACCTAGAATCATTTTTACTCCAAGGATAAATATTTGAATTTGCCACTAAAATAGGGCTAATAATGAATCTAAATATTGGCTGAAAAATTGTAAGCGTCCAGCACCGTTTATACACATCGAGTATATGTATATAGGGCCAGATACAGTGTGGGCAGCACAGTCACACACACTCATGTCATTGAAGCAGCTGCTCTGTTGAAGCCAGTGCTATTATTCTCATAATTAAGGAGGAGGGTTTTACGGCTTATAAAGATGGCATTCTTCCTTTGGTTGTGTGCAAAACGGCCCTTGATAGCTGTATGCACTTACAGCCATGTGTGTTGGCTTTTATGGTGCCAACCTCACTGATCTCAGGCATCCTGCTGGATAAGGGTTGCATTTTTGTTACAGGCAAATCCCTACTGACTGTACCTTCAGGTGAATATAGGCAAGGAGAATAGGAAGTGCTATGTTGGGTAACTAGAGAACCGGTGGGTCCTATATCGCACCAGAAAGAGTAACATTACAAAATTTCAGTAACCTAGGCCTTATGAAGCATTTTATAGACCTCCAAAAACTTCCTGCATGATCATGATTCTGACTTTACAGGTGAGGAAGCTGAGACAGAGAGGTGAATTCACTTACATAAGGTTACCCAGCAGGTGAATGACAACACTAGGAACAAATCCAAATTGTCTGAGTCCTGATCCACTCTTAGATTCCCTAATATAAGAAATAAAATGGTTAAGCACTGACCCATCTAACCACCTTCATAAGGGATGTTAATCTCTATAATAAATTTCTCACACATATACATACATTTTTATCTTGAGTGTCCCAGAAGTAGCAGCTTTGCAGAGGAAGATTTTTTTTATGCCCTTACTACAGAACTGCAAGGTAAATTATTCACTGATTTCCCTCTTCTACAAAATACCTAAGTGCACGCTTGCCTTTAATGGCAAACTTACATGTTTTGCTGAATCCAAAGCCTCAGCAGTAAGGTTCAGTAGATATTCAAGAATTCACCTTCCATACAGATGTGTAAAAATGAGACATTTTCAAAGGTTTTCTGTGTTCAGCACTTCCGGTTTCAACAATGATTGCAGAAAAATCTGCTCTGCAGATCTTGTATGTGAGGTTGATTTCTATTATCAATTTCTTTTCAATCAAGAGTGTGCTATTGAAGTCAACGCTACAATGTCCCCCCTCCAACTAAATTGCTTGAGTTTCTATTGCAAAGCAATCACTGGGCACCCAAACTGGATTCCTCTCGAATGAACTAATTGCAAACTGCACCCCAGGGTAACACTTTTCAGGTTTTTAGTCCATGGAGTGATGAAAATGTATGGAGGGTGGATTTGGGCCCTCAGCACCAGGTGTTCCTCTTTGCAGATCTGTTGCAGTAGTATTTGACTATTTGCTGATATGACCATAGCCCTAGATTTCTAGAGAGACACATAGCTCTTTTGAACCTTTATAGGTGAAGGGGACTGTGGTGGGTTGACCTTGGCTGGCTGCGTGGTGCCCTCCCAGCTGCTCTATCACTCTACTTCTCAGCAGGACGTGGGTGGAGAAAATAAGAAGGAAAAACACCTTGTGAGTTGAGATAAAGGCAGCTTAAGAAAGCAAAGACTGTGTATGAAAGCAAAGGAAAACAAAAGATTTATTCTCTACTTTTCATCAGCAGGTGACATTCAGCCACTTTCCTGGAAGTAGGGCTTCCGTAAAAGTAGCAGTTGCTCTGGAAAAAAAAATGTCATAATAAATGCCTCCCCCTTATATCTGAGTGGATGTCATGTGGTGTGGAGTATCCCTTTGGTCAGTCTGGGTCAGTTGTCCTGGTGATGTCACCTCCCAAGATCTTGCCCACCCCTCACAAACTGGTGAGGGGGAAACCTTGGAGAGACATCCTGGATGCTGTGAGAGCACTGCTCAGCAGCAGCCAAAAAACTGGTGTGTTCTCAACAGCTTGCTACCTACACCACTATGAGGGCTGCTCTGCAAAAAAACTCCATCTAGCCAGATCCAACACGGGCAAAAAATGAGCATGATTGTGATTGAACTTGTACTATTGTCTCCTGGATAGATACTGACTTTTGCATCTTATGGTTGGGATTTTTTAAAATGTCTTCAAGTGTATGGCATTAATAGGTGAGAATTCTTTCAAACAACATTCCAAATCATTACATGTTATGTACAAACTTTCTGTGTCTCCTCCTCTTGATTTTTAATCTGCTGGGGAAAAGCTGTCCAGAAGTACTACATGGCAACATTTGAGTGCTGTGCATTAGAGGTGACTTCTGACAGAGATGATGTAGTGAGCTGCATCCCACGTGACAGGCAAACCTAACTTCAGTCTGACCTCCCATCAGTCTCTGATTTCAGCAGATGCCAGGCACCACCTGATTGCTTCCTTTGTTGTTGTAGCAGCTACACAACAGAGGGTCCAGAAGAGACCACAGATAATACTGATGTCTTCAGACACCAATGCACATAGGTTTTCTGGATATGTATTTGCCTCTATTCTGTTTGTTACTTTCTTGATCTATTAATAACCAAAGCATTGGGTTATTTTACTCTTTGCCTCCTGACTTTGCAAAGGGATGAGCTATTTTCAGGTTCTGTCACTCTCTGGTATGCATGAAAGCTGATTAATAACCATATGGACAGACTGCTACCGGATTTTGGGGTGGTACTTTACCATGGAAGTCACCAGCATATTTTGCTGAGGAAAGACACAGTCCAAAGCAGGACATAAGAACTTGCTGAATTTCAGTCAAGTGTCTAGATCTTATTAAAGTTAGACCAGTGTACCAAAAGTACAGTTAACTTATAGCCTAAATATTTTTCAAAATATAGAGAACTGAAGCACATTTTGCTATGTCCTTCTAACTTGAGATCTAAGGAATTATTCAGTCTGAGAAAGGAGTGTGATCTCTAGAGCTGCAGTTAATATCCCGATAATTATATGTACAGGGTAGGTATCAGTCATTTGTTAACTTGATTTTTTTCTGAAAACAATGTTAGGAGACTACAACTTTTAGTCATGGCAGTTTTTAATATTAATGTAGACTAAATTCTCCTTCATCATGGCTGTGACAAAAAAATACTCCTTTTGTGGCTCTGTCAGGGTACAAAAAGAGACCCGATGCCAAACAGTTCACTAGGTGGACTCTGATGTCAAGTACATGCAAGGGTTCATTTCTTGGCCATTCTTTTCCATAGGAGCATCCAAAGAAAGGTACACTGTCTGCCCCAAAGGCACGCATACATTTGAGACTGGTTGATGAATCAAAATGTGGGTCTGAATCAGCAACAGTTTCACAGCATTAGGATTTAGCATATGGCTTTCACATTTCGTTTCTATTAGATGTGCTAGTGAGTGCTGCTCAGCTCCGTCCATGAACATACACAGCTGCAACAACATGACAACAAATTGCTCAATAGTAGACTTTGAAGCCTCTTTACATACACTCATCTTGTTTATACAAACCTTGAGTCTGTTTGCTGGAGGCTGCATAAAACTCATACTGGGTGAAGGTTAGGTGAAGGTACCTGTAAAGGATCTAGGTGCTCAAATTGCAAAATAGAATTATTACATTTCACTGTGTTAGGCCAGGCTAGGTGCTCATAACAGCACAGTCTGACCTTAAAATCTCTAATGCAACTACGCTCTACCCTTGGTGCTAATATTTGACTCAGCAGTTCATTTTTGGTCTGAGACTTGTACAAGCATCATTTCCTTTTAAGTTCTTGGCTCAATTATTGGAGCAGGGTGGAGAGTTTTTGGCTTCTTTGCCATTGTTTGGGCATGTTCAAGTTGATAAAGATCATTTCTGCTGGGCAAGCTGTCAATAGCTCACGTGTTAAAGCTTGAGAATATTGAGCAACTTTTTCCAGAGTTTCCCTGAGATTCAGTCAGTTAAAAGACTATACATAAAAACCTCAATTGCACATACAAAGAGGAAAGTTTCTTTGATGAAAGCCAGGAATTTAGATCAAAACACCATTTATTTTCATACTGATGTCAGTGAAAGGATAGAAAAAATTGCTGTTTTATTAGCACCAGAAATCCATTTCTTGAACTTGAAAGACTGGGTTTTTGCAACAGAGGGGAGCTGGCCTATAATGACAAAATCAGAGAATTACTTTTTTTTTTTTTTTCCTTTTTTGAAGAAGCTCTTTATAGGTAGAGAAAAGCAATAGTAAATTAGTATAAAAGATGCCTGGTATAGTATATAGTCAGTCAAATGTAACGACTCCAGATATTAATTTAAATCCTGTGACCTCTACCCATAGAAGTGGTTCATTTATTTCAGCCACATAATTCTTAATGCAAGCAGACTTTAGCTCCTTCTCCTTAATATGAATATTCTATTTCTGGCAAGAGAAAAGAAATAGTGGACCTCAAATGGGAAAGCAGAGTACAACTGCACCATTAATGAGATATTTACCTTCATGTTTGCAACATTTTGCATGCCTAAGGGATTAGTAAATGCACAGGCTATTTGACTTTAAGGTGATCTAGAGGGGATCCATTACTTAATCTGTTTTCTAAAACAAGTCTGTTTTGGGCACTGGGGTTTAGTTCACATATAGTGGTGGTAAGGATAAGCTGTCTTTTATTAGGCTTCTTTATAACCCCCACTGCGAAAAATTTTCAGACAGGCCAGAGCAGGGATGGTCCCTTTTGGTGGTGGATGATTACAGCACCTGTCAGAGCCCAACCATAAGCATTCAAGGAAGTTATAAAGATAGGGTCTGATTTCTTTTACAGTGCCTCCAAATATACACTTAAGAGGCTTCCTCCTGTCTTGAAATTTAAGACCCTAAATAGCCAGTGGAAAAAAGGCAAAGTCTTTGTAACCTCAAACTTCATGCTCGCCTCGTTTTATTTTTATTTTGTAAGTGATTCTGGGTTGACTTTTTTTTTCAAGCCTGTAACTTTTCAGGCATTTATAATTGATGACAGCTATACTGCTGAAGCTTGGTAGTAATTTTTCAAGTAAGAGTTAAAAACATATATGATGTAAGGATGTCCTGTTCCAACTTCAGCTTTGGCCAACAGATGGTGAAATAAATATGATCAGCAAATGAGCAAGATGATAGCAGCAGGGAAAATATGAATAACAGCAAGAAAACACAAATATTAAGTCCATTATTCTGGGAGGACCTAATTCAGCAAAATAGTCAAGCATGAGCTTTACTGACGTGCAACACACTTGCTCAGTTAGCCTTAAACAGACATTATCTATTGTATGTCCTTCACATAAAATGCATCAATTGACAGAAAACATTGTTATTAACTTCTTGTAAATCTGAGAGAGCTGTTGCTTAAAACGATTCATGTGATTGTCAACAGAAAGCAGTTAGGTAGCAATATAGTCCACCTCTCTGCCTGTCTACACTGTTTGTCTCAAGAACACCAGAGCACCCTCCATGCCAGCCAGTTCCTCAACATCCCAGAGCTTAGGTTAGAAGATTTTACAGCCAGGTAACCTAAATATGTAGAAGTGTTCAGAAGCAACTGATGTCCTAATGAATTTCTGTGTACAGGGTGGACTCCTGGCTCTGTTAAATTTATGCATATTTTTGCCACGGACTTAATCTCAGTCAGGCTTTAGCTCCTATACACACATACTCACGTGTGCATATATCTATGTACACAAATGTATGAATAATGCATTTTTGCAATGGTATTGAGAAGACTTTTTAAAGCAGATGTCTGATTATATAAATATAAATATAGTCAGACATCTGTTTTAAAAATTATAAATATATTCAGACATCTGCTTTAAGAATGTCTTTCCAATATTTTTGCAAACATAACTTAGCGACAGAAACAATTCAGGGTGGGATGCAGTCATGACATGGATGGGGGATGAGGAGGGGCTGCCCAGACATTCAGCTGTTCCACTCGGCTGTGACTGTATGAAGCGAGTGGTGGCCCAAAAGCCCCTTCTCCAACCCCCTTAGGGTAATATGACAGAGCGTCTCATCCAACAAGCCCAGGGCTGCCAAAATAAGGTCCTGACACAGACAGCACCTTCTGTGAGGACATTACAAATAACAAACATCTCTGCTATATTAAATGTATTTGGATTGTACTTTCCATGGAGAAAGTACTGCAAAGAGATGTTGAGTTGAGCAAGGTGATGCTGTAAGTCTGTGAGCCAGAAGCTCAGGGTGTATCTGTTGACACTGAGCTCTACGCTGTAGCCACATGCATCCCTTATAAGGTCTTGTATCAGCAACTTGTGGCTCTGCTAACAATTTCCCTGCTTCTTTGCAGATGTATTGTGAGAGGTTTATATGTATCCTGAGAATACTTGGAACCACACTCTTCGGGGTGTCCCTCCTGCTGGGAATCACCGCTGCTTACATTGTGGGCTACCAGTTCATCCAAACAGACAACTACTACTTCTCCTTTGGACTCTATGGTGCTATCTTGGCATCACATCTCATCATCCAAAGCCTGTTTGCCTACCTAGAGCACAGGAAAATGAAACGGTCGCTAGAGACTCCAATCAAGCTGAACAAAACAGTTGCCCTTTGTATTGCTGCCTATCAAGAGGATCCTGACTACTTAAGAAAATGTTTACTTTCTGTGAAAAGATTGACCTACCCTGGAATTAAAGTTGTTATGGTCATTGATGGGAACTCAGAAGACGACGTTTACATGATGGACATTTTCACTGAAATCATGGGTAGGGACACATGTGCCACTTATGTCTGGAGTAATAACTTCCACGACAAAGGTCCGGGTGAGACGGATGAGTCTCACAGAGAGAGCATGCAACACGTATCTCAGCTGGTCCTGTCCAACAAAAGTGTTTGCATCATGCAGAAATGGGGTGGAAAAAGAGAAGTAATGTACACAGCATTCAAAGCACTGGGGAGAAGCGTGGATTATGTACAGGTAGGTATTAGAGCATCAGGTCAGTGCCAATTCAAACACACTTTGAAAGAAAGCAGCTTTTGTATATTTTGTGCAGCATGTTAGAGGCCATCCTAGTCCCTGATGAACACAGTGCTCCTTTCAGTCTGTTTGGAAACAGCTTGACCGTTAAAAGGGTATTTTGCTAGCTTTTAAAATGGCTAGTCTATCTCTGACTATGTTAAATCTGTGCACCAGCTACTGGAGAAATCCAAAATCCTTCTCCAGCCTCCAGTATTGCTCCCTCATCCAAATGGTTTTGCTTCAGACAAAGCCAGTGGCCTCCTGAAAACCCCATCTCTGTTCCTGTAGGTCAAGATCTTGGATAAGGCTTTATTTTGTGAGGTTGTTAGTGACCCCACATGCAAGCACACAGACAGGTATTTGACGGCATTAGGAAATATCTCAGAGCAGTGGTGGAGTCTGTAAAAAACATGAGGATATTTTAAAGGCATCAAAGGCTGTGTGGAGTATTCAATAAAAGGGTCAATGTGCAGATTTGAAAGAAAGATTTCTTCAGCTAAAGCCTGAAGGAGCTTTTGCTTCATCACTTACGGTTGCATTACCTCACTCACCGCGACTTGGCCTTTAAAGCCCTTATGACACTATTCACTTAAAAATGAATTAGGCTGGGTCCTCTCTCCCTGTTTCCACAGCAGCAGAGGCACATTTCTTTCCAGCTGCCTTGGATCCCCTGAAAGATTGTTTATATTTTTGCCTTACTTACATGGGAGCGCTTCTCACTCCTGCAAACAGCTCTGCTGATTATGTGGAGGGGAAGAGGTCATGAATGGAGGAAGGAGGGTGGGATCAGGATCTCCAGCTGGACACTGAGGTCCCTTACTTATCAGTCAAGGTCAACAAGGCTCATTTGACTAATCCCGCTGAATATGAGGTGATCTTCCTAATTAACCATCCTCACTTCTTCCCACTTCCCACTTCTCACTTCTTCCTAAATTCAGAGCATCCAGCAGTCTCCTCCGGTGGAGCAGCAGCTCCCAGTGAGATGCTCTCTGCTGGCTCAGGGCAGCTGCATGGCTGAGCCATATGTGTTTCTGGGGTCTGTGCCCAGCCTTGTGTGGGTGGGTGTGTGCACACTCCTCACAGCACAGCATCCACGTGCACAGTGTCCAAGGGATATGGAGAGGCTGCCAGTAGCTGGGCTGAGAGCAGCGATTATTCCATGCACAGGAGGGGCAGGAACTGAAGAATGCCAGGAACCACTCTGTTATTGGAGCTGGGAGAGTAAGGCGAAGATTTAAAACCCATCCCCTACCACTTCCCAAACTGAAACTGATTTATTCTCTGAAAACAATGGGCTTAAGCTCTCCATTGTCTGCACTTTGATTCTGTGCTGTGAGGAACTATGAGGGGATAAAAATGCTCATTTTCTTTCTTAGCATGGGTTTATAATCACTTCACACAGAATTACCAGATTGCAGAGACAGAAAGCAGAGAGGAAGCTGATTCATTGCAAGTTTCCTACCTCAGTCCAGCTCTTGCATTTTTCAGGGAACTTGGAAAAAATGTTTCTATTTCAACAGTCATAGTTCAAACTGAGAAAATGGAAGACGTATTTCTGGTCAGTTAACACTCCTGACCGGGTTTAGAAGTCTTAACGAATTTGTCAGGGACTCTAATGCTGCTGTGAGCAAAGTCTGCAGGAATGCCTAATTCCACAATCATACCTACAGTCACATGTGTAATAGAAATGCAGCACCTTGATGGCCCTGGCTACTACACAGTCATGAAGCAATGCGGCTAAAATGTGGCTTCGTTTTATGAATGAATGAAGGTTGAGATATTTTAAATGGTTCTTTAGGGGGACTCAGGGTAAATTTCTTTAAACAGGCCTAACATTTTAAGGGCTAAGCAGTCTGCATCAATGATCAAACACTTAAAAAAGTGGACCATTCAGCACAACTGCCCACCCAGAAATTGTAGGCCATGAAATTGTATGGTTCTTAAAAGACACTTTGGTTATGGACAGGCAATCATAAGCTGTCAGACCAGTGTAGATACCAAGCTGTTGCTTATTAGTGTCTCATTAAATACCTGAAACTGCTGTGAAGGCTTATATCCATCCTGGAGGAGGTTACTGGTCTGCAAGTAATCAGGTGGAGGAGTTAAACTGGCAGGTATCATCAGTGCAGAGCTGGCTGGGGGCAGCCAGTGTGCAATTCATCTTGGTTTGACAGAGGTACCTGTGTGGACAGTCCAGCACAACATGAACTTCTCAGAGCACCTTGGATAAGCTGTCACTGGCTACAAAAAGTATCTGAACTGCTCACTTAAGGTCAACCATCCCTTTCATGCAACTCTGTGACCCAAGGCAGTAATTTTTAGGTCACTCAGCTCTTATGTGGAAAGATGGCAAATTGCCTCTTGGGCTGTCCTGAGGCACCCCTGGCTGGGCAGACCTTGGTGTGTTTTGCGTTCCTAAGTGTCTGTCTTTCTCTGGGAGTGTCCTCTTTCACATGAAAAAACCTCAACCAGATGAAAAATGATGGCTTGTTAGGTTTGTTCCAGAAACCCAGCAATATCCACTGTGCTGACATTCTCAGGAGATGTAATGGTAACTTGTAAATAAATCCAGTGTTTTAAGGATTTCTCATCTCATATTAGTGAGGGTTCTCATGGGCAGGCCTTTCTGTTATAGATAAATGTATCTGATGGGGTGGGTACTACTTAAGTGACGGTAGTGGAAAAGCAGGGGGGCTGGGGAGGAAGCTGATCCAAACCCACCACTCGTGATCACAAGAAATGGGATGCCTAATGCTGCCTGAGCAGCCTGGGAATTCAGCAAACTAGATTACCTATGCAAAACACTCAGCAGCAGGTCTTTCCAGGAAGCCCCTGTTAAAAATACAGGCATCCTTTCCTCTCTTCAGCAGAATTATTTTCTGCCACTGATGACAGCTTTCCACTAAAACTGGGGGCACACCTTGTCCAGGTTACAAAGGTGTTCCTTGGGATGAGTCCTTTGAGGAAAGAGGGATGCATGAAGTTAGTTTGAGCTAGATATTCTTGTGGCTTTTCTCCTGACAGAAATATGAGAGCTTTCACCACCTTTATCCTCTTGGCCCCCTCTGAGTGAGCATGGAGGGGAGCATGTTGGCAGACTCCTGGCTGCAGCCCAAGTTATGCAGCCTGACTGTCCTGGGTAACCTCTCCTCTTGAGTCTGGTTTATAGCAGAGCCTCAAAATGCTCTCCTCCCCTTTTATAGACCAGACATGGAGATTACTGCCCCCTGGAGTGAGACGGCTTAGGTTGAATAGAAAGTTTGCACGAAAGGACACCAAAATTAGGATACTTGATACAAAGCCTCAGCAGAATCTGTCTCAATGTGCTGTTCATGCAGAGCTACTGACTTTAGCTCCTACCAACCCCATCTGAAGTCAGGGGAATCAGTGTGGGGACAAACTGGAAGCTGTATGAGAGTTTGTAGGTCAGGATTCATCCAGTCAGAGGGGTGTTTCTGGGACAGTCTCTGCTCCAGTTCTTGGGCGTCTGTGAAATGATGTGGGCAATGCTTTCAGCACCAGCAACTGTGACAAGGAGACACCCACTTGTTTTAAACAGGCTGCAGCCCGTGCTGTTCGCAGAGCAAATGAAAGCAATGCCAGCTGCCTCGCAGACCGGCCAGCCTGTCTGAGCCCTCCTCCTACTCTCCAGGGGAAAGCCAATTTCCTAATGTACACAGTGTTTAGTTGACTAGGAGTGTTTGTGTAGCTGAAATGCCTTGTGTGTGTCATCTATTTCTGCCCTGGTCTCATGGAGTACTGAACTTCAGGACTCAATCCTTCTGGCCTTACATATTTTTTTATTAGAATGCCAGAGAAAAATAGCAAATAATTTCTATATATCAAATGTCAAATCCCTGCACTACTAATAACACACTATAAGTCTAAAATTAAAAATGAGTTTGTGCTGGAATCCAAGATACATATTTTACATGAATTGCTAAAGCCTTCTGTGAGTGAAAGAACTATTAGGTTTCTTCCCAGACTCCTACTTGACTTTTTTTTCTTTTTTTTTTTTTTTATAACAAGTGCCTGGAATTTAACTCCTCACTCCTTCCCTCATATGGCAGTGGGTAACATTTGACCAGGCTGCTCCAACAGTACAGCTGATGCAGGGAAACCCTGTGCTAGGGCTCAACAGGAATCTGCTGCACACCCTCAAACATTGTCTTACTTTGCAGTGCCCCATATCTTATTCGAAGAAGCTAGCCCAGTGTGCCAGTAAAACAAACAGAGCTGATACAGAAGAGAGGATTGTTTGTGGGCACAGCCTTAACAAGCTCTCTGTTTCATTCAGCACCACTCCTTGTTGCCTGGTACAAGCGGCCTTTAACAGAAATATCAGTGCAGTCTCCAAAGTCAGATTTAGTTGCATTCAGGGGAATATGCATTTTGAGTAATTATAACCACTCACATGGTTTTTATTTTCCTCTCTAGTGTACTCCTTAACCAATTTTTGTTCTTGTTTTATCTTACTTATAGGTCTGTGATTCAGATACAATGCTTGATCCAGCCTCATCAGTGGAGATGGTAAAGGTTTTAGAAGAAGATCCAATGGTTGGAGGAGTTGGAGGTGATGTGCAGGTGAGTACAATAATTTTCACACTAACAGAGGGGTTTCAGCAACTATTTGCATTGTAACATTTCCCTGTCTGGAATAGCATTGAAGGTACCAGATGTATATAGATTATATGTATATATATAACAAGTGATACCATTACAGAGGCTCTTATCATACCTTGATCTTTCTGTTCACTGAACAGGAACTCTTATTCTTGGATGTGAGCACTGTATGGTTTTAACACCCACAGCAAACAAATATTTTTCTGCCCCATATATGTAAAAAGTGGGGCACTGGCATTGTCAGGACTTGTGGCATCTTTGAGTCTCTGGGTGTAACTACTTGTCCAAGGTATCAAATCAAAACTATAGGGGAGCAGGAAATTGAGAACAGGTCTCCCAAAGCCATGTCCAACACATAAAGTACTTCTATTATATTACTACTGACAGCCAAGATTGTTAGAAATAACAGCCATTTTGAAATGCTGTGTACTATGCACTCTGTGCATTGCTGGTTTTCCCCTATATCTCTGTCAGGCAGGGCAATGGAAAACTCCCAAGTCAGACCAACTCCACATCTGTCAGGTTTTCCAGCATTGCCAAGTTTGGCTGACAACTATAGCAAAAGACTTTTGGTTCCTTTTGATACAACTCCTTCTGCTGCACTTTTTAAAGATAAAGGCATATGAATATTTCAGTTGGTCTTAGGATCAGTCCCCCATACTCAGTTGGGCTTTTTAGGTGAAATGGAGAAGAAAGGGCCATCTATATAAGCAAGCATTTACTAACAAACACCCCAGGAGTCAGAAGTATTGCTAACAAACACCCCAGGAGTCAGAAGTATTTCAGGCATGTGACTATTAACTCCAGAAATTAGGATTTCCACAGAAACCTGAATAACTTTGGAGCTCTATACTGACCACAATCCAGGTGTCACACTCACTGTTCACATGTGAGGTGCCAGGCATATGTGAGTACAAGTGGAGGGAGGCAGTACAGGTTCAGCTGTGAGAGTAAAGCATCTGCAGGGAGGTGGGAAGGACATGTGTCCTCTGTGAGAAAGGTGACAGAATGAAGGCTCTGGGCTTTTTTTTTTTTTTCCCCCAATTCATTTTCCAGCATACACCAAACACATTTGAGCCAGTCTTGAGCCTGTCTTCAAGCGCTGCTGCTTCTAAAATGTTCTGGAATTAAATTGAAACAGAGACAAGATTGGCCTATGGCCTTCAAACCTCACAGAAATTAGGGCCATCAGAACAAAAGACTACTCTTTTTTAGTTGCAGGGCAATGCTTTCTAGTTGTAGAAGGCCACAGGTCTCCCTGAAAATCCCCACACTGAGAAGACATAGGTTCAAAGCTGGCACGGCCATCCTTGCCACATCCTCCAGCACAAGGTGTGTGCTGAGAACCTGGGTGCGAAGCCACAGACTTGTGCATCTGCAGGCTCTCATGCCTCTATTGAGTGTTCAGACTCCTGGACTATGCCTATGCTGTATTTTAAGTGTAGGTCTGAGCTTCAGGTGAGCTTTAGGCTGTGCAGAAGGGAAAGACTGAAACCTTTATGGAGGCTAAAGGACTGCAGACTCTACTGAAATATCATCGTATGCCTTGGGACAAAGTAACAGGGCTGGTACTGCAGAGACAGAACAGGTTGTTCCTCAGAGGGCCCAATTTTGGATATGGGGATACAGTCTAGGGTGAAACCTCTGAGGTCTTATACAAAAAATGTAGGGCAAAGATCACATGCTCAGCTTTTCTCATGCTCCTGCACAGCTTTAGGGAGGTTGGAAGAAGTCCCATGAATCCCAAAGATTTGTGCAGGGAGAAGAGTAGTAGAAGGGCAGCTCTTCTCAGGATTGTTTGAGTCCAACAGGTCTTTAAGTGGGGCCACAGGGGGAGGAAGAATGACACAGAAAAGAAGGAAGCTTCTTGGTGGAGAAAGGAAAAGTTGTGAGATAAAAAAGAACATCTTGGTGGAACATACTTTTGAAGACTTCATCTCACCCTTCCTGTCAATGTCCTGGCTGAGCTGTTTGTGTAACTCCTGGGTTTGCCATGACTTGGATGCAGGAGTAAGACTCCCACCACATTTAGTCCAATGGTGCTCTAGTCTTTACAGATTCCTTATCAATCCAGTGTGCATATTTTCTGTCTCAAGAGCTCATCTAAAATGAAAACCTTTTTTATTTTGCAGATTTTGAACAAATATGATTCCTGGATCTCCTTTCTGAGCAGCGTGCGATACTGGATGGCATTTAACATAGAAAGAGCCTGTCAGTCCTACTTTGGCTGTGTACAGTGCATCAGTGGACCCCTGGGAATGTACAGAAACTCTCTACTCCATGAATTTGTGGAAGATTGGTACAATCAAGAATTTATGGGCTCCCAGTGCAGCTTTGGAGATGACAGGCATCTAACTAACAGAGTGCTAAGTCTGGGCTATGCAACAAAATACACCGCTAGATCCAAGTGCCTTACCGAAACACCGATAGAGTATCTCAGGTGGCTGAATCAGCAGACCCGCTGGAGTAAATCCTACTTTAGAGAGTGGCTTTATAATGCAATGTGGTTCCACAAGCACCATTTGTGGATGACCTATGAAGCTGTAATCACTGGATTCTTTCCTTTTTTCCTTATCGCCACAGTCATTCAGCTCTTCTACAGGGGAAAAATCTGGAACATCCTCCTCTTCCTGTTGACAGTTCAGTTAGTTGGCCTGATAAAGTCTTCCTTTGCCAGCTTCCTTAGGGGCAACATTGTCATGGTTTTTATGTCACTCTACTCAGTGTTGTACATGTCAAGTTTACTGCCAGCAAAGATGTTTGCAATTGCCACGATAAACAAAGCAGGGTGGGGCACGTCAGGAAGGAAAACCATTGTAGTTAATTTTATAGGACTCATTCCAGTCTCCATTTGGTTTACAATCCTCCTAGGTGGCGTAATTTTCACTATTTACAAGGAATCAAAAAAGCCATTTTCTGAGGCAAAACAGACAGTTCTCATCATTGGCACAATACTCTATGCATGTTACTGGGTTATGCTTTTGACTTTGTACATGGTTCTTATCAACAAATGTGGCAGGCGGAAGAAAGAGCAACAACATTACGACATGGTGCTAGACGTATGATGTTTCCATGGGAAGTTACCCAGAGTTGTAAAGCAACCCAACGACCTTGTAGTATCTGTGGCATCAGACATATGTTGCCAAGGGAAATGGATCACTGCTGCTGGGAATAGGACACTTATATTCCTCTGGGTTCATTTTCATCCTGCCAAAGTAAGAAAAAAACAATATTTTTTTTTCCAAGGGGGCAAAGACACAAACCACACAGTTTCGACCTGTTTGCAAGAAAATGGGAGAACTTCTATGTTTATGCACTTTTTTATTGTGCATACGCCTGACAGTGTTACGTTCTATATACCTCACTGGTCATGCTTATGTGTGTGGACAGAAAGGAAAGGAGTTTGGAGAATTGAGAAAAGGACCTTACAACCCCTTGCAACCTAATTTATGAACGTCTCTTTTTTTATAGTTCTGTTTATAGGAAGGGTCTTTTGTTTTAGGCTGCCAAATGTAATGCCAAAGGTAAATTTTAAGAGGCCATTGGCTGAGCTGTATTTTTATATTATTGTATTATTTGTGTGTGTATTTTTAAGCCAATTTTTTTTTTTTAAATCACATATTTTATATTTTACTATCTGCCAAAAAAAGCTGCCTCCCCAACATTTTGTTCTTTAGTCTTTTTAAATATATTTAGGGACAAAAAATCATATGTTCTCCTCCCAAATTTCTCCTGAAATGATATTGTTCACAACAGAAAGAACAAAAAGTCTCTGCATTTTTGCAACTAATGAATGGTTATTTCTGTGAAAAAGTGTTTAAATGTGCTCTTTTAAGACATTTATTAGGAAAGGCCCAACATTGTCAGGTTTTGTATACAAGCATATTTGTGCATAAAAAAAGGCCAAAGGGGTAGATATGTGCAATTTGGGGTTTTTATTTAGAGAACATTGTAAAAGGGAAATATGCTTCTCTGCTGAGAGCTTAATATCCCTGGCATACACAATAAACCATAAGGCAAGGTAGGCCTCCGTGCCACTGGAAAAGACATTGCTGTAGGAAGACTCCCACTGATTTTATATGAGACCTGAGGAGTCAAAAACTTCTGATCTGGAAAAATATTGGGCACCCAAAACTGCTGTTGACTTCACTGATGGTCATAGTTGTTAATAATCTGCTAAGTATCAAGCAGATTGTTCAGATTTTTTATTTAAAAAAAAAATACATGGAAGGAAAACTTCTCAACACTTTCAAAATGTGTGTGTTGTACTATAAAACTTCTGCAGTGCCCCTCATATAGTTTACAGAAAATACAAACTTCAGCTTCTCTGACATCCAGTGTAATACAGACCCCAGTAGTGCACCCAAAAATTTGTTTGACTAGAGCATATCTACCAGAAAAGAAGCCAATTTTTTATCAGAAAACATCAAGGCTTAGCAAATTCATCACTTCCTTGGTGCCTAATAATCAGCCTTGAACATTTATTTTGGACCATGGTTTTGAGAAATAATATTCAGGACTAAATTCTGCAATCCTTCACCAGCCAAAGGAATGTGGCATTGAGCCTTAATATACTTTATAAAGAGCAACAGAAAACCAGCTGCCCTTTTTAGATTCTGGTATTAAAAGCACTGTGGTAAAGCAGAAATCAGCATATGATGCTTAAAGAACTTAGAAGCATTTTCAGCTTCTCTTTTTTATGCAGACATGAGTAGATTCTGCTGTAGAATGAACTGCACACACACTACCTTATTTGTCTGATTATCTTGAGGTACATGATTGCTTGAAAGACATACTAATATTAATGATTGGAGAATTGATTCATGTTGATTACAAAATAGAACAGTATTAAAAAAAACCCAAGAGAAACGGTAAAAATAAAAAAAACTTGACTATGCCTTTTTAACTATTTATGTTGTAAGTTAAAGCTTGGTTTAACATTCAAATGTCAAATAAATCTTCTCATTCTATAAAAAGATTGAATTAATTGCCTGTATTTATTCTAGCAATTATTCAATGTACTTCCAATATAGGTTGTATAGTATAATTGTTACTTTCATAAATAAAGTATTTTTGATAAGATGATGACTAATTCATGGTATTTCTCATCAGCACTTGTGCATTGAAGCCACAAATCTGCACAGTTTGAAGGCTGGTGTTGTCATGTCACCAGCCTGATTTCCAGGTGGGAATTTGCCATCGTGTCCAGCCATCAAGCAGCCATGGAGTGTGTGCCTGAGGAGACCGGGGCTGGTCCCTGCTCTGCGAGGCAGCACAGTACACAGGGAACACTCAGAGTCTCTGCCCACCTCTGCCAGCAGCTGCTAGATCAATTTGGTCAAAACACTTCCTTCCCTTTTTCCTCAGCTTCCTGGTTTGTCAAACAGAAATAGCAATCCAACTTCCTTTCGGGGAGCACTTTGAAGTTTATGGCCAAAGTACTGTACATGAGAACTGATGTTTTCCAGCCCTCCTGCCCACTGAAGTTACCACCCTCGATAGCTGGGGAAGGAGAGGAGGACATGTGCGTGGCCTTCTCCTGCTCCTCATTACTGCTGTTTGTCAAGTCCCCTTTGCCCTGACACACCTGAAGTGCATGCATATATTTTCCGTCACTCAGGGTTATGGCAGCAGCCACTGCCACAGGGACAGAGGGGGCAAAGTGATATCTCACATGTCTCTCAGATGTGTGACAGGCTCATCACAGGTCAGTTACTTAGGAGATAGCTTTTCAGCCCTCAGTGCTTGTTACCCTATGTCTGCATACTGTGCCCACTATTGACTTCCCCAGAACAGGGGTGTCACTAATAAACTGGGGCAAGTTCAGTCCAGCATCAGCGTAATGGTTTGAGCTGGAGTGGAGGGTCTGAGAGAGCTGGGCTGGTTAGGCTGCAGAAGGGATGGATCTGGCAGGAGGACCCTAAGGTCACCTCCAATACCTATATGTGGAAAATGGTTCCAGACTCTTCACAGTGCTGCTTGGTGTGAAGATGAAGCAAGTGTGAGTTGAAAGGACTGAGGTTCAAGGTTCAGCCTGAATATGAATAGGGATCTCTTCTCCCTGAAGACAGACATATCTAAGCAGGTTGCCAGGACAGTGCAGCCTTCCATCCTGGGAGTGTTTCAAGACTAGACTAGACAAAGTCTTGAGATGCCTGGTCTGACCTCAGAGCTGGCCCTACTATAGGCAAGAGGTTGGGCTAGAGACCTAATTCTCCTGTCATCCTTTCTGAAGCAAGTGCTGACAGCTCCCACCCACACAGAAGTTCATTCCCATCTCTGGTCCCTACACTGACCCCAGACACAAACAGCTCAGCAGCAGCTAGTACTGAGTACCCGAAAAATCAGAGCCCTTCCTGTGATTGTTTTACTATCCTCACTATACTTCCAGCTGTTTAAAAAAAGGTTTCAGCAGAAAACTAAACTAGAAATCAGTCCTTAATAAAAGTGTTTTCAGACAAATTAAAATTTCCAATAACATTTCCTGTTTTTCATTAATAGCAAATATATTTGTGAGATCCCTGTCAAAAGAAGAAAACATGTTAAAAGAAAAATTCATGCTTCCTTTTGGACATTTTTAAAAACACAGATTTTTTCAGTCACCTCTGATAGACAGATGGTGCTGAAAAAACTCCCACAAACTATGAATTCTACATAAAAGTCTAAAAACAATCTTGAAAAAATGCAATGAATTGGTAATATTTCAAGTTATAAAACATTTCTGCACCAGAGTAATTTGGGTTCGAGAGCATCTGTTTGCAGAGACCAGGTGTGATGCAAAACCCATGATAATCAGAGGTGCAGGAGGGAGAAGGACCCCTCCTGTTCTGTCTGCTAACAAGCTTCATTTTGGCCAAGAATCAGGTTTCTTTCAATGGGAAATGCATGAATATGTAGCAGAACTTTTCTAGGAGGCAGAAACATTCCTGTCAGACAGATACTGCCAAATACATCCTGATGCACAAGCTGTTGTGAATTTGTCTGTTAAAAAATTTGGTCTGAATTTTATTCTGAGCAAGAGATATGATGGTAAAAAGGAGACAAAACCACTGAAAGCTGTTGATGTGGTTTGGTATTACTAAGGCTTCATTGTAAATGCCACTTTTCCTTGGAGTTAAAACAATTCTCTTAAATATAGTACAATTTTCCCCTCAGATTTTATTTGGTCTGTTTGCTGCTTCAGTTTTATATCTGATGGATGAATGGGTTCCACAAATTGCTGCTGCTTCTTCAAACTATGGAAGAAGCATATTAGACTTTATAAAATAAAGTATTCTGTCCCTGCCAAATAAATCCAACTTATTCTCCTAGAATAACACCAAGATTTCTGTAAGTTACCATGACTGCATACAGGAAGATAATCTTGTAGCTATTTTTAGGTTAAATAAATGAGAGACCCAGCGTAAATATAGTGTGTGGCCAGAAAATCCTACCCCAGAAAATGCTGGACACAGGGTGGATTGATATAAGGAGCAGGAACCAGCCTAATTTGGGAGATTGTAGAACTTAGGCATGGTCTCTGTCATCAAATCAACTGTTCTCAAGGTCGAAAATAGTCCCTGGCCTTTTTTTATTTTACGATAATAAATGTAAGCTATCAATACCCCACTGAGGAGGACAATGCAGGTCAGCTCACTCCTTATTGAACATGTGGGCTCTTATTCTCTCAGGAGATCCATAGATGTGATTAGTTATGCAGCTCTTGAAAACACCTTTCTTTTTTTTTCCTTTCAATTAAGAAACTTCACACATTTTCTAATCCCTTTGGTCATGGGCAGGAAGCAAGAAAAAACCCTACTCAGGGTCTAGGACCCACTGCATTAATACTTCCATCACTGCTTTTACAGCACCCCTGCTGGGCTGACTTTCTCCTGGTAATTCAATTTGCTCCAGTTTGGACACACCCTGTCGAAATGAAATGGTTATGACAGAACCTTTTTTTGGCTGCTTCTCACAAGTACCGGTGAGAACAGAAAGCATTAAGTACTTGCCCGTGATCAGTGCTGCTTTATATAACCCAAGAGAGTGAAGTCTGGAATTTACTGTTATCAGTCACATTATTAGAGAACCCATAGAAAGAGAATGTGCAAGAGTGATATCTAGCAAGTGAATAACAGGAAATTAGATTTTGGTAGTTCCTCCACCCATATAATTATTTATTTCATAGTCTTTATGAGTGAAATCAGCACTTTTTACTATGCCTTACCCTACAGCACTTTGGGGACACATAGAACACCATAGCCATGAAGAACTGAGATGAATGTGGCTAAAAATACATTAAATGGACAGATGGCTCCAAATTAATTACAAGATTGTGGCCTGTATCTGCTCTCCAAACTTGCACTTTGATTTTCCATACTGATTCTTTTCAATGAATGTAGCTTACAGGCTGAAGTCAACCAGTGAATTGATGCTGCAGATCACCAGTGATTTCTGTCTGCCCTCACTCTTCATTGCCTTCCACAAAAATTGCACAGCATTTTGTCAGCATGAGTTAGTCCTGACCTGGATTGTGCCAGCATCTATGATACCTGGATAACACTGACAGTGCTGTGAGATGTATTAGAAGATATTTCAGTATCAAAAAAGAAAGTTTCAGAAGATCATGGGAGAGGGCTTCTCCAAATAAAAGAGGAACCATTTGATAACTGAGATAAAAAAGCAGCATTGCATGGTACACAAAATGCCTATTTCGTGCTTATACTGTAGAGCAACAGACTTCATTCTTTACAAGTGCCTATTACTGTTTGCTACCTATGGAGGAAGGCTTAGTGATCAGCTCAGATCACTGGTTCATAGTTTAATTCAGTTCAGAGGGAACTCAGAAGATCATCTAATCCAACCTTTTGCTCAAAGCAGGGACAACTCAAGAAAAGACTCAATCACACCATTAGCACAGCCGTTCCCTAAATATTGGCTTTTGTAGATGTTCAGATTGGCCAGGCAAGTCCTACCTCAGCTGTCTCCAGGCAAGGAACACCTGCTTGCTCCAAAGAGTGAGCCCAGCACCCCATGCATACACTCCACACTTTGGCAGTGGTGGACCAACACCCTGGCATCGGAGCAAGAATCTTGGGTGGAGCCATTCCATTTCTCCCAGCCATCAACTCAGTATCCTTCACATATCACTTCTTTCCTCAGTTCCTCATCATACAAGGGTTCATATGCAGTTATCTATGTCTATCTTCCTAGGTCCTAGGATTGGAATAGTCCACTTCTCACAGTGAGACAAAATCTTGGCATATAGGACAATTTCACGTGTTGAACCTGCATGTGGCAGCATGGCTGCAGACACATTCTTCTTCCTTGTTATTTTTATAAACAGCTCTATGTATACTGTGTGTACTCGATCTAGGTTTGTTTGTTTGCTTCGGTGTTTGGTGGTTTTTTGTTTGTTTGTGTTTTGTTGTGATTTTTTTTTCTGGGGGGGTGAAGGGAGGTTTTTGGGATTTTTTATTTTTTTTTTTTTTAAATGACCACCAAGGAGGCTTGCTGGCAACTATTCCTGGAGAGAGAAAGAGGAGGGAAAGTGGATGGTTAATGCTGTGACCTGCCATCTGGCTGAGTATATCATGTAAAGAGATTAAATATTCAGGTGCAACATCTGTGGTGCTTGACTCCAGCCAAGAGAAAATTCAAATAAAACCATCTAAAAGGGGTATCCATGTAACTGTGAACATGGATATGCCCCAGAAGTTTAATGTAATTCATGTATGATACTGAAATTCAATCACGGTTGTTTTTTAAAAATTATCAATTTGATTCACTGTGAAGTTCTCTTTGGAAGCTTTTATCCACTAAAATCTCTCTCAAAGATAGAAACTAAACAGATACAAGCTAGATTTATATTAATGTAAAATCATATGCACCCTGAAAGCCTTCTCTACACAAGAAAGTCTGATGTAACCAAAATCTTTGTGATTTTACTTATTGTAGTGTAAGTGTTACTATGTTTGGTTTGTTTTGATTTATGTTTCTTAGGAAATTATACCCATAATTGTAAAATTGAAACTTCTGTTTACTAGCTTGTACAAAGAAAACTGCACTTAAATTGTGGTAATAAATTGATTCAAAGTGGCAGAGAAATGTGACACTTTTATGTCAATCTCTGCCAGATACATTTTAGTTCAGTCTCACCTGATTTACCTTAAGATTAGCCATGATGAGCATTTACAGCACTTCTGTTCCATAAGGACTGCCCATAGCAAGTCCTTGTTCTGCAGTTAAGTGTGAGGTAGCTTAAGCCTGCAGCATCAGAGTCATTAGTTATATTGCATTTGCCACAGGGCAAGAGAGGAAATATGGACAGATAATATATGATGATTAAGGCAGTGTAAATTCATGCCCTAGGGTGTTCAAAGCTTTTAGATGTGTATGTACCTTAAACTGTCAGGACTGCCTTCTAGGTAAGCCAGACACACACAGAGATGCCCAGGACATGTGAAATGAATTACTGAAATTTCAACCTGATTACTAAAACTGTGGGAAGCCTCCATTAAGAATGTGTTTTCAGAATAAAGGCGACTCTGATTTGATTTAGTGACACCTGCCTCCCTCCCCTCCCTTTTTTTTTTTTAATAGGTCTTTAATACCGTTTATTTCTTGCACACTGCAAGTCTGACCAAGATGTGCTCACATGATCTCAAGTGTACTATATAGAGGTGCCCTCCTGCAGGCGCTGGAAGAAGATACTGATCACATACCACCTACTTCAGAGCAAATTAAGCTGAGGTAGTTGCAGGTGTGCCTCTGGACATGCACTGTCTCTGCACAGGACTTTGCACATGCCAGAACCAAAGTACCTGCCTCACACTGCCAGCACCCACCTCTCTCAGGGTGTTCTTAGCTGGACAGAAACAGACTGTTGGCTGAATGACTGCATATGCCCCTCTGAAGTGACTCCAATGCATGACAGATGCATAGGTTGCACATATGATGCATCCAAGTGGTAAAACAGAACATGCTGTACATGCAATAAACCCATATTAGCCAGGAATCACAAGAGATGGGAATGCAAGTGAGACATCTGGTCCTGGCAGCAGAGGAGGGACAAGATGGGCTTCATCACTATAAGAAGCATAAATAAGCTGTAAATAAGCTATCTCATAGCACAGCACCTCTCTTTGTGGCCAAATGAGCATTGCAGTGGTTCTCTGCCCAGAGGAATTGACATATCAGTGTGTTACCCCAGGGGAAAAAGAGTGCAAACCTATAGTACCTTATGCTGGGTGCAGTCTTGGCACAGTCCATGGTCTTCCCTCTTGACCCACTGGAAGCAGTAGCAGTTTACTCTTTTGCTGACAGACCAGTTGCTTTACACATACTGCAACATTGACAGCATGCTCACAAGCAGCTGCCAGATCCATTAATTTCAATTTTTATAATTATTAGTTATTAATTCTAGTAATTAATTATTAGATGGTCATTTGGCTTAATACAGTTCCAGTTCTAAAACACATGCTGTAATCATTTGGATTCCTTCCATGGTGAATGAATCACCTGCATGCCCCCAGCAGAGTGTGTTCCCCAGGCATCCTGACAGATCTCACGTGAGTATCTGTACCTGTTGGGGAGCCCGTGTTGCCCACAGCTGCCAGCTCAGCCCGTTTCTTGCTTTGTTGCTGCTCTGATTGCTCCTTATGTTCCTAATTAAATTAAAGGAGTGTGAGGTTCTGGCCAAATTAATCATGGCTGGGAATCAACGTTCATACTTCTCTTGCAGCTTTGAAGTCTGTCTAATCTCTCCTGTTATCACTATAATATCTGAGATGTGATGAGGGCTTTGTAAGTACACAGATTAGACAGATTGCAAAGTTAATAGGGACATATGGGTGTTGTTTCTCAGCCATTATTCTCTCTGTAATTGTGGTGGAAAGAATCTGTCAGCAGAAATGCACTCCTCAGTAATACATTGCTACAGCATGTTGGTAAATGTTGTGGAGAGTGCTGGTCTGACAGAGTGTGTTCTGCACACATGATCGATCACTCCATACCCTTTGTTTGTGTTTTTTTTAAACACCTAAGCAGTGAAGGAGCCACTTGGAAATATATCTGGCATTGACTTCAGCTTACCAAGAACTGTGTGAAGTTTTCTGATCAACCTGGTGTTGAAATAAAACAAAAAACCTTATTATCTTTACTGTTTTCTGCCTGCAACTTTTGGGTGATATACTGTGAATTTTGGGTGATACACTGTGAGCTAATAAGCAACACCCTGGGAAAGTCAGCATCACTGCATGGAACACATACATCCCTTTGTTTTCCAGCCACTTCATCAAATCTAATTTCTTACTTCTCTGTTTAAATCAGTACAGCCAGGCAGATATAAAAGTAAAGTCTTAACCATCCATAGCAATTACATGTTATGTTTCATAAGATTAGGCAGGAAGCACTCCATAAATTCCAATAGTTAACACTTGTTTTAATTGAATTGCTCCTGGAGTTTGAATTGGAACAGGTATTCCTCTGCTCTGAAGGTTGTTTTCCCAAAACAGCGCCGCATAACAACAAACAGATGTTCCACAAGGGACACGAGGCCAGGTTTCTAGTGATGGTAAGGCATGCCTCTGTTTTATCCATTTATTGAGTACTTCCACATCTTCCTTTTGCTTCAGCTACATTTAATCCATTGGCATTAACAGAAGTTTAAAAAGGTCTTGCATTTATCTGGAGTTTAATGCACGTTAAACAATGTGATCTTGATTTGTCTTCTTGTCTATAGGAAGAACAAGTCACCAGGATGCAGAGACACCTGTTTTCCTAAGAAAAGCAGATAATAGATCACTCCTTGGATCCATTCAGGCTGCAAAGCTTACTACATTATAGGACTGTATCCTAGCATAGCAGCTTTTACCCATTCATATGAGGTAAACTACTAAAATAACTTGGCCAGGACAATATTGTGCTTTAGAAGACTTGTATGTAGACTGACAACACTTCATATTGATTTAGAAATAGCTGAGGCATGCACAATGCTCCCACCTTTATACCTGGTGCCATAGGATTTTTTATGCTTTTCATCCTCACCTGCTTCAGCACCAGGTCAGCCAGGCTGATGCAAACCCTGCTTATCAATGTTAACTTCAGGTAAAATATTTGAATAATGATATTCAGGCAAATATCACTCTCAGTCCCTTCTATGAGCCCAGCTGTGGAGGCAACAACAGCAGCCAACAGCCAGGGTTATTTACTTCTTAGAGAGTTACAGCTACATCAGAAGGCACTGTCTGTCTTTGCCCTGATACATGTAGACTGCAATCCAGCTGGCATCATCCTGTGCTGCTGCTGCCAAACTTCTGAGAGGGAGGGGCTGCATATTTTAAAGCCTTGTCTGCACATGTCAGTTTATTTAGTATATGTTAAGTCATTTATTTTAATCAAATAGATCAATGAAACACTTGAGAGTTTACTCAGGCACACCTGTTTTGTTTTTTCTTTTAAGCCTATGTTATTTGGAATCAAAGCCAAAAAAGTCATTCTTACACCACAGTAAGTCTGTTCAAGAACAGAAGAGGCCTCCCCCATGGATTGTCCTATATTATTATTATGTTCATACAAACAGTAAAATTCAGACAAGCCACGACTGATTGCAAACAGGAACATACAAACACTAAAATGCTAGAAGGAGCAGTCTTACATTACTTACATAGGAGCAGAATAATGTAGAAAAGTAGGTTCCAACTCACAAGTCGAAGAACCTTCAAATACTGGTTGTTTTCAGAGGAAATAGGCCAAAACATGAGACCAACAGGCAGAGCCAAGATTGGAACTTCAACAGTTTTGTTTGTAACTTCCCTCCATGAGCTAACTGCAGGTTGAAGAGAACTGAAGAGGGATTTTTCTGTCTCTAATGGCTATGATGTTGTTAAATTCAACCCGAATTATGCTTTAGTATTTAGCAGAAAGGTAAGACATTATCCATTTAAGGAACCCTGAAGCTCTGTGAAATGCGTTCCCATTTAACACACCTCTGGTAAAAATAAGTCTCCTCAGAAATTGTTTTCCACTTAAAGACCTGAGTATGCTTGGCAATTCTATAAAGACAGATTCTGTGCATATAAATGTTCAGTGAAATCATATTTATTCCAAAGGAATTCTAGATTTTTAAGAACATTTATAAAACTCTGTGAAATATGTCAAAGATGAGTCAACTACCATCAACCATGCTGAACAACAGCCAGTTAGATAGGTTAGGTTATGGCACCATTACCATGTCCTAGAGTTTGAATAAAATTTCAACCACCATTTGACTGATCCTCAAATACCACAAATATAAAATGTTTTCCAGGAACACTTTGATTGTGTCCCTTCTGAGACACCCACTTTGAAATGCAACCTCTTCTTTCAACCAGCTGTCAGACAATTGTTATACATATATTTTTTCACCAACCATTTAATTTATAATGGTTCCTTTGGATCATAGGTTCTTAGTTTGCTTGAGACATTGTCCTGTGAAATGTCTTGAAAATCACAAAGTGAGACATTGCATGTCTACAGCTTCCCTCTCTTCTGGTCTCACATAACAGCAGGCTATTGGATAGTTTGACAGTATTTGCTCTCAGAAAAGACACATTAGCTAATTTTATCACTTACTGTTTTCTATCTGATGTTTTTTATCACTTACTCTTTTGTCCTGCCTTCATTTTTATTATGTCAACCTCCAACCCACTGGAGACTAGAGAGTCCTTACTGGTCCACAGAAAGTTTTGTGTTAACTCAGTGAACGTTCAAGGCCTTGCTAACTTGTACACATAGCTTTTTCAGCACAGTCTTTCATTTTAGGTCAGATTGTAGGCATTGGGTAGGAGTCAACAGAAGGCACATGGGCTGGAGTACCTCCATTCCTATCAACCATGCCCTCTGCTCCTTCCCCTGAGTTTTAGCTATTTCCCAAGCTGTAGTCCAGGGCCAGCCTCCATATTCGGGCAAACACAAGCACCAAAACCATGTTGAAAAATGTGGAGGTGAATAATGAATTTGAAGCTTTCTCTATCTGTTCTCTCAAACCTCAACCAAACTTAACCTTTCTTTCTACTCTTGTTGTGGCAATCGAATCTTTAATTTCATCTCTTCTCCCTGACAAGACTATTTTATTTCAGCTGTTTGTGCTCCCAGAGCTGAAAGTAGGTAGTTGCTGCAACATTGCTTGGGGTGATTCAGAGCACTTTACATGCTCTGTCTAAATGTACTGTGCAGCAATGAGAAACTGAGTCTGTGCTGTTGTTAAATCTTGAATCTGTAAGCTAGAAGAGAAGATGATTCCCTTCATTTTCTTTCCTAGACCAACACAGGACTTAATGAATTCAAGATGTGTATATTCTAAGTCAGCAGGGACACTAGGATAATGGGAATTACCTTATTGACACATACCACCACCCACACACTTCATAAAATCCAGTCTCAAACTGACTAGTAGTGCATTCAGAAGTAGGCTTTTCCCAATGTAACTACATGTAAAACTACTACAAGTTTCTGGTTCAGTGTTACCTAGCTATGGGTCCAGTCTTGTGAGGTACAAAGCCCATAGATCTAGCAGAGGAGACAGTGAACTCTGCCTGCTTCTACAGGTCTAAATTCAATGTGTATTTTGCCTGAGGGAAGACTATTATTTTTTATTTTACTTGTCTTAATAAAAACTCTTTGAAGTGCTAATCATTCTTCTGCTGCCACTTGTTGGTATATGCAGAATGTACTGCTTTGTGATATTTCTATCTTATCTATTTACTATTTTCTAGTGAGCAGCTTACTATGAGCAATTCATTCCTTCACTTGCTCTTTTACGTTCTTGTACTAACATTTGAGTTCGGGGTGGAAACTTCCACTTCTCTGCTGGAAGAGATCAGACAGCTGACAGAATTTTTGCCAAGGTATACAGAATTTCTACAGGAGCTTTTTCTACCTACTTGGCTATTTGTAGCTTACTTGGTCCTCTCATAGTTTTAGTCAAGATATGATCAGGACTCTCAGAAAGGTTGCTTTTTTTTAGATTTGGTGTTGAGACCAGGTTTCATCAAACCCCACAAATTGTGTTAGCTGAGTTACATGCCAGAGTGCAGCATATTTTAGCAACTGTCTTTTATGCACTTCATTAAGTTTAAGAGTAACAAGCATCTCAGTGTTCTCCATAATGAAAGGATTCTTTGAGTGTTAAATACTCCTTTGGTTGTTTTTAATCAAGCTTAATATGTGTGAAATTTGTGGGAACGACAGTCCCATAGACTAACAGCAACAACAGGTACAGCCAGAAATCCCGACTTGCATAACATATCCATAACATACCACCAGTTTTCTTTGCCTTTCACCTACTCAGAAAACCTTGTTGCTCAGTTTTGATTTCATGGACATTCAGTTGGGGTACTCCCTGTTGTCTTTCAGCAAGGATATTCACAAGTAGCCTTTTGATATAGGAACCTATAGAGAAGCTGTAATATTCCACCTGGTTTCCTTAGGCAATTTAACTCACTGTGGAACCCCATCTATGCTTTCACAGCTGGCAAAATGGGCAAGACCTTTTCACAGTTGGACAGTGCCATGTTAGCCACCTGCATGTAATCTAGGAGGATAATTTGTCATTTAGATAATCAGATTTCAGTAAAAAACTTCCAGCTATGGATATCTTAAAGCAAAGACACAGAGCAACTGGGATTGGTTTATATATTTGTTTCGACTTCATTTAAAACAATAGGCTTGAGGTGTTATTTGCCCTGTTCATTTCAAATGGTTGTTAACTAGATGCCCGGTGCTGATAAATGTCATCACACTATGTCCTTTTCACAGTATGTTCCAGATCAAAACCCTGAACTGAGCACGTGTACCCTTCTTGTGTTGCCTGCTTGCAGAGCAATTATGTCCTGGGCACATTTTAGTCACTGCAGAGCCAGGCAAACCCATCTTAAGCTGTCTGTTCCAGGGGAACCTTTTCCAGACTGACTTGGGAGAACTCAGAAAGCATGACAAAGGTAAGGAAAAGGAGAAATGGGGAATCCTTGGAAACTCCAGCAAAGAGGAATACAAGCAGGAGTGTCCAGCAGCCCTTTCCAGTGACGTGACCCAGGCAGAGTGTTCACCTCTCAAAGGGCTGCCCTCAGCTGTGCAGCAGAAAGAGCATTATACAGTAAAGCAAGTTATATTTACAGCCCATTCAATGCTACAGCTGGTCTTGTAAAACTGCCTGCAGACTAATGGGCTGACAAATGTATTCCAAAGACTGTACAACAACATAGCTTAAAATTAATCTTGATTGCCATGTTAATCAAATGCAAAATCCATTTTAATGATCTGAACTGTATTTCTCTTTTTTTTTCTTTTTTCTTTTTTTTTTTCCAAATCCTTTTCCATTCCATCTTCACTTTGGACTCTTTTCATGCCTTGCCAGAGTAGTCTCCCAGACACAGGGACATCTTCTGTTGTTTACTCAGTCACTAGCAGTGAAATATTTTCATATAACTCCTTCCTTGGTGATGGTTTAAGAGAACTTGAGGGTAGAAAGTGTTGGTTAGGTTTAAAATACATAAGTACATATATGTATATAAATATATTTTTTATAGAGTTTGTATACATATTTGAATATAAGAGGAAGAATAGGTATCATTTTTCCAGCCATAAATCACTAATGAACTGAACATCAACAACTTTTAAAACATGAAATTAATTAAAATCTGAAACTTTCAGTTTTTCTGGTCTTGCCTTATCCCATTCATCCCAGTGATCTCTGCTCTTTCCCATCTCTCTGTTCTCTCCCGTGACAGCTCCAAACCTGTCCATTCCTTCTCTCACCGCACAGATGCTTTAGCAAAACTCATTTTTTTTTCACACACCTGGCAAACTTTTGCTTAGATTTAAAAAAGAGAAGGGGGAAAAAAATGTTCAGTAAGCTGTTTTCACTCCCAAATCCCCTGAATGCAAGGAGTAGGAAAGACATATGTTCTTAGGAAAACCACACATCCTGAGGGACAAGGCCTGGACCCCTGGAATAGCTTTTAGCACTCAGCAAGATGGATCTACTCTTTCTTATCTACTCCACTGTGAAAGAGAAGTTGAAGTGAATTGCACTGTGTCAGTGCAAGAGCGAAGTGAAGCAGCAATGCCCCATATATTCTTTTCCTCTGATTTCCAACCCATTTGACCAAAATCTAACCATCAAGCCTCACTGAGCCAGAGCCCTTCTCTTTTGTTCCTCATCTCCAGTTTGAATGATCCCAGATTTTCCCCAGATCTTCAAACACATCCCCTGACACTCCCTAGCCTTCACAGAAAAAGGAAAGCTGGCAACTTCAAGAGCAGCGGCCACTCCTCCCTGCTCAGAGGCCGCTGCACATCTCCGCTTTGATGTGGCTGACCTCCTCTGAACTGGAGAAGACTGTTGCTTCTCAACTCAGATTTCCCCCGAGGCAATGAATTATCCTGACAACTGACTACTGACAACTGACACCTCCCCAAAGGGCTCTGTCCTACTGTGGGAACCGACACTTCAATGGAAAGCTTGGATGTATATCCCAGGCTGGAAGTGGGGCACTTGGTACTTAATGAATGTTTCTATTCTGCTGAGAAACAACCACAGGCCAGAGGGTCTGAGCTGGAATCTGAAAGTTTGAAAGTGTTTCGATGTGAGGACTCAGCTGGTCTCCTGACAAAACAGAAGCCAATTGTGAAATCTGGAGATATTTCCAAATTTCCCCAATTTCTAAATGGTCATTAAGATCAGTTCAATGTGTAACTTCAACATGAAGCCTCCATGGGTCATTGGTTTGTGACTCCCTTTACTTCCTCTTTTGTGCCATCCTTTCCATGCACACCTCCTCCTCTTTCCTCTTTAAGGAAATAAGAATTATGAAATTATCTTTTTTCTTTACCAGGATCTATCAGCAAAAATTTTGCAGAAATGGTAAGTGTTGAAAACAAATAATGGTCATAGTTATTTATAAAATAACTTATTTTTTCACATGTATATTTTTGTCCTGTGGAATAAAAAATCAAGTTGCATAAGGGAGATTGGAATTGTTAACTTATTTTTAAAGTTTCACATGCTAAATCCACCCTTGTTCTGCCCGAGCTGCATGTGCAACCCAGAAACACATTCAAAAGACTATTCAGGGTGTGTGATTTAGGACTGGTTCACTCTGTGCACGAGAGTTTTAGGTAAAGAGCTATTTTTTATTTCTTTTTTGTGTTATATTATACTAGGAAACACACGACTGAAGAAACCCTTTTGGATTATTAAGCCTAGCCCATAATCATAAGTAAGTCTATATAGTGCAGGTGGCTTGACAGATCAATCAATCCACCCCAACCATAAAACACTTTCCCTGGAAAAAAGGAGAATAAAAACACATCACTAGTATCCTATATTAGTCTGGTTAAAAGCACAAGATGTTCTTTAGAAGTTGTGTACCAATATATAAGAATAAAATGCCTCCCTATCTGCCATCATGGCTTGGGATGGATTTAATGGAGAATCTAACCGTGAGCATGTGAAGTAGACCAAAATATCTAAGAGTAGAAATATTTTGGAGTGCCATTAGGAACAGCCTATCTATCAGACCTACTGGGACCCAACCCCAGACATTTTTTCTTCAATGAATGCAAAGAAGCATACAATAAGACGCATCAAAAGATAGATCTTCAGTTTGCATAAATCAGCCTTATTTGGCGGATTTATGCTGACTTACACCAATTAAACACATATTGAGTTTTGGATTGTATTCTATGCAATTACTCACATAAATACATAGGTTTTACTACATTTTTACACTACTTTTTCCAGCAAACCAAAATAGGCTTAATCTCGCCTTTTAAAAAAATATAAATTCTTCTGCATGTCTCAACTTTGAAAATGTCCCCTTCTTCAGTGTCACTGATGGGCAGCAAGTGATTGCAGCTGATAGTATCTGGCTAGCCAGAGGATATGAATGTGCTAATCTTACTTCCAATATAAACAACAGTTGGGGCAACTTTTTGCAATGTAAATGGTTTGTTGGGTGCATTTTATGACACAGCTTGTGTCATCACAAGCACTGGTCATTGTTTACTTTTCTTTAAAATTAAGTCAAAGTATTTCACAGCATTGTTTGGCACCAAAATAAATTAGGTCCATTTGTGTATGGTTTAGGTGCAAGTGTGCACGTAGGCATTTGTGCTCAGTTTTTAAAGGAGATGCAGTTTTCAAGAATTTAGAAGACATGAACTGCATGTAAGGACTCAAAGGGTTTTCTCAACAATGAAAAGGATTAAATATGCAGAAGAAACTATGTAGGGCTTATTATTTTTACTCCCCAGTTACTGAGACATGCACTAACATTGTATTTCAGGTATTTGTTTCTGTCAAGAAAAGATGGGCATTTACCCTGGTTGCCTACTGTTTGCCTGAAAATTGAACTTCACTTTGTTCAGATGAATTTGAGATTACCAGCTACCCAAAACAACCACTAAACCTACAAATCAGAAAAGTTGGATTTGAGTCTTTCTGTTTGTTTGTTTATCCATAGTAATTTTGAAAGACATTTAAAAACTGCTATTAACTGAAGTGAACTTCACATTTCCAGTCACTGAGCTCACTGGGAGATGAAAGGATCGTCCTGGCCGTTACTCAGCACTTTCCCTTCGTGTTGCCCTGTCCCACCATGGAGGTTATTAACTTTTTACAAGTGCTGCTCACATCCTCCCTTTGATGGATGGTGCTAAGCTCGTACTTAGATTACAGGATTCTCTAGCAAGGCTGTTTTGTTATTGAGGGGGAGGAAATTTTAACACAAGGTGGTTTTTCATATCAACCACTCCATTCTCTTGACAAAAATTTGCATGGGGAGTCTGCTTCAAGGAGTTTTGCACCACACCAACCCGAGGCCTTAATGGAAGGTCAGGGGTGCCCAAAGCACAGAGTGCAGTGGTAGGTTTTGGACTAGTCCTCCTCTGTTTTTCGCGTCCAGCTGCAAGTTATGAGGGGGCTTTGCCCTGGGGCTTTCAGTGCGCCTGTCTTCTATCTCTTGCTGGGATGTAGGAAACCTGGAGTGACCCTTGGGAATACTTAAGTGAGAATAGAGAGGAAGGGGGCAGAGAGAAGGGAAAGAAAGTACCCTTTTGCCTTTCTGAAACTCTCGTCCTCTTTCAAACTGAAATAAAAAAGAGAAGGTAGATAGGGAGGCCAGAGGGAAAGAGATTTCCCTCCCACCTCATTAGTCTCTGCTCACTGTAAACTCCCAGTTGCAGCCAGCCTAACTCCCGCCCTTCTCTGCCCCTTGGCCTCTGCACCTAAATTTCTCACAACCTTCTTCCCAGCTGGAAATGTAAATCAAGATACATTCAGAATTAAACAAACAAACCTGACTAAGCATTCCCCAGTCTCCTTTATGGATTATGTAGGAACAAAACATAGCTGGTCTTCACCATCTCTAACTTTCTGTGATTTCTAGATGAATTTTCATGACTCATGAACTTACTTTTCTGTCTAAAAAACTTATTTGCTTTATTTTTTTTTCCTTAGAGGAAAAAAGCTGACACCAGATGTTTCTTTAGACCCTTCCCTGTCCTGAGTGAGTAAACACCAGAGACAAACAGGCTGTTCTGTCATCTTGCTCCTCTCCAGAACACCAACAGTTTTATCACTTACTTAGGAAAAAGAAATTTAAACTGCTACCAACTGCATTTCCAGCTAAAGATATGTAAGTTTTCACTCTTAAAATTAAATAAAAGTTTTTGCTCATGAATAATATGCCTGTTTATGAGCAGTGTGGCATGATGCACTGACACAATAAAGCTCTTGTGCTGTCCGAGCCCTTGGCTCCAATGAGCGTGTCTCCTGGCCCAGGAAAGCAACAGCCCTCACTAACAGCCGCCTGTCAGTATTTTTAAACCTCCTCTCCTAAAATAACATGTCAATGTTTGCCTACTGAACTTACAGGAAGGCTGAACGAAAATTTGTGGGCATACCACTGTAAATGGATTTTGTCACGGTTTTTATGATGTCATCAGACTATTTATCCTATTTATTGTGCTGTGCTGAGAAACTGAGTGAGAATTGCACTTCCTCCTGTGGCCCCCTCACCTCTGAAGGCATTTTTGAACTCTTATTTTTTAACACCTCTGAAAGCAGGGGGTTGAAATTGTGGACAGCAAACTACCACTCCTGAGGTGAAGGTGAGCAGGTTGGATCCGTTCCGCCAGCTGGCATTCAAGCTTGCTGTGTTGTTTACAAGTGAATCACAGAAAAACCACCACACAGACAATTTCCATTCCTTCCCTGTCAGTAATGCCACTACATTTGTTTAGCAGCTAGGCATGGGACTGTGGTGCTAGCTGGTATTTTATCTTCTGGTAAAAATCTACTTATTTTATATCAAGACATTTGAAAGAGAGGGAAGAGTAAACAAGCTCTCAGGTCCTAAGATATTTTTGTACCAAGACCACTACATCTGCAAATTACAGGTATTTTAAACTTTTTTTAATTATGCACACACAAAATATTAGATCACTGCATGGTTAGCTAATATTATTGTAATATCACCTTTCATGTAGAAAAATGTCAGTTACTTCTACCTTTGCTTAACAAGTAACTCAGAGAACAAATCTTGGGTGTAGGAGTTTTCTCAGCTTACCAAAATTGTTTAAAATTAGGTTTCACTCTATCCTTCTTCTGTAGTCTGAGGAGTTATATCTCTTCTGTGAGCTACTCAGCTACTCACCCATTCAAAACCAGATCGCTAGTTCCACATCTACACAGGTAGATTTCTTTCTAGTAGGATCCTGCAGTGCCCCAGGGCAAGACCTAATCCTGTGAGTGTTTTTCACTACAGGCAGTAAAACACGTTTTATGCATATGTGCATTTTGCAGCACGAGGTTCACTCAGTAGTTTGCATCACAATTCCCACAGCAGTGTCTTCACCCTACAACCCCAGGGGTTTGGGTTGCAGCACTGGGGTGGGTGGAATATGTTTGTAGATGTGGGGATTTCAGAGTGCAAAGCCATCTGATACAGGTCTGGGGAACATCTGGGGGCGAGGACAGTGCTGTCTCACACTGTCAGTGGGAAGCAGACCCTAAAGCAAACTATCCAAGAACTGTAGCTGGGTTATGTCTCACTTCGTCCATGCTGGAAAAGCTCCTGAGTGAGAACTAAGGCACAAAACCTGTGGGTGATGTGGGGCGGGAAGCTGGGACAAGGGAGGGAGCGGAGGAACTAAAATAACCAGGACATCAGTCTGTAGACTGCTGTTTCAGTAGTGCCATGATCTTCAACTTAATCTTAAATCTAACTTCTCCTTTGGTCACCAGGGGTCTGTGCAATGCAGCCCTTCCTGTGGAAACCATGTACCTGACTGTGTCTCCTAGCCAGAGTGTGCTTAAATAACTTGCAGAACTAAGTGGCAAACATGGGCAGAAGGACACCATGGACAATGATATTTGTGAAACATTAAGATAGAACATGATAGTCTCCAGGTCTCAACAGGGCTGGGGTTTTGTGGCAGGGTGTCAAAAGTTGTTCCTGGTATTGTTTTGGTTTCCTTCTGAGCTTGCAGTCACCCCATTTCCTTCAATACTGCAAGCCATCCAGATGGATCAGGGTGTTTAATGGTGAGAAATTACTTTGCAATTAGCTACATATGGAAAACTTGCTTTGAAAACTGTATTCATTTGTCTTTTAAAAGGTGAATGTGAGTATTTTCTAATCTTAGGCATATTTTTGAGTCTTAATTCAATTTCCCAGTATAGATCTATGTCTTGATTCCATCACAGTTAAATTTAATATTATATTTGTTTTGCAGTCAGGGGAAAAAAATGCTTTATCCTTGCTCATTTCACTTTTCTGCACCATTAATTCATGGTAAGATGATTTTTTAAGATATAAGGTGACTTTTTTGTTGCCCTCTTTCAGGCAGGACTTTATATAACAATGGCAGACTGAGAAGTGAAGACTAATTCCCGTCCACTTAGACAGGATGAGCCGCATCTGTGCTCCAACATACACATCCAGACCCCCTTACTGTAGCCAGTTGGCTCTGAATCACCTATCACTCTTTACTGCTTAAGGAACCAGGGTCAGACAGACTGGAAAACTCGACAGTCTGAAATGATCTTTTAAATTTTGAAGGACGACAGCATTTAAGTGGATGATCTGCATGTGGCCTACAGCTCTGATAATAAGAGTTACTCTCTAAATAGAGAGCTATTAAACACTAGTTTAACTTTGGATAGAGATACAAATTCTTGGAACATTAGTTTCCTGAGTGTTTAGAAAGACCATATTATTATTATCTGGTGTCAAAAAAGTACGTGGCAGCCTAGTTCTTAGGCAAAATGAATAAGAGGATAAATTAATGAGGAGAGAATTTTGTGCTACCACCAGAATCTCCAAAGCACTGAGAGTCAGATACAAGCCATTCACTTTCTCCAGCACCCAACAAAATGCCCATGCAGTAAGAAATGTCACACAGTAAGAGCAATCCATTGCTACTTTATTGTATCACTGCATACTAATTTAAAAAAAAATAAATTAAAAAGTGAAGAAAAGTTGGTTTCTTTAATAACCCAAACTCTGGGATGAGTTTCAGAGCTACAGAGAAATGTCAATGCTCTCTTTCTCATGAAGTGTTAATGAGGGTGGAAGTGTTGTCCAGAAGTTGTACTGGAAACTCAAGCTGTTGCTTCATTCTTCGTCATTTAAGGGTATGCTGGTTCTTACTAAGTGGGGAGAGGGAGTCTCCTTCTTATTGAAGGCTACATGGTCTCTTTGAGCACTCTTGGATGTCCATGCAAGCAAACAGCACAATGCCACAGACAGTTAGTGCGTCCATACAAAATGTGGCCAGAGGCCTTACATAAAGAAGTGGTGGGAATATCCATCCACGGGCAGTAGGAACCCTATTTTGCAAGTTCAAACCTTATGATCTAAAGACAGTCTGAGGCATCAGAAACAGAGGATAGTAGATGTGTCTCAGAAAATGAATACACTGGAGAGAATTCAGGCTAAAATTACTTGTCTCTTGCATTATCTGTCTTGATGTTGGTAGTTTCTAGAACTGATTTAGTTTAAATACACAAAATAAGAGACTATAAATCAGCTCTATGATATTTATGTGTTTTCCTTGTGAGGTTGATAAAGTCTGTATGTTTCTTGCATCATCTTGTCTTCTCTCAGTTACCGTTACTTTTCCAGATGCAGTTGACACCCTAGTTAATCAGACAACTTCAGATTCCTGCCATGAAGACACAACCTTATGGAACTTCTAATTGCAGAGCTGACCATATTTAACTAATTTCAAGGTTTAGATTTAGAGGGGATATTAGAAATATGGTCCACACATGCAACATCTTCACTCAGGATGTCTGAGGTTACATTAATTAATCAAGTATCCAGAATAGGAAACATTAATCATTTGTCTTTGTACATTGCTGGGATTATTCCAAAACCTCTTTTACATATGGTCAGAGATACAGAGCATACCCTTTTCTCCAGGAGTACATCAAAGATTTGTGAAGATTGGACTGATTCAGCAGCAGCACTCTTAGGCCCATACAGGGCCAAGGATGTGAGTCAGTCACAAGCAATGTGACTTTAAACTTCCATAAACAATTTTTACAGATGATACAAGAAACTTATATTTACCTTGCTCTGCTCCCACATTCAATAGTCTGCTATATTCCTTTTATAGTAAGTCCTTTTGCCCTTTTCTCCAAGACACGAGAAATAGCCATGGATATAAAAACCTGAAAATCTCCATTCTTGAGCAGAGTCCAGGAATCAAACTCAAAAAGCCATGTGATGAACCAGGGTGCAACCAAGTGTCTTGTCAAATCAGTGTCCTTAGGATTCATGTTCATGGCAGTGACAATGTGAGGGAACCAATACTGTTATGATGTTCTTGGAGTGTCTGTTCACATCAGACACAGATGAAGTTGTCCAGAAAAAACACAGCAAGCTAAGAATAAGATTGGCAGTGCCTAGAAAGATCAAGCTGAATGGCATCTGCATGGAGAATTTTTCTTCTTAAACTAAGTCATACTCTGTTCTCAGCTACAGGAGAGAAGCCCAAGTTACTACAGCTAAACCAGTGGAGTATAGATGTACTTGATTTCTAGGAAGCAATGGGAGTCTTGTTATTCATTCCCTTTTATTCTCTTGATATGCTCAATTTCCAACTAGTTCTTCTTAGGTCACCTTTTCAAACTATAGGCAGTTGTGAGGAATAAAAAAAATGGTTTAATTACCAGCAGGTGAAAGATGGACAGAGAAGACACCTGGGAGCCATTCTGAGTTGGGTTGCCTGGAGGCCATTTTGTATGTGGGGAGTTTGTGGGGTGTTGGGGGTATAAAACAGGTGAGACAGAAAGCATGTAGGGCAAAGGGTCCCATCTTGACTCATTGCCTAGGGACCTTGGGATAGGGATTCACAGGGGTTTTTTAAACTTTAAATTTTGAAGCTTGCCTTGAAACAGTTAGTAAATTTGAACAAGGCATAACTGCGTTTCCCACCTTAAGGCAGCCAATAGAGTTGGGCATTCACACCCTTTCCTTTTAGGGAAAGAAAGTTCGAGCAAAGGCATAATGGTTTTTCCTGTCTTAAAGTAACCAGTAAGGCTTAAGTACCCACATCTCTTCCTTTTAAGGACTCAGGGAGGAGTTTGCCTCCAAGAAAGGGCACACTCCTCAGAGAGGAGGGGTCTTCCCTCAGCCTGTGGCAGCCAATAAAATCCAATTATCCATGAATTTTCACCTTTTAAGGAAGGTGAGTGAAGCCTGACCTGGGAGAGGTTGGCTTCCAAGAGGGTCATGCAAATGTCAGAGACCACAAAAGGTGTGATCCCCAGCCCTGGTGTATGCTCAGACCTTCCCACAGGCTGAGACACCCAGGTCATGCTGTTAATGAAGTTCTTTGCTTCACCGTTTTTGGCCATCTCCAATATTTCAATCAAGAGATATTTCTCACACAGTAGTTCAGGTTTTCCATGCTTGAGAGCATTTACAATACCATAAGAATGTAAGCCATCTGATCTTCTTTTCTTGAATCTGAATAACACCATCAGTATGAATTTGTTTTCTACTGCTCTGTTCTGAAGAGCTAAGTTATCCTGAAACTATCTTGGTCTCTAGAATTGCATGGTCTAAGTTAGTCATAGGCCAAGTCAAGGTCACAGTTGAGATGTGCAATGTTTTTAAGCTGTGACACATCAGTTCTATAGTTTTCTTGTATTAAGCTTCTTTCCAAGAAATGCACAGAAAGGAGAGTAACAGAAACAAGTTTGGGACAATAGACTGTCTCCTGCCCACTGTGGGACTACAGGAATTAGAAGAATAAATATTAATTTAAAGGAATAATGGGCTTTGAAGGAGCAATGTCCTGTGATCAAAAGGCTGCACCATATCCAAAGCTAAAGAGTTTTTTCTGTTTATAAGTTTAGCCACTTGGATTTGCTTATGTAAAAAAATGCTCTATGTTCCTGAAGATAAAACCATGTGGGAAAAGAACAACAGCCTGAGATTTTTGTCCTGCTGTGGAATTGCTATACCCTTGTGCAAGAGAGTTGATGCCTTCGGGTTTTCATGAATTTGTAGATTTTTATACTTCTAGGTAGTTTCTCACATATAGAGTAGCTAGCAACCTCTAACCCT
>JAWWTY010000077.1:138376115-138411550 GCA_035222235.1 Margarornis squamiger | reverse complement strand
TATGTGTCCAGCCGGGAATGAAATGAAATGAAAGGGACGCCTTTCGGATTAATTTACTCTGCATGTTTGAAGCGGTGAGGCTTGGAAAAGAGCTCTCATGGTATTCCTGAGGCCGTGAGTTCAACTTAGCACTGGTCTTTTCTATCTGTTACTTGTCAACACGTGTTGTACTCTTTTTATACTTTTACACTCTTTTATACTCCTTTATAATCTGTACCCCGAAATTCTATAAGTAAAAGTACTCTTCTCTACTTTACTCACATACTGTTGTCTTGGAAAGGATTTTTCCTCCTCCTTAAGGCAACAGAGTGAACCTTTCCTCGTGTGTGTTCCATAATCACTAGGCTATTTTCTTGGTTTCCCCTAAGGCATCCAGTCCACATCAGCAGTCATCCTACTTTTGCAAATGCAAAAAGGTGATTCCATTAGTCAAAACCCCAAATCCACACTGAAGCAACAGCATGCCAAAGTGCACAGATGCTGGTAAATGTATGCATAGTTTCAGTATTGCTTCAGAAAATGCAGTCTATCTTATTACCTTTCTTTCTCACAAGAGAAATTGCATTAAAAACTAGAGAAAAAACACATGGCTTTAAATGGAACTGCTGATTTTGATGCTACTTATAAGGAAATAGTCATCACACTGGCAACAAAATGGATTTTTGGTCGATTCACAAATCTGCAGGAAAAGGAAAGTGTTTGTCACCTCTCATAAGAAATTCTGAGTGTTCAGCATAAAATACAAATCTCCATTTAAATATTTTGTGTTTAGTAAATTCTTTTTAGTATGACACATAGATAGAGAGGAAATGTTAGTAGTGGTTTGGAACAAAAAAAATAATAGCCATTTTTTTAGTAAGTAATTTTGGAAACCTCAGTTTTGCAGAAATCTCTGTTCTGCTTCATCCTGTTTTACAGAGTTTCCTTTCTGTGAAGATTCTGGTAGAATTTGGCTTGTTAATTCCCAGTGACTAGAATTAGCCACATAGTGGTTTATATGGAGCTGCTAAAACATTTGACTCAATTAATTGGCCAAGAATATATTTACACTTACAAATAGCCTGCTTATGAAATTCCCAAGGAATAAACTACACATTGCAACAATTTTTGCAAGAGAGCCAGCCTCTTTTGCCTCAGGTTTAGGAAGTTTCAGGGAAAGGCAATGCCTGCATGCATGTGCCTACATGCTTCAGATTTAAGGGGACCATACCAACCGATTCTTTAAGGTGTTTTAAAGGAGCAGGAGCCAAAATTGAGATGTCTAATTCTAAAATCACAATCCACAAAAATTTGTCTTGTCCTGCAGGAGATAAAAAGAGCCACAAACAGAAATCATATCCCCAGTAAAATTCAATAGCTGCTTCCAGGGCTTGACAGCCTGGTTTGCTGTTACCTCTCCTTAGCTGAACATTTTGGTGCCTTTCTTATGACTGCAGTCCTTCGGGACTTGCAAGCTGGACGCTCCTCCACCCATGTTTCTGGAAGTGCAGTCTAGCAGGTGTTTTCAGGAAAAGCTGGATGTGTATTGGCAGCATTCATTCCTGCATGAAGTGCAGCTGGCCCTCGGATAAATCCTGCATCTGGAAGAAAAGCAAAACTGTTGCTTTTACCTAAAAAATTTAGAGGTTTAAAGCCTTTATCCAGGAAGCTGAAGCTCAAGATTTCACTGCTCCTCAGCCAAAGGCTGTTCCAGCTCAGATCTGCAAGCTCCCGCAGGAACAGTGAGAGGGAACATTCTTCTCTTGATATATCAAAACTGGTGTGGCAAAAAAAAGCGACAGAGTCAAAAGGGTAGGAAAAGAGGAAGCCACAAACAGGTGATGTTGTCCTTGTGCCTAAGAAGCACAGACTTCAGGCTGTACAGCACGCTAAAGATCACACAGAATGTTAATAATTTTAAAATAGAACCCCAGTGAGGGAAGCTACCCCCAGCACCTAACCACTGCCTTTTTGTTGTTTCAGCTACTAATCAACATCATTCATTTCAAACAGAAGACTGCAGGTAAGTACTTCCCAGTTTGAAGGACACCTGCTAGAATTTGAGTTAGCAAATTAAAAAAAAAAAAAAAAAGTTATTGAAAATAAGTTTTCTTACAGGCTGTAAGAAAAACAAAAAAAACACAAAAACACCCCAAAACCCAAAATAACAGAACCATATAACCTAACATTTTCTTTTCTTTAAACTCAGATACATATCAATTCTTTCCTTATTTATTCAAAATTTTTTAAAACAAGGAGTATATCTGAACATCCTAATAAGTTCAGTGACTTAGTTCCATTCTTCCATATGAAGGATAGAAATTAATTTTTTTTATATAAAAGAGAAAGTGAAAATGTGTATCCACAAATTGCTTTTCATCATTAGGACTTCAGCTGATGGCTTCTAAATGACTAATTGTACTTGCAAATCAATTTCCTCACATTATAATGGAAAGAAATTAGTTATTAAAATTTGGCATATTAATATAAAGTATGTCTGTGGTGTTTTCTAAAGTAAATTGGATATTCTTTTGATGTTATATGTAGATGTAGAGTTGGATGACTGCTTCAACCTGCCCATTTCTCTAATAGACTGAGAGAGACATTGAAATATCAGTATCAGTCATAAAGGTAAGGAAATAGTAACAGGCAGCATTAAAGATTCTATAAAAACTGAGATTTCTGACCTACATCTCTTTTTAATCAATGGAAGAATTATTTAAAAGCCTATCAGACTTTTAAAATTAATCAAGTTGCATCTGTACAAATATTTTCAAGAGTATATAGAATTTTTGGCAGCTCAACTCATTTTGAAAGTTAATTTCATAGAACCACAGAATCATTTAGCTTGGAAAAGACCCTTAAGATCATGAAATCCAACCGTTAACCCAGCACTGACTAATCACCACTTAACTACGTCCCTCAGTGCCACAACTACAGGTCTTTTAAACACCTCCACGGATGGTGACTCCACCACTTCCCTGGGCAGTCTGTTCCAGAGTTGACAGACTTTTCCATGAACAAACTTTTCCTAAGATCCAATCTAAACCTCCTCTGGTGCAACTTGAGGCTGTTTCTTCTTGTCATATCACTTGTGACCTGGAAGAAGAGGCCAACTCTAATCTGACAGCAACCTTGCAGGGAGTTATTGAGAGCAATAATATTCTTTTCTCCAGGCTAAGCCTCCCAGCTTCCCCAGCTGCTCCCCATAAGATTTGTGCTCCATACTTCACCATCTTTGTTGCTCTTCTTTGTTGATACTTCTGAAATTTTGGAAATCTTCTTCTATTTTCCACCCATCTGTTTCAGTTAAATAGTTAACATCACTAGAAGTTCAAAATAAAAATAGCCTTTTCTATGAAATCTCATCCAGAAGCACTTAGAGCAGTGATTTTTCTCACAAAAATTATATATTTCTACTTCACAGGGAAGTGGGTTTGTGCTAATGACCTTTATGAGGAAAAAAGTGACTCCAAAATACCAAAGGACCCTACTACATGTTGGAATTCTTTGAAGGAGGAAGTTCATAAATCATTTTTCCATATTACATTAATACATCTATATGGCTGGATTTAGTTAGCCACTTTGCAAAACTTACATCATTTGTAAACAAGTTTGTAAAACTTGTTAGCTAATTTATAGAACTTACATTGAGTACCGTAGTCTTTAGTCCTACAATACCCAGTCTTAACAGTTTTAAAATTTAATACTTAGAAAATATATAATCTCAATTTGCATCTCTACAATTTATACATGGAAGTCACAGGTAATCTGTGGAAAAATTTGCAATATTCAGAAACTGAGTAATGCCATAGCAGATCCAATTATGAATTAAACTTTTCCTTGAAACTAGAAGATCTTAACTACACACTTGATAAAAATTTAAATCATATTCTCCAGAGAGGAAAACAGAGGGAAAAGAAGTATATGGAGGTCAGTCTGGGTGTGATGTCCATTACAACACTGAGCCAAGCCCCATTAGTCATTTCAGTATATGTATTTTTTACTTATGTCGTCACTTTGAGAGCTTGTGTACGTTGTGGGAAGGGTAAGGGAAGAGATAAAGGAAGTGAAAAAGGGTGAGGGAAGGGAACAGGGAAGGGAAAGGACTACAGGAGCACCCACTGCCTCTGGGAAGTTGGCAAGACGGAGGAATAAGATACATCATGCAGATAAACTGTTCACAGTTCATAGGCCCTCAAAGACACAATTCTTACCTGGGCGGGAGTGCTGTTGCCATGTTGGTTGTTCTCAGGGATCCTGAGCTTACACAAGATTGCTGGCTATTTTTAAAATGTAATTTTTATACTGCTAGTGTGATAACTCTGTGACAGCCATCTCTTATTCCCAGCTTTCCCCCATATTCTCCATTGAAAGGTGGAACACATTCCCAATCTGGTCAGAGAAAGGATGACTTCACTGAAAGATTTTAGAAGTATCCATGAAGAGAAGGTATTTGCTTTTCAGAACAACTCAGAGAAATTGCTCAAGGGTCAAGAAAAAAAGCAGAAAGCACAGTGGTGTGGCAGTGCTATGCTGTCCCTGGAATGGGCAATGATATGGGGGGGAGGGAACTCACCAGGATCATCTGCAGGGGTGCACGAACTGGAACAAAAATAATTGTGGGAGGATTTAAATACCCTTGACAAGGACCATGTTTGCACCCCTGCCTTCATCTGTAGATCTGTCAAGAAAGAATAAAAATAATTTTAAATCATGTCAGACAGAAACATCACTGGTCTATGGGGTGCTGTAAACAAACTGAACTTTGTCAGTCCGGTATGAGAGTCCTGGGCCTGGTCAGCACCTCCAGAGAGATGAACCAGGGGAGCCCTGGAAGGCAAGTCCTGCAGTTCTTCTTGCTTTGGTCCAATTCATGGGCAAGAGGACACAACCATGGGACCTAGTACTGGCACAAGCCACCCCAGGAAGAGTGGGGGCCTCCTTGTTCCTCACTTCAGTTTCAAATGAGAGCCCATTTGGCAAATAGAGATTGATCACAACACTGATTTGAAATAATGCTTTTGGCTTTGACCTTCTCTGCCCTGAATTTGCTTAACCCACCTATGGTGCTTTATCATTGATCAGCAACAAGAGCCTTTTGTAGTGTAACACCACCTTCTTCCTACACCTTCGTGCAACGTTAAGCAACTGTAATGTTAATAATATCAGATTTCAGGTGACCTGAGAACTCTTTTAGTTTTCATGAAGGGGGTAATTAAGCAGCTTCCGTAGAGTTGAAACTTGGAAATAACTAAAGTCACTGCCCAAGGCAAGTGGGCCAATGTGCACAGGCTGGATCTAAGAATGCACAGTGTATTAACTCTGCTTCCCTGTATGAAAGCAGCAGAATATGAGTGTGGGTTTGCAGGGATCACACAGCCATAAGAAGCTGCTCCAGGGGATAGCCTGGCCAAAAGGATAGGCAGAGCTTTACTTCTGCCTTCTCATTGGAAGTAAACAAGATGATAGTAAAGATGATGCCTTGTTCATGATACCAAATTTTCCTCCTAAAGATGAAAAAAATCCACAAAAAAAAGCTGTGAGAATTCCTGGGTATTAATCAGATGTTCATGACACAAGGGCTGGAAAGGCTCTGAGACGGCTGTAGGAGTTAATGGATTAATTTGTGAATGCTTTGAGATTTTGTTGTAATGCTCAGAGGAAAGCTCAGAACGCTTGCTCTGCATGTATTTGCAACTCCCTAAATAAAGACCACAGTGCCAGGGCTTGAATTTCACACATTAATCCACAGGGAACTGCAAGCCAGACACATGGCTCTGAGGCAGCAAGGAAAATAGTTCTTTGCTGTTTTTCAAATCTATCTGATTAGGTGGATTTCTACCATATGAGCAACCTTACAGTGAAAGAACAGTCCCTTTTTTAGACAGCAGCCACAAGCATAACTTAAACAAACTTGTTAGAAAAAAGGTGGTGTCTGTCTGCGACCACCAAGTGGACTAAATCTGTGCTGATTTGGGTTCTGTTTCCCACAGTGAAAGAGTGGGAAAGTGATCTTCCCTTGCTCTTGGGATAGAAATGGTATTGGATGAATCAGCCTCTTACAAGAGCTTTTTGGACAGAATGCAGGAAAATCTTCATATGATTTGAATTTGGTTAACTCACAAGCGTTATTGTTTTACGTTGTTGGCAAACATAGTATCATTAATAATAGGATCTGCCAAATGCTGCTACTTTATGGGACCTATGACAGTTGAATCTATGCCTCAGTAGCTTACACACACACACCTGTTAATGGGACTCATCCTGCCTGGCAGCAGAGACCTTGCCTATGGGTGCAGTGCATCATCCATTTCCACAATCACCAAGACACCCAGGGCTCTTGGCACTTTGCAGGACTGACTTTTATATTTTTGTCCTTTCCAGTAGACCCCTGGGGTATTGAAAAGAGCCAATAAACAAAACAAAACAATACAATACTAAAGCCAACAAGGAAAAAAGACCAGTATTTGCTGAAAATGCTGACCAACATTTGCACTGATTCTGTTAATGTGCCCCTAAAATTTCCTGCATATCCTGCTGTGCCAAAAAAAAAAAAAAAAAAAAAAAAGGCTTTATTTCTCCAAATACTAAGGAATATTTTCTTTGGCTTTACTCCATACACATCATCATTCCTCATGCCCTATGTTTCAGAGAAGGGTTTGAAAAGCACATGCCGGGGGAACATTTCACTTACTCTGAGATTTGAGTTTTTATCAGACAGAATCGTTTATGTTGGAAAAGTCCTCTAAGGTCACTGAGGCCAATCATTAATGTAATACTGCCTAGATCCCAAGGATCAGGTGAATTTAGCAGGGTGTTTCCATTCCCGTTGTGAACATGGAGTGCAACATTGATTACTGATCATTACCAGCATCCTTATTCTTATCTACTGAGGCTGTACAAGAGGGTTATGTGAAATTATTTTTCCCAGGCTGTGTCAGGCTTTGGGGTTATGACACAGTAGCTTGAATTTCAAACTATGAATTGAAATCACAGCATTAGTCAGGGCTGAGAGTTTCTGGGCTCAGTGAGCTGTGATCCACCCCACTTTCAGGCCCCTCTCCACCATCAAGGGATTGAATGTACAGATCCCATTTATGAGCAGCAAGTGAAGTTGTTCCAGTGCTTAACTAGGAAAACCAGCTCATTATCATGCAGCTTGTGCCATGCATGCTGCTGCTGTCATAAGTCTTATTTTAAATTTGTCATTCTTGGCTATCGGCAAAAGAAAAGTGGAACACGCAGAGCAGAATAAACTCTGTACTCCAAGTTCTGGGCAAAGCTGCTCCAGTATGTATTAAAAAATGTAAGAAGTACCATAGCCAGCCAAATCAAAAGCCTGTCTAGCCAAGTATCCTGTCTCGGACAGTGATTATTAGCAGATACTGAAACAAAAGTATGAGAATTAAGGCATATAGAGTCCTTTTACTGCCTTCCAGCCTCCAAAAATCAGCAGTGTAGAGATTTCCTGAGACTGAAATTACATCCAGAGCATAGTATCAAGTAGTCAACAAAGTACTCATCCTCCATTAATGTGTCAATCCTTTTTGGAATTTATTTATTTAATTTATTTGGCCACACAAAAAGCTTTTCTTTTTTGCCTATTTTTATCTGTGCCTGACAATTTTATTGGGTGCCCCATAAGATTTTATGTTCTGAGAGACTGTAAATTATTGGTCCATTTGTTTTCCCTGCACCACCCAGAACTGTGCTATATTCTGTCTCCTTTATCATTTTTTCCAAACTGAGAAACCCTATGATTTAATCAGCAGAACAGAGAGACACACCAAAGAGGAACAGAGGCTTGGGTAGGACCATTTGTAGAGGAGGGAGGTGTTTCTGGAGGCAGGTCTTGCTCCAGACATCTCACTGACTCTGTAGACCTGTGAAGTTGAAGAATAGATACTGTGTCCTAAGAGCAAGTAAGCATCAGGCTTTAGGGTAAGAGTAAGAAAAGCCAATCCCTGCTCTGAGACTCTACATTTCTCCTCAGGGCCACCAAGGTTGGTGACAACTCTCACCTAAGGGTGGCTTGAGAACCCACCTGCCATGTGGCTTTTAAAGGCAGGCATAAAAGAAGGGAGAAGGCATCATCTTCTCTGATGCACATGACTGCCTGTGTTGAGGGTCTGAAGGAAGTTGGGCAGATGAGTGTCTGAGGACGGAAGAGTTTTATGGGTGATTTCACAGGGAAGTCTTAAAAATCATCTGACCTGGAAGATTGGGTTGATGATACTTTTTACGAGCAAAGAGGACAATTATCTTAAACACAGAATTAGTTTTGGGGGCAGGGGGAAAGATTCAAACTGCTGGGCAGGAAAGAAAATAGATCATAGGCTGTGTGCAAATTTGGGGAAGGGGGTGCACAAACTTTTGACATAGAAAGATAAAGGAAGTTAACAGGTGTAAAAATTCACTTTGGTCTGATTGCAAGGCACAGAGAAAATGGAATATGAGTCTCTGAAAAGAGAGAGTTCACAACCATTAAAAAAATTAGGAGGGAGATAGAAAATACCAAGTTTCAAGAAGAAAGTTCAATAAAGTCTGACTCCATGGCTGAAATTTCATGATCCTGCAGCCAGAAAGGAAACTGGGAAAGGAGTAGGGTAGAAAGCTCCTGCCTGAAATTTGGGAGTTGTTCCCAGATACGATAGTAATATAAGCACAACTAGTCCCAAAGCAGAGAAAGGGTAGGAGAGCAAGCAAGGAATCAGTTTCAGTGACCTTTACCTTTACTGACCTTAACAGACTTTATTACTGCTATAGATAAAATTAGGCCTTTATAGGAAAACCTCTTTTTCCTCTTGCTCTCAGCTCAGGTCTGGTTCTGAGTCATAAACTCATAAACTTGCAACTTCAGCTTCAGTCCCTTTCATGAAAAGTTGTGTTATAATATAGGCCTTTAAGGTCATTAAACCCAAGTGTATTTGGAAGCGATAAACAGCAACAAGCACATTCCCAGACATAAAAGCCTGTGCAGATACATATAATGTTATTCTGACTTTGCAGAAAAGGAAGATGCACAAGAAAGAGATGTCCAAAGTCAATTATTTAAAAACTTGTATGCAAGATGGAGAGATCAGTCTTTTCCACTACGTGGATAGTACAGGATATGGGAGGGGTGATGTCAGAGTTATATGTGCACATGAAAAACCAAGGAAACTAGTGAGCCACAGCCTGAGGCAGCTGCCCTGATGCCCCTTCCCCCTGTTGCCAGACCTGCCTCCAGAATGAGCAGAGCTGGGGCGGAACGCCCCAGGTCTGCTGGCTGGGAACAGCCTGTTCTGCAGTGTCACACTGAAAACCCTGCCTGCACGACAATCTATCACTGATAGTTTTTCAAACTGTTCATGGAAACTACTCCCTCACTCACAGATTTCTAGCAAAAAACATCATCAATGCAAACTGCTGTCCAGAGCACATGTTTTCATTAATCAAGATGTTAATCATGGAATCATCGAGAGCACTGCCAGACAAATAAACATAGTCAGGACATCCAGGACTAGTAAACTTTGCACTTGATAGGACTGTTTTTTCCATCATTCTTTGTCATGTCTTATATATCTAACTGGGTTCAACATCAAGCACCTCCTTATGATAACTTGCATCACTTTTTTTTTTACACAGAAGATAGCGCCTAGGTATCTGCTTACCTTAACTTGAGGATATTGCCTGCTAAGAACTGAGTCCTTAATTTGACAAGCAATAACAGATGCATGAAAAAAGCATTATAAAAGGAACTGCAGCTCCATGACCTCTAGCTCTAAATCCTGTAAGTTTGGGAAGTGTGTCTTGCTAACAGCAAGACAGTGAGGGCTCCTTTCTTACAAGTTTTCTCACTGCTCCTCGGCCTTGCTCTGTGCCTGTGAGCCCATCCCCATGATGAAAAACCTATCTCTTTCATTCAGTGTCATTCCTTGAGCTGAGATTGGAAATGGTTTAACTAAAAGTCCCACTCTGGGCATTCATGTTTTCAGTGCTACTGCAGGTTGCCCTGCCCACCTCTGCATGAACAATTAAAACCCATAGAGCAATGCTAAAAGTTTTGAGATAGGCTCTGTAAATTAATAAGATTTGCACAATACCTATTCTTCTGGTAGTCTAAACTTGTGATCCATATTCTTGATTTTCAAGAATAAGTTTTTTAGCATCTACCTTAAGGTCATGGTGCCTGAGACCACTGGATGCTACAATGTAATTAGCCATTGTACTTGACAAGGTTGTGGTATCTTCCCTTTAGCCATTTTCCCTGCTAAACCTATGAAATGTACCTTCCCTATAATTTCTATATCAAAACATTTGACTCCTCCTTACTGTAGAAGGAGAAAACAAAAGGCTGCTGCCCTCTGTTATCTACAGCTACTCAGTAAACATCTCTTGGCCAAGAGAGTTGCAGCTTTGATTTGCTCATTTGCTCTCCTCTCCCTGACAAGCCCCAGAGAGACGACAGCAAGACTTGGTCAGGGTTTGGCTGAGCCAGTGTAGATACTGTGTTAGCCTGTGATCCCCACCTTTATTAGAGTGACATGTCCAGTGAATATACAGAGAGTATTTATACGTGGTGGAAGGACCGGATAGAAACAATAATATTTATTTGCTTAAAAATAAATAAAAACTCATTTTCATTTCATATTGTAAAGGAATTGAGATGTGGAAAGCATGAGAGCTCAGACAATACCCCAGAACAGCTCTCAGCTCTGTTGGAAGAGTTTTCCTCTGGATCTTGTCAGCTCAGGTAAGTGATCTAACTCTTGCCTATAGCATCAATGTCCTACAAGTACGGACAAAATATGGAAACAATCTTCCTGTGTCCCATCTGCTGTTGCCCACCTCAAAAGCGAGACCCTGACACTTAGGTCTCTTTTAGATTTCTCCTCCCTGTGTCCCCTGAGCCACTTGTGAGATCACTGCTTGTTCTCCCTTCTCTCATCCATTTTTGCTCGCTGTCTCACCCATAAAGGTGAGCACTTCCTGCAGTTTCCAGAATTTCTTATTTCTCAGCTAAGAAATAGTCCACAGACAAATCCTGGCCAGCATTACTAGGAACAGGTTTTCATGTATATAACTTGCTTCAGGGCTGTATGGGTGAACACTGCAAGTACTTGACTTACAGAAGAAATACACAAATCTCCTCAGATAAAACAAGACTCACTCAGTGAGGTCTGTGCTATTTTAAGTTCAAGGTCTAAATTCACTTCCAGCTAAATACAACTGGGATCAGAAGAAATGTCCCTGATGAAAAAGCCTCATACTGTGTCAGAGATGTAGCTAATCCTCCCATCCATGCACTTTCTGAGCTGTGAGCAGAGTGTTTTGCTGTATAGCTTCATTCCTCTAAAGTTCTTTACAGATCTTCAAAACAAAATACTGTCTTAGAAAGTTATCTAAGCTGCATTTCACTCCAATCAGTCCTAAACAAAGTACTTAGTGGACTAAGACAAAGGTGGAAGATCCAAAGATAGTCATAGCCTTGAAGAGCAGACAATACAACTCAGTTTTGTGACCATCATGTGTTTGTGGGATGTATCTGAACAGTCATTCATATCTGGATGGTTCTGGTGTCCTCAGGCCATGGAGATGGGTTGGACAGGGCAGGATGCTGATATTCCCCAAGCAGGGGAAGGGGCACCCATAGCAATGCATCACATCACTAACTTGTCCTAATGCCTCCAGACCCAAGAGAGAAAAAATTGGCCATACTAATACAGTGCTCATCAACTTCCAGAAGAATTTGTGGGCTCCTATACTTGGAAACCAGCTGAGCATGAAGTTAAGACAAATTCCTGATTTAAGCTGTTGAGAATTAAGAAATGACAGAGTGGTTTCCTGGACTAACCACATTTGCCTGCTTTTGGTTTTTTCCCTTAGAGCAAAATGAGAAGAAATGGTAAGCATTTTTTAATTTGATGTGTTCTTCCTGTCTTTTCAGCTCACTACTATTAACTGTAGGACAGTTATAAAATAAGAAATTAACTAAGTGGGAGACTGTACTTTGCAGTTGAAAATTATCTGATCACATTGATTAGGACAAGCAAGTCTAGTATCCAACAAAACACTCACATTTTTCCTCTGCCTAATTTCTTCTGCCCGTTTGTTCACAAAGCTGTTTGCTTCTGACTGCAGGCAAAGCTCTTCACAAAAGGGAGAACCAAGCAAGAAAAATAAATATCACCTGAAGATGTTACTGGAACTATTTACAATTTACTCACATTCCGTTCCTTTCTCAAATATTCTACTTGTTTATTACACAACTATCTAGTTGTAAAAAAAAAAAACAAAACAAAAAAACAAAACAAAACAAAAAAACAAACAAACAAAATCTATAGGGACAAACATTTTTCAAAGGTTAGATTTAACAGGTCAATAAATGAACAGGAGGGAAACACAGGGTCTACTTGTGCTCTCAGTCGCTGCATGTAAAACCATTGTGAAATATTCAATTAACCGTTAAAAACAAGTTTAGCAAACTTCACTTTCCATCACTGTCCATACTGTTCAGCTTTAAGAGCCTGATTTAAAGCTGTAAAAACATCCCACTGTGGAAGAGCCAAGACCTGTTATCTCACTAAGCTAGGGGAGTCTTTGCTTTAAATTGTGGTTTTAGAGGTAGACCCTCATATGAGGCTGTCTTTATAGAGCTTACCTCCCGTACCCTGACAGACCTGTCCTCTAAGTTTGCTCACCTCATTTCTTTGCCAATAGTATGATAAGAACAATAAATAATAAGGCTAAAGGAGGTACCTCAGTTTGCTGAATGAGCATTTTGTCATTTAAATTAAAAGCTTAACTTATAGTCACAAATGACTTAAATATTTAGCCAAAGTAATACTTCAAAAATTACTCCATCCTTAAACCTATGAGGTAATTCATAAGATATTGTCATTTGGGAACCAGAATAAATATTATGAAAGGCAATAGACGTCAAATCTTGTAGGCAATGGAATAACCTAAAATTAATTCCAGTAATGAATTTTGATACAATGATTTCTAACATGTCTCTTTGGAGTGATAAACAACCTGACTTCAAAACCAACTCAAAATCCAATATTCAATACATTTATGAGTAACCACATGGTAAAATGACAGCCAGTTTCTTTCAGTCCTGGAGTCTGCTTCAGCATAGCTGCTTGTGGTAAACTTTTCAGCTCTTTCTTAGCAGGATTGCTGGAAAATTGCCAGTTACAGAAATGTCTGGCAGTTGTGAAGTGCAGCTGTGGCTATCTGCTGAAGTTTCTATAAAATGAATTTGCATCAGGCAATCTCCAACATATACTGACTAAAACACACGCAGGTACACATTTCAAAAGTACTATGGTGATCTGTTTTTCTGCACCATATTAATCATCTCAATACATTTTTACTGCCATGACAAATAATGTAAAGCCAGTAATTGTGGTTTTTAACTACTTCAAGGTACACATGAACTTTTTGAGCATGTAACAGAAAAGGAAAACAAAGAAAATGAGTCTGATGTCATTTTTGTGCAGTGTCAAAGTCTGTAAGTCAAAATGGATAACTGATATGTATCAGCTCTCTTAGTGATATGAAGCCACTTCACTCAGTATACACAAATAAACCATAAATATAAGATCCCTTTATATTTTTAAAAATTATGCATTCAATGAAGTCTTTGGAGCTGCAAATACACAGGGTAAAGGAAGAAATAGAAAAATATTCCTCTTTTTGTCAACTTCCAAATCTTCTGCCAATCTTTAGCTCATAGTACAAGTATTAAAGTTAGCTACAGATGAAATTGGCCGCTTTCACCTTTACATTTACCATAAGTGATTAAAGCATTATTTAATGTGTTTCTTTATTTGACTAGGTCTATACTTCTACCAGCACAGAGATTTAGTTAAAATTGCAATTTCTAATGTGTCATACATATATCAGCAAAAACCCTCATGCAAGCACAAATCATATCAGCATTAAAGTGTCTATGCAAAAACTGTCTGCTCTCTGTTTTCCAGGTTAATGGGAGGCCAGAAATAGCTCCCCATACAAGGGATCTCTGTCCCTGCACCCACCTCTGGCTGGACACACATTGCATGGACCCAAGGTTGTGCTTCTGACAAGTTATAACTACTGGGAGTCAAACTGCCTGTGTGAACCTATCCTGTCACCAGGGCCAGCTGCTGCCCAGTCACGGCACAACCCTGTCTGTTTGGTGTTTAAATTGCACCAAGAAATCCAACTGCACTCAAGCTGGCCTTGAGCATGGCTTCTCACATGCTTTTGCATCCGTGATGTGGATCAGACTAGTTAATTAGAAATTTTGTTTACAAGAAGTTGGTTTATTTACCTAGGGAACTGTTATGACTTGCATGTACACAAGGAAGGTGTGCTGATGCAGCAGAGCAGTGTGAAGACAGTAGCAAGTCATTTGAAGTCCTGAATACAGTCTTTGTTTGTTTTGTCTGGATATGTTTTATTGATCTGATTCGCCTTTGAGTGTTTGATGCATTTTGTCTTCATCTGTTATGGCTTTGATCTAGTTTATATTGCTTGTCCTGCCCAGCCCATGTATAGTTTGAAAGAGTTTACTCTGAACACAAGGCTACTGAACTACAGTTATTAAGAAGAAGAGGGAATGTTAAATGCTTGGTAGTTTGCTTTGGCTTGTCCTCTTGCCCCTAGTCAGCTGGTCTTTCTATCCATCTCAGTTCTCTCTAGCTACAAATACAGAGCAGTTTTATTCTGTATGACTTTGTTTCAGACTTGGTAGATTATCTTGATTCACAACATCTGTTTTACATGTGATGGTGAAACATTACTCAAAGGAAGAAAAGGGAAGCACACTGTTGCAGGATAGTTTGATGACGTTGTGTTTCTGTCAAGATGTCCTTTGCAAAAAGGATGAGTATTTTTTGTTCTAAAGAAATATTTTGATGACCTATGGTATCACAGAGGGAGTTCAAGGAAACTATTAATACATATTTTTAATAGACAGCAGGTTTCCTGGACCTGCATCTGTTCAAACATACCATTTGGTCTACAGAGATGGGCTAACACAGACCACTGTGCACCAACAGAGGCTGGAAGTTCTCAGCGAGTTATGTCTACTGTATTTGTTATCCAGTGTCAAGGATAACAGGTGAACTATGATATTCAGAGGTTCAAAAGCTGGAATCATGAGGATTTAAGGTAACTAACTCCCTCAATTTCTTACATATTCAATTCATATTAATACAGGATTAATTCAGTTGCCGAAAGAAAAATGCTACAAGGTATATTTTATGGCATTCAGCTGCTTCTCCAGAAAGGCACATGTCTTGCATTGGGTCTGCTATCTTTATACTGGACACACTAAACATCTCACAGGGCACTAGATGTTTAGGGATAAGAAGTTGTACTTCGATATTACCCTAGCTTCTATTGAAACCCAGAAGTTCAGCATTGAAATTACAAGTTTCTGAGGGGAAAAAAAAAAGAGATCTAGGGATTGCAATATTTAACAAAACAACCCTCCAAATTTAGGAACCCCTTTGAAGATTTATTCCACACAACTTTTGGAATGTAACTGAACCGGATATATTTCAAGGCTGTTTGCTGCAAATTCTCTCTGCAATTAATAGAAAGAGGCAAGACACCTTCAGAGACTGACAAAGATCTTATATGTAGATGACCCACACAGCCCCTCATAATTGTACAGTCATTAATTTCTTATTGTAAATGCCACTGTCAGAGGAGTAAAATTAGGTGGGATGGACCTAGGGCCCGGGCATGTACTATATGTAACACACAATCATGGACTGTTGACCTTGACTCACTCTCATTGAGAAAGATGGTTGATAGAAGCCACCAAGCTGAGTGGCAATCTCTTTGAGCCAGCCAGGAGAAATGCAAGAAATGCAGAGGGAGTTTGTATGCTGCATCATCCACAGCCTCATATTCTTCTCTGAAGTTAGTCACTTGCCTAAAGGTCTAAGGAGGTTTCAACTGTAGTTACTACCCCTTGTCTGGAGGTGCAAACAGCTGGTTATATGCTCAAGTTTATTATGGCTTGGAGAAACTAAATAGATGAAAGATATGATGAAAGTTAGCACCCAGAGTCAAGGGGGTTGAGCAAGTATGAAAGGAGAGACCATCAGAGATCTCCCAGGCTTCACTTGAAGAGAATTGTTATTGCTTTGGTTTGTTTTGTTATAACAGGAAAAAGTAAGGAGTATCAAGAGAGGTGATCTATTAATTTATTTAGATATATACAAACGGACTATCCTTTTAAAACTAACATCTTCTACATTTCAAGTGCATGTTAATAAATTTTTCTTATAGTGGAAAGCTCACCACCACCGAAATTTCAGCAGAGAAAAATGGAAAGTGAGAAAACATACATTATCAGTGACACTAGCCACCAAGGTGTCAATATATCAGTGGTGTCCCAAAAGGCCTTTCTTTACCCCGCTTCTGTAAGGTCAGTTATTGGTAGGAATAAAATCTAGCATGTTTCTTGTTCTTAATTCAATATCTGTGAGTTTAGTAGCTCTAACCAAGTTCAGACACCAGCTGTACCTCCCTTCTGAGAATTTGTGTGAAAACCAGCAACAAAGCAGACCAAAATATTGTTTAACTTAACCACAGGATTAAATTATGTAGAGGGAAAAAGCATGTTAAAAAACCCAGCATGCATTCTACATCCCTTTGTGGTTGTCCCCGCTCTCTCAGACACCCAGTTATATGACCAAAAGGAGCGTTATTCCCACAAACAACTTTATAGCTGCTCTTGTAGGAGTTCCCTTTTTAAGCTACTGCACTTCTTTTGATCTCTGCTGGGCGTAGGCTTTCTCCTGTCTTGCCACTGTCTTTTAAAGTTCTCAGACACTTTGTGAAGAAGCAATCTGGTGTCAGCTATTCAGTTTTGTCCCCTATAAATCTTTTGTCCCCTTTATAGTTTCCATGAGGCTGAGACACGAAATTAATTGTGAGCATCCTACAGTAATCAGGTGGGCCTTCAGTATTTACATATCACCACAAAGGAACATCTTCCCTGCCTTTTTAGGGCCAATACGTAAGAACTTTTCCCACAAAATGCATCTGTTTCAGGTATCATGTTATCCTGTGCATTTTTCATGCAAATATGATCACGAGGCCACAAGCTCATCCTTCATATGCACTATCCAACTGTCTTCTGAGAGAGAAGGTCACCAACAGAAGACAAAGATGGGTTCTGTGTCTGTGCACAGCAGACACAGTAGCACTGTAGACAACTACATTTCAGCAGATGATGAAGTGTTGTTATGCAAACTTCTTCATTAAATGAACATTTCCTTTCTGCTAGGTTTAAGTGTGTGTGTGTCCTACTCAATAATGTCTAAGCCCTTCAACCCATTGCACAGATAATTAAGATAAATATTGTTACACTTAATTAATAAGGCATGGCATTTAATTTAAACAATCTCCAATTCAACTATGTCATAAAACTGGCTAAAGAACTATTGTAAAAATGATGACATTCAGAGCTGAACTTTTCTTAATTGTGAACCAGTTAGTATACATTTAGATGTTTCTTACTATAAAATGCAGGACTTTGATGTGACAGATCTTTCTAAAATACATACGCATTTGTTTTGCAAAATTACTGTGATTTTCTTATCAACAAAATTTAAACTGATATCAACCACCTATAGGTAATAAATCACCATTTATCTCCTACTCATTCATTTAACCATCAGTATTGCTCACTCTCTACTAAAGTATGCACACTGGTTTTTAATAACAACATTCTGGATGGTGAGTAAAAGGCTAATATAATATGGTTAATACCATATATTTTTACTGATGACAAATCAGTGGCAGGTTGATGTTCTGACCAGCAGCTCCTAATCAAGTGGAACATATGAGCCCAGTGCCCTCTGCACACAAATTCTGGTTGAGTTTTCATCATGCAATGCTAGCAATACTGTACTGCATTGCTGTCTCAGATAGCAATCCTTCATTTACCATTTTTATTATAATCGCTTTTAAGAATTTAAATTTAAAGAAGGAATTTTTTTTCAAGAGTATCTTTACCTCAGTTTCCAGACTGTAATTGGCAAATCCTTGGCATAGTTTGCACTATCTTGATCAGTATGGTAGTCACACTAATGGTCTGTAGTTGGAGCTATTCTTAAAATGCTGTCATAAAGAAACACAATATGGATAATTATGCAGTGTGCTTGTGGCCTGGGGGAAGTGATGATTATCTGTATGATCTTCTGAATATGTGTTCCACTTGTAAACCAATTCAGTCTTATCTACAACAGGTTAGAGGATTAAACTTTTCTGAGCTGATTTGGGTTAACTCTCCTCCTGTTTGATATCAGAGAATTTACATTAGAAGGATTTTTATGACTACTCCAGATCTTAAGACATTAGAAAACAGGTAAAACAACAATCATAAGACACAAATTCAGCAGATGTGAAGCTTCATTAGTTTCACCAATCATGGAACAAATTCTTGTGCATGGTTCAAGTCTGTGAGTTCTTCAGACCAGGTCCTACTTTAGAGGTTGGAATATCCTGATTTTTCAGGATTTTTTCCATTTCCCCGTTTCCTCTGATTTTAAGCATTTCTGCCAATTCAATTAGTTGTGAATCAGTCAAAGTTACCTCTTGAAATGGTTGACCAATCTAGCTACATTTAATAATGCAATTTTTGGATTATTTGAATGTTCCAAGAAACTAGGCGGGGGAAAAACTACAAACCATTTTGCATACTAAGGAAATGTCAAAGCAGATTTGTCTGCAAATGTCAGACTTAACAAAGGCTACACCTACAATAGTGAAGATTTTCCATTTACACACAAAACCTACTAGAGATCAATTTCAATCTAAAGAAATCTGATTAAAGCTTCTCCTTTTACAATCCACTCAGCCCAACTGTCATCCCAGGGGAATTTCCCTTGAATAAGAACTGCAAGATTGAGCTGGATATTCAGATGCTTAGTCTGACTGTATTTGACTTCATTCCAAGTGTTTCCCCATTCCTGGCTCCTACACACAACTTTTATATTATGTCATAAATACTGTCATCAAACTAAATATGCTATGCTGTAGATAGGTCAGCTGGAAAAAAATTATCACTGTATATGACATAATGTATGAAGAGCTGGAGCAAAGAAAACTCGGTAGGAAATATGGCTGATCATCTACACAGTAGAATATTTTTCAGTTTTTTGTTCAGACTCTCATCAGAGGCAACTTCAACCTCAAAGAAAATAAAGGGATTTCAGCAAGAATTAGGCAACAAATAATTTAGTATCGCTGAAGGCACTCATTCTTTTTATTTTTCTTGATAGCTGAGAAGGCATGACAAAGAGATGTGAGCATCCCTTCCACGGACTTACCTCTTTGTATCTATGTATTTTCCCCAAGATAGCCTTGAGTCCAAATTCATTCTTTTTTTCGATGAGTATCAGAGATTGGGCAAAGCTCTCAATAGGAGCAGTTTTGCTCACCAAAACAAAGAAGTCTGAATTGCTGTAATCTGCCTGCCAGGGAGGACAATGGCCGGGAAAATGCAGCACCTGAATGTTATCATGTGCTAATAACAGGGTTCACATGCTTTAGAATTACTGGCAATACACTTTAAATGCTCTTTCTAAAGCTTATATGGGGTCATTTTTACTCCTCTTTCCACCTTGGCTTGCCAGTGCAGGGATGTCAGACCTTGATAAAATGATAGGGAGATTCTACTGTGCAGGCAAACCCTTTGTAATGCATAGTCTGAGAAGAGCTGGGGGTGATGCCCACCCCAAAAGGAACGTAATTGTAATGTACAATTTGAGTCCCATCTAAGCCCTAAAAAGACTAGTCTCTTGTCCCAGAGGAAATTTCATACCCTTTGCTGTTTAACCTAGTTCTTCTTCCCATGGAGGTTTGTAAATGGGCCCTTTATTCCACCTACAAACCTTAGAAAACTTGGTCATAAGGCTATCTGCCGAAGACACAGTGGTCTCATTGTTGCGGTTAACACTGAGCAGACCATTCTTGCAATGACACGTCCACTTCAGAGCCCTATGCTACCCATAGAACAAGCTTTAGCAGAAGACACTTGAGTTTGTGTATCCATATTTTATTTGTTTGTTTTGCCAATAGACCACGAAGATATTTTCTGTATGAAGCTGCGGAGATTTGTCAGTAGCAGCTTGGTCTATATGGTTTTTACAATGACAGCCATTGTATTCCTATATTTCAAAGTGAAACTCTGGAACCCCCACTGAGATTTGTGTACTGTGGGAAAAGTTGTTCCCTTGGGCTTGCAAGTTCCTAACCCAGTGCCAGGAAGCCTGGAAGCCATGACATCCCCAAGCTGGTAGCTGAACTCCCATACAGTAGTACTAGCCTAAGCCTGTATTTTGGGGAAATTCAGTATGTACATAAAGTTGCACTGGAGCCATGCACCTTGACAATGAGCCAAGAGACCGGTCAAGAAACCAAATAATTTCCTCATGGCAGCTGATTTCCTGGCAGGAAGAGTTTCCTCAGAACTCTGTATGGGTTCTGCCAGTTTGCCAAACCCCACCCATTTCACAAAACATTTTGATTTCAACAAATCAGTGGTTTCCAAAAAGCCGGGGCGGGGGGTGGAGGGGAGAGGAGGGATGATGGGGAAGAAAAAGATAAAGAAAAAGGAGCTGTTTAAAGACAAAGTTCCCAACGGATGATTTCACTCAGTTTTCCCAAAGCTATAAATCAGTGCAATTGCTGCGTTTCAAAACAGGAGCCCCCAATTGTGTTAGCCAGTTTGGAAGAGTCTTACATACCAAGTCCTGAGATGGCTGACAGCACTGCATTGTGCAAATGTCCTGATCAAACCATAGCAATATGCCTGGATATAACCTCCTGCTTGCTTGTGAAAATCCTCCTGCAGTCCCTAGCATGATGTCCACGTGCCTGTTCCCCAGGAGGATGAATGGCTACAGGACCATGCTCACCACAGTGTCCTTCATTCAGGATAGAAATTGCAGGCTCTGGAGCATGGAATATGTTCACTGCCTTTCTGTGCCCTGCTGTTTTGGCGTGTAGTTTAAAGAGGAGAGGTAACAATCAGTGAAGGCATCCAGGTATGTTCAGCAGTCACTAACAACCAGAAGACAAACAGTCCTGCAAGGCATGGACACTGGGTAACTCATCTGGTTTCTTGCCTGAGCTAGGTTAGTGTCACAACAACTTTCTTAGGTAACAGTAATCCAATTTAACTGGTAGACCTAGCCTAGAGGATTCTTAACCAGCTTTCTGCAGAGTGCCTCTTCCAGTGATTTCTCACATTTGTGCTCAAAGTAAGCTTCCTGAGATTGGTACCTCTGTTGGGTGATTGGCCAAAAGGTCTTCTGCAGAGTAAATGAAGAGACCCTAGCACTTGACAAGATGCATGCCACAAATGATCATGCAAACCTCCATCTCTGAAAACATTTGTGTCTGTGGGTCAGAGACAGCAGGGTGGCTGTGCACGAGTTATACCTAAGTGACATTCTGCAGTTATGATTCCTTTATGCTAACTGTCTTGCTTTGCCTGTATTCAGAAGTACAGTTGTTTTTTTTGTTCAGAGCAAGCCCCTGCTTTCATGTGGTGTGGATTTCCAGCAGGTTCAGCGCCAAGGATTCTCTCCTTTGTGTCATGCATGGTGGCATCATCCCCATGCTGTGCCAGAAGGTACATAGCAGAAAACAGGTGAAAGCCACTGCATTTCACTTTGAATAGTTAAATCAGATTTAAATCTCAGAATCCTGGGAATATTCTGCTCTTTTACTCAAGCAACACAAGTCCTGCAGTCAGTTCTTTCTCACCTCCACTGTCTCGTCCTGGATCACATGCCAGGTGCTCCTTGTATGCATGGTAAGGCTGGTGCCTTGGGAGCAGCAAGGACGGTGGATTTGGGGAGCTTTTGAGCTCAAACAAGGGCATCAGTATTTCAGCAGGGAGTAACACATTGCTAACTAAAACAACTAGCTGGGACAGGGCATAAAGTGAGAGGAAGTCAGCTAGGGGACCACCAAAATATGTGTGAATGAAAATGTGACTACATAAGTATTACTGTAGTATAAGTCTCCAGAAGTTCACCAGTCACATTTTTTGTAGCAAAACAACAGTTTGTAGAATTATAACATGCCCATGCAGACAAACCTCTAATGTTTCAATGAGAAAAACAGGAATTGGAGCTGCTCAAACAAAGCCAAACCCTTGTGTTATCAGTATTTTGCTGCTGCTGGATGTCTCAGCAGAATTAAACTGTTTCCTCCACATAACAGAATAGACCTGCAATTTCTGCAAAATTCCTGAGTGGTCAGATTTGGGCTGACAAAGATTTCTCTTTATTTGGTATAATTTGACAGAATGTTCTAAGAATACCTGGGAAACCTAGCAGTGCTACCTTAGCACTAACAAATACAGTACATCCCAAACAATTACTCTGAAACCACAAAAGCTACTTTTTGTGATGACTGTTTTTAATGATGTCAGAGTCCCTTGTTTGACGTCTTTTCAGTCTTTCGCAATCACCGTGGCACTCAGACTCTGCGAGGCACTGGGGTTGCAAGCAGACAGGTTTTGCTCTGCACTGCACAACACTGCGAGGAGAAATGCCACCAGGTAGCACAGCCCTGGAACAGAAGAGATAATCCATCAGCTGGTTTAGAAGACAAACTCCCCGCTGTATCGCTAACCTACTTTGAAGCCCAAAAGAATGTGGGGATGTTTACAGACGCGGCATGCCGAAAGCCAGCGCAGCTGGAATTTCAGCTCAGCTGGCAAAACGCTCCCACCGAGAGCCAAAGTGGCCAACGCGCTACTCCCGGCAGCCAGTCTGTCCCCTAACGGGGTTTATTGGCTTAATGTGCGCAGCGGTTTGGAAATCTTACGTGAGCACCAGCAGAAGAAGCGTATCTCAGGGGAAAGCCAAAGATGGAAGGAGAAGTTGGGACGACCAAAAGCTGGACGTGCAGCTGGAGAGAAACGCCCTGCCTGGACGGCTTCTTTGGGGGTTTCTCGAGGAGGACGAGGGGAGCCCAAGTCCTGAGCTTCTGTGCCCTCTAGTGGCTGACAAAGGAGTGGAGGCAGAGGCGGTCACTCCTGTCCCCACTTCCACCAGCCGCAGGGGTGGCACAGCCATGTCCATCCTCTGCCCCACAGAGACTTACAGTGGGTAGCTGAGATGGCCAGATGGGCACGGCAGGTGAAACGCCTCCACTCCCTCTGACCGGGGCTGTATGACAGCACTCTCTCCAAACACACGTCCCCCACTGAAACTGATGCGGGAGGAAAAAAGTCCACTCGGGAGGCTTTGGAGGCCCCTTCTCCACAGTCCTTTCTCCCGCCAAAAGCATAACACTGAGCTAATGGCCCTGTAACTTTGTTTTGATTTCCCGAGCAGTCTAAAGTTACCTAATATCTGGCTGGCTTCCCTCGATGGCTTTCCAGCAAAGGAATTCTCAAGCAGTATTCATCAGATACCAACTATCATGAAATTAGTTATCTTGCAACTCCTCTTCGTATTGTCATGATGCCAGTCTTGCATTTCTTTCTTGGACTTTTGGTTTGGGTTTGGTTTTTGGTTGGTTTTTGTTTGTTTGTTTTTGTTTTTTGGGGGGGTTTTGTTTGTTTGTTTTTTCTTTTTTTTTTCTTTTTCCTGCCTGCAGTGATTATCCTCTTTAATTTACAGGACATATGTAAGATTATATTCATTAATGCATGTGTACATGTATATGTAAATACACATGTACATGTGTATAGAATCATAGCATTGTTTAGGTTGGAATAGACCTTTAGACCCTTAAGATCATCAAGTCAACCGTTATGTGTATGTATAGGTATAGGTATAGGTATATGTAGCCTGGTCTTATAAAGATAAATCCCACTGTTATTGCCAAATATTCTTTGCTTTCATTCTTTATCTTGCTAGTTCTTACATAATAGTTATGCTTGCAGAATTACAGGCTGCACAGAGGACTCATGCCAGGCAGTCAGCACCACAGAACACATACGCTATATTCCTTTAACTAGGCTGTCCACTACTATCTCTGATTTGGAAAAATGGTTGTGTTTCTATTCTGACACGGCATCACAATATTTACGATAGAATTTGAAACAGGAAGAAAAAGTGTAACAATAGGTAATGGTGCCCCACGGTGACTTCGGGAAATTCACAGCTCAGTAGTCAGCTGTCTGGCACCTTTCAAGTGAAACAAAAAACAAAGCCTGGGTAAATACTATTTAATGTCTGTGAAGGAACCATGAAGTACCACAAACCGCTGGGTCAGCGCCTCTTTCCCTAAATTGCTCCTCAACCACCTGTAAAGGCAACAGGTAAGCTCAAGGACCTCAAAGACCACCCACCTTACTCATTTCTGTGAGAGCAGAAGAGCTTTTCAATGCTTATTCAGCACCTGTCTTGTAGTAATGATTTTGTGGCTAAGACACAGCAGGCTGAATAAGGCCTTGAGCAACCTGGTCCAGTGGGAGGTGTGTCTGCCCATAACAGAGGAGTTTGGGACTAGATGTTCTTTAAGGTCCATTCCAACCCCTGAACACCATATGATTCTAAGACAGAACTGTTGTTTCACAAACATTCTGGCATCAGTCTCATAAAACCATGCTATAGATTAGGTGAACATTCTCTCTTGAGAATGCTTTACTGTGTCATTAATAGCCTTTATTTGAATGGGGTATAAACATTGTAAAAGCAAATGGATTTTTAGATATTTTTTTAGGGAGTATCAGTTTTCCTGTGACTGTGCAGAGGGAAACAAGCCATTAATTAAATTTTGCTTAGTAGCACATCTAAAGAATTTAATCTCTCTAGACTTTGAAAAAACTAATCATTTGCTATTGTTTTTGCTGCAATAAGGATGTGTCAAGTACACATATGCCCCTTTCAGGAAACCATTTATGTTGCAAATGTGATTAAAACAGGGGACTGTACTTCAAACAGTGAAGCCCAGGTTATGGTGCAAGTTCTTTTGATCTTGTTATTGTAGTGTATTAGTGCATTAAGCCACATTAGATGCATTAGGAATTCCTATCCTTATACAGAAAGCAATCTCTCAGCAGACAAGTAAATTAAGGTTATCATGCAATGAAAAAAGCATCCCAGCTTTTTTTGTTATGGTATAAGCAAGGCATTGGACTTACTTGCAAGCCTGACACCCCAAAGCATGCATAAGACAAGTTTATGAATCAGATAAACTTTCATAAGTTTTAACATTAATAAGAACTTGCTCAAACAATAGCATCACCAAATACTCTTCCATTTGTTAACTTTCTTTTGCTGTTTCAAAAAACCTGTAAGAAGTGGAAGCACAGCCTGCTGTCTGGAGAAGCAATTAGCCTGGTCTGTGAGCAGTATAGCAGAATGAAGCCACAAAGCAGATGGCTTCACGGCCTGCAGAAAAAGAGGGCATGGACACCCAGTGATCAGCTGCCTACAGAAAGGGAATTGAAAATAATACCACCTTAAGCCAGCCATTTATATGACAGGCAGATAGTGCTGGATAAGGATCTTGTAGCAGGATTCATTCAATCTGTCATGAGGTGGGAGCCAGGGGAGTATAAATTCACCAATAAATTGGTGAAATAATCAATTCACCTAAAGAATCAATTCACCTAAATAATCAATTCACCTAAAGAAATCTACAGTTTTAATGATGAAATTAGGTCAGCATAAGGACTAGACCTGTGCTTAGCCAAAGACTTCATCCCCTGCTTCTAAAGGATTTGAGACTCAGACTGTCTTTGAACTGTGTTCTGAGCAGCCTGGTCTCCGTGGTGCACCGACTGCTCACTCCAGCAGGACCTCCTTGCACTGTGCCTGCGACCAGGTTCCAAGCATGTTGAGGTGACTGAAAATGCAGATGAGTGCTGTCTGGGGCATAACCAGTTGAAAGCTCTCAGAAATCTGTTGGCTTTAGCATCCAATTTGTTTTGCTATATAGAAACACTGTGGCCAGCAGGACCAGGGCAGGGTACTAGGCACTGGTGAGGCCACACCTCACATTATGTGTTCAGTTCTGGGCCCCTACAAAAGGGACATTGAGGTGCTGGAGCGTGTCCAGGGAATGACAATGGAGGTGGTGAAGTACAAGTCTAATGAGGAGCAGCTCAGGGAGCTTAGGGTCTTTCGCCCTGAGAAAAGGAGACTCAGGGGTACCTTACTGCTCTCTGCAATTACTTGAAAACAGGATATAACAAGGTGGGGCCAGTCTCTTCTTCCAGGTAACAACAGGAAACAGTCTCAAGTTGTGCCAGGAGAGGTTTAGAGTGGATACTAGGAAAAATTTCATCATCATGGAAAGGGTTGTCAAGCTTTGGTGCTGGTTGCCCAGAGCAGTGGAGTCACCATTCCAGGAGGTATTTAAAAGACCTATAGATGTGGCACTTTGGGACATGGCTTAGTGGTGGACTTGGCAGTGAGGGGTTAATGGTGGAATCTGATGATCTTAATGGCTTTTCCAACCTAAATGATTCTATGATTTTATGATTCTAAAGCTCTTCTAGGTATATGTCTGAGTCCTCTCTGGCTTATCTGACTTTTTTTTCTGCTCCCGGATCAGCAATAGCACTGGCTTGTCTAAGGGGGAAAGAGAAAAAAGGTAGTAGTCACTGGCTGAAAGTGTTCACATCGACTTGCCATTGTTGAAGGAATGGGGAAATCCATGATTAATGCAGACAGCTGTTCCCTGACCTTTGCAGACACTCACCTATAATTACAGCCTTTTCTCACTGTCAGCCTTGAAGGGTTGTGGATGCTCCTGACTACTCCCCACAACTCCCGATGGACCCTTGCAGGGTCTCAGTGGGGCTCATAATCCACAATTTCAGAAAAATACTTTAAGAAATACGTGTAAGAGACATGTATACACTGACTTAGCTGTTGAAATGGAGACTAAAGTAGCACAGCAGTCCCCCTACACTTCGACATCATCCAGAAAATATCAGATATATCAGATTTTTGCATTTTGGACTTAGTAGTGAATTCTAATATCAAGGCTAAATTCATCTTTCATACCTCTATAATTCAGAAGTAACATGAGAGGAGAAGCTTACCACTGAACCTCAGATGAAAGTTACATCTGTATTGCTACAACTTTCAATTTTAAAAGAAAATATTTTAATTATGATGCAATTCAGTGGGAATTAAAGAAGCTTACATTACTGTTTATTTTACATGGTGCCCAGTCCTTTTTCTTTTTTAATTCCAAGGCAAATCTCCCATTGACTTCATTATGAGCACAGTGTGATACGCCTCAACTAACATGGGAAAGCGCAACAGATCCATGTGGTGGATATTAAGACAGAGCACTTAAACAAGGATAAAAACTAATTCTATGATCACACAGAGGTAAAGCAGAACTACCTCCAGATAAGTCAGGGATACTAGACTGGCAAAAAGTCAGTGCAACTTTGTGTATTCCTTTAAAAAGGGAGTTGATTGTCATTATTCTACACTCACTAATCTGTAACTTATCATAACTTTAGGCCACTGAGCAAAGTAATTTGTTGCAAAACACACACCTCCATGTCTAATGACAGGGCACAAACCAGCTGGGGTGCAAAAGCCATTTGGATATCCTAGCTTGCATCAGCACCTACACTAGCAAATCCTGACATGGTGGCCTTGCTGCCACAGACCAAGTCCTGGAATAATGAGGGCACATGGTTTCTCTGCTTTGAAACTATGTCATGATGGTTAGTGTGGAATTTCCCAGGGTCTCATTGTATGCCTAATAGCACCAAGCCTATATTAGTCTTCCTAACTATGCAAAAGATCTGTCATATTTGTTCATTCTGCATTACAATTTTGAAGCCATTCAGCAAGGAAAATCTTACAAATGTGAGAAACATTTGGTCAACATGAATATCTGTAACCCAAAGACTGTAAGAGTCAGATTCTCTAGCAGATGTGATACAATTTTAAGTAGTGACAAAATTATTTAAAAGTCAAAGATCTGTTTTCACGGAGACAGATGCTTAAAAATCACTAAAAGTCAAATGGAAATGAATTTGTGAGTATGATTTAAAAATAGTTTTTCAGTCTGTTGAAAGCATTGCACACTCATCCTTGAGAACATATTTTATTGTCAATTTTATGAATCCAACCTCTGAATTTTGATCTGGACATGTTCACATATATAGAGAAGAGAGCAAATTCTCCCTCCTGTGGGAATTAGTGGCTGAAATGTTATGGTTTAGACTATTCAGGTATTCAGAACACAGTGTTACATCCTAGCCTGAAGCTATTGAACAGGTCTTTCACTCATATGGATATGGAGAGTTTCTCTGCAATATGGAGTAAGTGAGGCCTGACCCTATTGCTGTACAAGATCCATACCTCTGTCATCAGTTCAGGGTTTGTGGGAGGAGGAGGTTATGAGCTCCGATGACACTCCCTCTGGAGATCAAAGAACCATATCAGCAATCAAACCACAAAAACTTTCACAGGGAGAGCTATGCTGCAGAGCTCTGCCTTTCGGGGGTCTATGTTTTCCCCTAAATCAGCGTGGGCTGCAGATGGGGCTGCTTGGAAGAGACTACGGCACATCCTGTGGGAGAAGAGACATGTGGCAATCTCTTGCCACCACCCCATGGGGTGGAATTAAATCCCCATTGACTACAGGTTTGTTCACAGCTCTGCCAGATCTTACCCTTGCCCATGAAAAGCCACACACCTCGCAGCCACTGCTGTCTGTGCTGCATGGGGAGGAGCTGGAGAAAGGTGGTTAGCAGAGTGTTATCAGAGCAGGTGTGCTGGGAAATGAGAAGGGAAGGGATCAAATCCAAGTTTGGATCACTGTGACTGTGTTTGTTTTAGTTTCCGGGGAAGACAGTGTTCAGCCTTAGGGAGGCAATGGGAAGAACGGACAACTCTTATGTTTGTCACAGGAACACAAAGAACAAAAAAGGCAGGAACTCTTTGAGACATAGAACAAATAATGCTTCATTTCATAAGGATTTCTGTCTTGTTGGTGATCTCTCTATGGATCCTTCACTGTCTTACAAAGGGTGATCCATTTTGGGTTATTCTTTTTGCGCCTTAGTCTCTGAAGCACCCAGAAGTCTTGGAGGTGACAATTTTCCTAGTTTGGGACTTGCCTCTCCTCAACTAGAAGAGATCAGAGAAGACAATGTAGCTGATTATTGGTGCACCGCTTTTACTACTTGACCTGAAGTTGGGAACAGCCTTCAACCCTCCCAATTTGATCTCTACTGCATTTACTTCTCTAACTCGACAACAGAAATACCTGACTGTGTGAAGCTTACTTCAGATGTGCTAATAGTCCTGAAATGCTTAAAGGCACTAAAACACACAAAAGAGTGCATTTCCTTTGTTTACATCCTACAGTCGTGTCAGCAAGGATTTGAAAAAATGGCATGAATTTTTGTGTTTCCCCCTTCCCCCCACAGTGGCACCAGCCCTTGAATTCTCCTGACCCCTTCACAATCCTGAGATGGAAATGTTGATGCTGAAGTACTCTAAAAACCTGCTCTCATGCTTTAACCAGCACCATCATTCAGCCTTTTTCAGGAACGGTCAGTCCCGGACGTCTTTCACACCCTGCTGTCATGTGCCAACATGATTGACACTGCTGGGAATGATCTGCCCACTTCTCCTAAATGTGGTCTCGGGCTGTTGGTGCTGCAGACATGCAGACAGGAGGAACACAGACCTTGAAGAGTGTCAGATGGCCATCTGCCAGCCAAGGCACAATATGGTGGCTACTGCCAAGCCAGCTGGGTCCTCACTCTTCCAGCTGGTACAAAAGTTGCCAGGCAGCCTCCACTCCAAGAATTTTAAAGCATTTGGGGCTATAATCTATGCCATGTGTTTCTCTGTTTTTACTACATAGTAGAAAATAATTTATTCAGATATGCTAAATTATACTTTTAATGTTTCACAAACAGTTCATTGTGAAACTCAGTTTTGGCATTAACTAGAAAATGCAGTACTTTGCTCATTGTGTATATTATTATAATGGTTCTTTTTTTGTTTAATCTAAATATTGTAACTCATTTATCTTCTTGGATGTCACAACCAGCTCTAGGCTGCATAGTTCTCTTGCTGTCTACCAGTAAAATGATTATTACTTGCACATTTTATAAATAACTAGTTCATAACTAATTTTTTGCTGTATGACATCTACACCATTTTGTCCAAAAAAAGCCCTTGTATTCTGTCCTTTCTAGTTCATATTGAGAACCTATAGCATGCTGATCATTGTAAACAAGATGGGCTGAAGAAAGATTCTTCTGAGCAATTCAGTATCATTCAGTTCCTGAAAGAATTGAAAATGGCCCCTTTTTAATAAATGAGACATTGTCAGCAAATTAAAAATTGGAATAGAGCCCAGGACATTTATTTTGAGATTCAGAGATCTCTACCACTAAAGCTTAATGAGAATTTTCTACTGTTAGCACTGACATGGAGTTTCTAAGCTTTCTTTAGTCCATAATCAGACATGAGTTGATAACTAGATATGTCAATAGATGTCTTTATTTCTAAGCGTTTCCTTGAAGAAAAAAACCTGCTTCCACTTGCACAGATTCAAAAGTTATTGGCCTTGTTTTCATTTCCCCTCTCCATCTTTAAGTTATACTTTACTCTCCATGGCTTTTTCGTGCATGTTCACAAAACGAAAGTGAGCAAGTGCAGTTCTGTTTTCTGTTGTGCACTGTTTTCCAAGAATTCCTTTCCTCTACTATATCTACCATATGACCACCTAAGAATCCCTCTCTCTTTTGGAAACAAAAAAAAAAAAAAAAAGCCAAAACCTTTACCTTTCTTGTCCTTTTCTACCATATATGTCACATTCTGCAACCTTCCACAACAGAAGTCATTCTCACTAATGTCCACACAGTCACAAATAAATCACTTCAGAAAAGCTATTTAATCTATATCCCAATGGAATATGATTTTCAAATTCCTTTTAAAACAAGAAAAAAAATCAGGTTTTATCTTTTCTGTCATTTTATTTTGATTGAAGTTTATCACATTTTTTATACTGGCTTCCAAATGCCTCACCCTTTTTTCATCAGGGGGCAATTCCTAGAGACGTGTGAAATGTTTCATTTGAACTACAAAAGCCTGGAAGCAGACTTGCTGTGAACTCATCCTGCATTTGCAAATTGTCAGTGAATTGTTAAACTCCTGTGTCTGCTGAGTTGTCTGCAAGCTTGTGTCTGCTGTCACTGTGCAGGTGCTGCTGGCTCTTGTCCTCGGGGACTTCCACAGCTCTTGTTCTGAGGCATTTCCAGCGAAAATGGGGTTCATCACTTAAGAGGCCACTCAACAGTCTTTTGTGGTTTTCAGGCACCTGTACCTTGTGCTAGAAGAGAAATCTCATGCAAATCCTTGTGATTCTCCATGACACTTAAATGTGTCACCCTTTCCTTGTAGCGCAAACAGTACCCGGAGGTGGATTAATCCCCAGCCTCCTGGGGTCTGTGTACACATGTATCTGAGGTCTGATGGTTCCAAAGTTACTTCAAAGAAAAAGTAATTTTGGAACCATGTTAAAGCTGTGAACCATGTTAAAGTGTGACCTGAAGGAGCTAAGATCCAAGCATGCATTCTCCTCTGCAGGTACAGGGATATCAGCCCAGCAGGCATCCCAGACTGGGGACAATAACATCTGAAACCACCACAGCAGGACTTGGCCAGCAACACTGCAGAATAGACTTAGCCCCGGAAATTAAACTGGGCAGCTGTGCAGAAGTAAAGGGCAATAGGAAAAACTAATTGTGTTTGTTGATAATATGGGAAATACTTTATGTAGAAGAATAATTGATATTTCTTTTAAAGGCTTGTGAGCCTTCAGATCTGATCACAGCAGTGGTCACTGTCCCATAGCAATAAGCTGAGGCTGCAACTACCCCACTGCCTACATTATTCAGGTGATCTGCCAAGACAACCTCAGCAATTCTTGGAATTTAATACTTATTAATCACTTGAAATAATCAAAATGTTCTAATATTATAACACAGTAAAATAAAACCACATTATCACTGTAATTCTTGCCATAGTCTGTGTTTAAAACTGCTAAGCCATCTGTTCAGACATCTGAGAGATTTGACAAATGAGCTCCAGCAAATCTTGCTGAGGCAGTTGAAAGTGATACCTCTGTCAGGATAGGAGTCAGCTATGGATCAAAAAGTCTGGATGTCTAAATCGAAGCATCTAAGCTCCCATTGTCATCAACAGAGAAGAAGAACTTAATTCAGTTGCTTAGACACAAGCACCAGATGCCCTCTGAGAAGTCCTAAGGGTACTCACCTCATGTCTGGCTGCCACCCTGACGGGCATGAGTGTCTCATAAGCCCTGGGCTATATCTGTTGGTCTTTGAGTTGTATCTGTCACTGTGCAGTTGTTTCTGATATCCTGGTCATCTCAAATACCTGATACACTCATGTGGGAGGCCAAATAAACTCCAGTCAATACACTAGAGAGCCTGGAGAGCAGTTTGGAAGAATTAAGTGGATTTATTGACAAAGCTATGACACAAGAAGGAGATGGGACACACAGTGACAGCAGCTCTTCTGACCACAGCAAGTGTCATACCAGGGAGCCTCATCTCCTTTCTCCACCTCTCCCTCTAGTAATCCTAAAGTGTTACATTTGAGTTTAATGCTTCTTAAGTTAGTTTAGCTGGAGCAAAAGAATCCCCAGCTGTGAAGAGAACTATAAATTGTGAATGGATTAGCAACATCCCCTCTGGAGCTGTAGCCTATACCTCCCAGCGGGCTAGTTAACTTGTGTGCAAGAATATTACCACATTGAATGGAAGGGCTTTGTTTGTGGACAGAATTCAAATTAAGAGCAGTACATAGGTTATTTTTGCAGCAAAGACAATTCCTTAATCTATAAAGGATGATTTCATCTTAATTTAGATTGAAAATATGTTTCAATGAAGGGAGTCAATTCTCTTTTTAGGTAAAATTCCCACAAACTTTTAACTGCCATTCTCTAGACATCAATAATTTAGTTCTTGTTCACTATTCACTTACTCTTCTCAATAGCAGTTTCATAGCTGGTAAATTCAAGCAGATGTTTCTATTTCAGTCTCATGCCACTGAAAAAGGCTACAGATCAGAGAGCTTCTTTAGAACAGGCATTTGCTTCAAAAAGATTTGCATTGTGTTTTTACACTGAAATAGATTTGGATTCTTGTTCTGGAAGTGTTTTATTTCATATTTTGTGCTGATGCACTACAGGTAATCGAAGACTTTTAAAACATGCAGATCAGAATTCAGTTGTCCCTCACATCTCTGCAGATTTTCTGTCTTTGAGAGTAAGGAATGTCCACAAGTATAAGGAAACAAAGGTTCTGAACACAGCAATTCATGTGCTTTACAGTGAAATCACAGTCCTGATCTGACATACATGCAGGAAACTGCATCCAAACAGTCCAGTCACTTTGATTAAGACCTGATCTTGCAAAACTTATGGACATGCTTTTTTCCTAAGTCCATTTCCCATAACTACTTCAAAGCTTTCTTTCAGAAATACCTGTGAGTTTCTGCTACATCAAGGCTGCAGTGATAAAGTGGCCATGCTGTGGTTTTTATTAAATGCTAAGATGTGACATTTTATTTATAGCTTTCTGACCCAGTAAAAGATTCACGCAAACACTGGGCTGCTTGATATAGAGAGAACTTGCAGTACATTTGAGCTGTACCATTATTAAAAGCATTTCTCTAGACATTCTCTTCTTGGACTGTTCTTGGCATTTGTGGAATATTTATGAATATTTATGAAGGCACTTACTTGTATATTAAATGAAGTCTGTGAGTAAGTCATCCATTTCTCTGGAAATAATTGCCTTTTGTGAAAACTTTGTTAGCTCTTCCACTCAATTGCCTTTAAGGGCCTGGAAAGTTTGAGCACAGCATTGTAGAGCACATCTTATAGAATGTATATAATCCTTTAATCAGCACAACCGCAGTGCAGCAGATCCAGTAACCATCTGAAGAAACTCAGGAAGCATTGTGCTTTAGACTACCCCAGAAAGCTTTTTTGTAAGAGCTTTGCAGATGTGTATGTATTCTCAGTACCAAACCTGTGTTAAATCAGCCTCTGAAGAGACTTATTCCAGTTAGTAGATGACTCTTTTTTTGATTAAGTAACAGATCGTAATAAATTCAAGGCTACATGGAGAAAATACACTGATTTATTGGTCTAATACAGCCTACCCTGAAAATAAAAGGAGTTTTACATTTGACTTCAAAGGAAGCAAAGCTGGATCCTAAAACTATAAACAGTATAATAAACACTAGGAAAACATAATACTTACTAAAACAGCATGAATCCTGTTCCCAAAAAGTACACATTTACTTTCTTTTATACTATTTGTGCAACTTAAAACTAATGAAAATGAAATATGGCTGGTCACTGAGGTCACACCTGAGTACTGTAAGAGCCAAATAATCTATCAGAAATAATACTATGAAATATATTTGCATTAAAAGCTGATAGAATTAAATTCAAGTCAGTAAAACTGTTATATCTCTTCTCAGTTGCAAATTGATAAAAAGCAAAATGCACCAACATGTTTCTCAATAAAATGCAAAAGCACGTACTCAGTTCTAAGTTTTAATACTGGCATACACTACAAAGCCCTATATACATTTACAGATTGTGTAAAATTGACATTAATATCAATTAAAGTGGAAATAGGCCAAGATTGTTTTGTTGGACTGAATGTTTCACAAATTGCCTATTAACAATAACCCTCTTATCTCTCCTAAGTGGTTTCACGACATAAGACCATTTTTCTTTTTTTTGCCTTAGTCCTCTTACTAATTCATGGTTGGTGCAGCATAGATCAATGGGAGTCTATCACAGCAAAGACTAAATGAAGCCTAAGTTGAAGGTGTCCTGATTTAGCTCTGTAGGAGATAAATCAGAGTCCTCTTTTTAAAACCACTGGAGACAGATCTCACATGTTCACAATGCACTTTCCCAGTGAAGTCTGGCATATCAACACCATTCTTTTGCTGTTTACAAGGTAATTGAGCAAAGGGAAATGATTTTCAATTTCAACCCTCAGCCAGCTATGCTGTCAGACAATGAAGCATGATGCTAAGTGCAGAACAGCAGCTTGTCTGATAGACGGTAAGTAATTAAGAATTTTCGGTCCAGAAAAGTGTTATGTTGTCCTTGGGCTTTAGACAATAATATTTCTTTTTCTAAGCTGTGAGAAAAAAAGAAACCAAACCAAACAACCAAAAACCAGTATTCACCCTACTCATATTTACTGTGAAAGGATGAGGCTCTCACAGTTCTATAGAGCAGTGAGCCTCCAGGTGTAGATCAGATAATGGATGTTTCATTTAATTTCCTTCCCTTGTGCCTTCATGAAAGAAAATCCAGACATTGCCTTTAGCAATGCTTCTGCATGATGTTGACCCTTGTTATAGTTTTAAACTCAGAATTCCTTCCAAGAGCTTTGGAGCCAACGCCTTAAAAACTGGTAGAACGGATTT
>JAWWTY010000077.1:138311115-138368365 GCA_035222235.1 Margarornis squamiger | reverse complement strand
TTGAAAATATAATTAAAAAAAAAAAAAAAAAAAAAAAAAAAAAAGCAGAAATAGAAGAAAGGAATAAGATAAAAGAAAGAAAAAAACCCCAGAAATACTGATTTGTGCTGAGTGTTCCCCAAATCCCAGATGTCAGAAATTTTTAAGGTGTTAGAATAGCTATAGCTATAACCCTCAAGATTTATATAAAATGAACTAAATATATTTCCTAAAGTAGTAAGACCACAAAAACTTTTCTACAAGTCCTACTCCAACTGCCACTCTTCTGTTTCCTAAAATGTTTAATGTACAGTTCATACAGGGCATGTATAGTATACAAATATATGTCTATGAATTATCAAAAAGTAAAGCTAAATTGTAGTGTATTTAGGACCTCGTGGTTTAGATAACAACAAGTCAGTTCAGATCAACATGAGAAGTGAGCTCAGTATCATCACACTTTTAATAAACTTTGTGGAGACGACAAAATTGCTGTGGAATTATTCTTTATAATGGCTTTCTAATATTTTAATGGAAGCTGAGAAATCTACAGGAAACTAAGTTACGCTTGGATTAGAAATTGAAATTGAGGTTAGGAAAAAGTGCACATACATCTCACAGTTTGTCATCATCTTTTGAACAATGCCCAAGTCCAACCCACCTACAGCATCAAGTCTTTAATTGTGGCTGCAGTACAAGCCAACGTTCCCCTTTGGAGTGCATATATCTCCAAGAGCCAGGGCACTTTTTATGGGACCTCAACAATGCCAAGTGGTCCTGGGTAAGGGCTATGCCATCCAGGGGGGGCAGCGCTGTGGTCACACAATGGATGGATGTCCACGCTTCCAGCTGGCTCCTGCCAGCTGCCAAGACTGGGGTAACTCAGGCCCCTCACAGAGGATGGAAAGATTACTCACTGCCTTAGGCAAATCTGCCTCCCAACTCTCCACTTCAGCTGTTTCTGAAAGCATGACTTTGTGGTTATAAATGTTATGACGGCCTTTGTCCACATACACTCTTACATGGTTCTGGCAACATGTTGACATTACTTCACAGCTTACCTCCTTTGCCTGCATTTTTTTAAAGCAAGCTATAGCACTTCATTGTTTACTAGAGCATTTATTATAATTTGGTCGGGTCAGAAAGCCTGCCGTTCCTCTCTGCAGCAGAGCTGTATGCTTTAGACCTGAGGTCATGGAGCTATTAGCACTTCCAACAACTGGTTGCATCAAGCTGTGTTGCAATACTGTGAAACATGCCACATCAGGGTTTTTTCTTTTTTTCATTCTGCCCTCAATTTCCCTCCTCAGTCCTTCCCTACCTCTCCCAGTGAGGAGCAACTCATTTGGCAAGATATAAAATTAGTTTTCAATCTTTGGCTTTCATGGTTTATGAAGAAATTCTTCTGCCTAGAGTCATTCACAAGAAGGGCCTATTCACTGTGATCTTGGGATTTGCCTCATCATTGGATAAGCAGCCTTCATAGCTCTTCTGACCTTGCATGCACAACCTTATCTCAGGTAGCAAAACACTTGACTCACTTTTCTGTGCAGCACAATAGCAGATGTAACTCATGTGACTTTCGATACTGTATTCCACCTCTACTTTAGCTCTAGTTATTGCCTCCTAGTCATTAAGTTATTCTATTGAAACTCCAGGAATACAAGCAAATTAAAGGAAAAGAAAGTGACAGTGAAATTCCCCATGCTCAGAATACCAACTTGAACTGTGTGTGCCTGTTTGCTGTGCTTCATGGATTCCAGCAGCAGTGTTTAAGTAGACTATGGGGCATGGCATTTCAAATTACAGAAAAAAGAAAGCAAATTCTCAAGGGCTGAATCATCTTATCTGGAAAGGCATCAAATGTCGAGTTTACACAAACTGCATTCATAAATGTGAATTACACACTGTGTAAAGAGACACTCATCCAGTATATGCTGGTGGAAGCTGATGAAGGAACCAAGAAGGAGTTCCAACTGGAAGGCTGGAATCTAAAGAAAAAGAAATTGCACATTTGTTGTTTCTGTCTAGTTTCTTTTTTTGTTTGTTGGTTTTTTGATTTTTTGGTAACAGAACACAAGACCTTTATCGTAGATGACTATCTTAGAGAGTAAATTGCCAGAAGGGTCAAGGGATCACACAGACTTTGCCCACACAAGAATTCCCACTAAAGAGAAATGCTGGATCAGATGAAAATCATGCCTTAGGTGCACAAGACATTGTACCTGTCAGGTGATTTTAAATGTGTAGTAACCGTAAGGAGTTTGCTTGTGGAGCACTGAATACTAACAAGAAGTCAACTGCTGGGAATGGTAGGTGTGTCCTCTGCTGCTCCTTTCCTCTTATAGGAAACGTAGTCACTAAGCCTGTCGTCTTCCAAGAAAATGTAATAATGAATCCAGCCATTTTTATTTTGTTTTGCATAAAGCCATAAATCCCATGTATTCTGTTATTCTATAGTGCAGAGTACCATGTTGGATAACACAGTAGAGCAGTCACACAGATTACCTGACACTTCCACAGAATCCAGGAAGGTGACAATTTACTTCAGAAAAAACAAACCCATCCTGAATGCACATCCATGTGTATGATCCAGAATAAAAATGTTTCCCATAACCCCTGATAGTTTCAGTTTACCAAGCTCCTCTTTTTCATAACACCTCTAAAAAATATTTTGCACTGCCATTTCGTTATGCTCAGAGTTTATACCTTGATCCAGCAAGCTCAAACCCCATCAGCACATGCTGAAAGTTTAATTCTGTTGAGGTTCACATCGTAACCACATCTAACCAAGGACTCAGCTTTCCATTAAATCAGGTGTTAGAAGCCCAAACAGGAGTTGGAAACCTGAATGCTTGTCTGGATATGAGCCAATAACTTTCCAGTATTAGATTAAGCAACATGACCAACATCTGTCCTCAGCAGAAGGCAACACATAGCCCTTTTCTGAATGTTGGCCTAAAATAGCAGTAACTGTCAGAGTTTTCTCATGTTTCCACTGTTGGTAGCCAGTATATTTTTAAGGTGAAAGGATATGAGGCCTGTTTCTTCTACACAAGGATATAGCAGAATCAGAACAACATAGAGACCAGCAAAAACGATAGGGCCTTGTGATCTTTAGGGTCTTTTGAGAACTAAAAGATTCTGTGATTCTAAAAAGAAAGATCAAAAAACATCAAACAGTTTTGATACAGTGAACAGCTGTAGACACAAGGAATCTTCAGGCTTGGAAAAACTACAAAAAAGGGTCATGAAAGAAGACTGGAAAATCAATCATATAGAACAGAAAAGGTGAATAGGAAATAAGGAATTACTTATCCCTGTTTCTCTTAATAGAAGCTTGAGAAGGAGGACATTAACTGATTATAATAGGCCATAAATTCAAAACAAACTTGAGCAGGTACTAGTTTCTTTTTTTCTTTTTGCACAGCTTGCTCTTTAACTGTGAAACCTCCTGCCAGAAGACATTGTGGTATACAGGTATATAAGGTCAAAACACAGCTGGAGATATGCCTGGAAGAACTGAAAAGACATGATGGTGGCCCAGGCAGTCTTGCAGTTGCCAGCCACTGGAAATGGGAGCACATGCCAGGGAGGCATCACTGCATCCCTGCTGCATTCAGACACTCTTCCAAAAATGGTCACTACAGAAACTGTTGGAGGCAGAATATTTAGGTACATGGACATTTTTGATGTGGTAAAGATATTCTTCTGTTTTCATATATGTATGAAAATCACCAGAAACCTTGATGGAAATTTCCTAATCTCATCAAAAGATTATATCTGGTGTATTTGTAGCCCTCCTTTCTCTCACACAAAGTGTCTGCTCAAAGCTACCACCATTTATTTCTCTAATACACTTAAGCAGTTTTTCAATGTTTTAATATCTCTTTGTGCAAAACTTTTGCCCTTTTCTTTATGAATAGGTCATTAATGTTTACAAAAAGTTGGAAAAGGCTTCTTCTCAAGGTCCATATCTGCCCACTTTCTCATTTCTGAGGTGCAAAGCTATGAGTAGTCTATTGTGGAAAACAGCTTGCAAAGGTTTTGAAAATGCAAATAAAATAAAGTAAATTTGTCCCTTATTTGTTGATAGGGATAGAAGAACAATACAAATCTGCAGTTTTAAAAATTAAAAGGGTTGTATGACGTTTTTTTATGGCCAGGGCAGCTTCCAGAGGGAAATTGGAGCCAAAGGAGAAATTTTAAAACATAATATAACTAAATCAAGGAAACAAAAAAGTTCCTTTTCACTTACACAGAAGCCTTGTTGAAAGAGAAATACTTGTGGGACATGAGGAATGAAAAATGTCAGCATGCAACTGCCCAGGCTTGCCCGATTTGTAGCTCCCACCTCATGGCAATTGCTGAGAGTGTTGTAAAAGACCTTCTTTGTCTCTGGAGAAAGTATTGCTTTCAAAGACAAGAAAAATCCACAAGCAACCTCTCACTCTGACACACAGGTCATGACATTAAAAGAATAATGTGAAGAATCACAAACCAATGGTTTCAGTTAGGAAAGCAAATGGCTTGGTAGGAGGGAGGGAGAGCTATTTATGTTATGATCTGCTAACTCCGTTTACATATATCTAGTTCCTTCCTAAAAAAAAAGCCCAAAAACCGGCACCTAGTAAAGTCCTTCAGAATGACCTAGAAGACGCGAAATTCTTTAACTGAGTCAACAGTGTCAACAGTTTGCAAAGGTGGGGGCTAGAACAATATAACGTGTAAAAGAAACTGGGGTTAGTTTGTCATCTCTTTGCAACATTTTGGTGCAGAGAGGAGATGCCAGTTCGAAAAGTCAGTGCTGCAGCAATCCAGACACTGGAATGAGCACATTTCCTGGCAGGAGCTTTGGTAAGTTAGAGATCGTGAAAGCCTGCCAAAGGGAATGGGGGAGAGGCAAGAGGGCACTGTGCCAGCAGAGCTGGCACGTAGTCCCTCCTCTGACGTGGAGAGAGTTGACAGTTTTATGGACTTCATCGTTTTGCCAGAATCAACTTCAGCAACTACTTTTCCTTGAAGTGCTGAGAAAATCATGGTTCTGGCAAGACAAAACAGTTCGGTATTTCCTTGTTCAGAGCTAAGAGGTGGCAAACCTACCTTGATGGGCACATCCTTTAAAAAAAGCATTCTGAGCTACATATCTTCCCCCTGCTGACACTGGAGATGGCAGCAGTAACAGCAGGATTGTTTCCTCTATGCCCTGTTTGCTACGCTGCAATTAGAGAAAACTGCTGAAAAGTAATGCCCGCAGCTTCGCTTTAAAAGAAACTGAAAGAAGGAGAAGTGGTGCCCTTAATTCAGCAAAGCCCTCTATGGAAATCAGAAGTGATTTATTTAAGTAAAGGGGGAACTTGGCTTTTTAAAAGTCCTTGAACATCTGAATTTCTCTGTTTAGCTTGTGAACTGGTCTTAACTCACACTTAAAAGCAAATGCACAGGTGTGGGTCTACAGTTAGGGCTAAAATACACCTCCAACTGCATTTCTTACTGGAACTCCCCTGTCACATCTGCAATGGTTTTGGAAACTCTGGCTGCTCCTCCAAGTGACTGTAGCATAAAAAAGGCATGGAGATATCTTTGGAGTGATGAGCAACTGGGTATTTCCAGAGCAGAAACCCCAAATGCCGCCAGCCTGCAAAGTTCCGGTAAATTCTCAAGTTCTGACAGGAAAAGCAGAAATGATGATGTTGTCTCAAGAGGACCAGAGGGAACAGCTGAGAAGCAGCTCTTCTGAGCTGCTTATGCAGTAGCATATGACCTTAGTATAACTCAAAGCTTTTGTTGCTGTTGGTTTTGCTGCTACTTTTATGATTTGTAAGAATGAAAATCACCTCCTGGCAGGTAGCCTGCAAAAAAGGCTATGAATCCTCTTAGTCTTAATCCTGAGCCCTTTGATAGGCACAAGCAGAGGACTCCATCCTGCAGACCAACCTCACCATATGCAGCCGCAGTTCCAACAAATAACTTCAGCCTATAGATATTTCTCAGTCTGAACTGATTTTCCCAGCTGTGGATCTGAAGCACAGGAAGAAAAAGAGGTGCCACTGCTCTTGGTATCCCCTGTAGAATCAATCAAAATGCAACAAGAACTCTCACCTTCTCCAGACAATCCACAAAAGATTTCTGGACAGTTCAGATTTAATGCCAGGGGAAATAATTTAATTAATTAATGATTAACTGATGACCTAATTTGTATGGCTGCTTGGAATGGAATCTCTGTTTCAGAAAAGGACATAGTAAAAAGTTTGATAAGTGGATATATTTGAAGATTATGGAATATTCAAATCAAACTGGAATCCAGATTTGATGACAAAATAGGTACCTGTGAATTCCTGGAAGTATTGTAGAAAAGGAACTGAGAAAGAGTCAGGAAGCCATAGGTTAGTGAATTTCATCTTTGTGGTAGGCAAGATCTTTCTGAAATTAATAGGGAATGAGATCATAAATGATCTGGAGAACGTTTGGGGGGGTTTTTTGGTTGGTTGGGGTTTTTTGTTTGGGTTTTTTTTTGGTTTTTTTTTTAAGATAAGAAAAAGAATAAGTGGGAATGAAAAAGGAACTTTGTCACCATGGCTTCAGAAAAGGAAATGGATGAAAAATTTGGGGTGAATTTTTGAGGAAGTGACAAGAAAGGACTCAAAAGTGAAATTGCAGACTCTTCTACTTAGAATCCTAAAAATAATGCAAACCTCACAGTACAGATACCAAGAAGTTTCAGCAGAAAGGGCAGAAGTCTGTATTAACCACAACATTATCCAAGTGCACTATCAAAAGCACACATTTTCTGAGAGAAGAAAGGGGTTTCCAGAGACCAAACCTTGCTCTCTGAAGCTGGCGTGTCTGAAGTATCTTAGCCAGTAGACAGGATCTCTCATCCACAGCTTAGATGCTGTGACAGGCAAGCAAAACTAAATATAAAATAATAAAATATTGCTATAAATTTCCATTGAATAAAGGAAGAGGCAATCAGAACTTTCTTGACAACCCCATAGTAAAGCTCATCTCCCTTTCATAGTGCCATATTTCTAAAGAAAGCCAGATGGTATCACACAGCTGATTCCCACTCCTTCCTCATAGCAAATTCAGAAATAGAAAGACCAGAATGATTTTAGAGAATGAAAGAGAATTTCATTTAGAAACTCTAAATGCCTCCAGCTAAAAGCTGATGTGATTTTTTTGTTTCATGAGTACAGCAGTATGGTCTGACCAAAGCATCAAGACCTGGCTTCTCTTCATGCTCACCTTTATGTCTTGCTAATCACTACCATCTCTCAGCATTTCTGGTTTCCCACATGTATTTTAGTGTTGGTTGCTTACTCCCTGAAAACTCTGAAAACTACAGGTGACAAACAGCATTCAACAGATAGGATGTAGTATAACTCTACTGTAATTTGTGATTGACTTAATTAGGTATCTTGAGTAAGGGATTAATTTTTTTAACCTCGCTTTTTTACCCTCCCTTTTATTTGTGAGCCCCTTGATTTAAAACAAACCATTAGACAAAGCAGGATCCTACATCTGGGCACATGACTCAGCAGAAGAACTGTCAGGAAGATGGAAATTATTAATTTAAACACATAATATGAGATCACACTGATGACTTTAAAAGCTTGATTTACTTCAGTCTCTGTTGAGAAGATATCAAATGGTGCCATACAAAAGCTCAGCTTTGCCAGAACTGCATCTTGCTTTGAACAAAGTTCATACTTTATGAAGAGCCCTACTTTTTCAGACAACATGGCTATGACCAGGATGCATTTTCAGCTGGAGACAAAGTAGAGTGAAATCATTTCTTAATTCTGCACAACTTTCCTGAAAGGCATAGAGAAGAACAAGGTGCATAGGATATCCACATTCTGCATATGCTTATATGCACTATAAACTATAGGATATTGGAAGATGCAAGTTAGTTTGGTGATGAGAGATCTTCTTTCCCCAGCAGTGACTGGAAGCAGGGAGTCTTTTCATATTGAATCAAATATCTTTCATTTGAGTTCTCAGTTTTGCTCCATAATAATAACGAATGCCCAGAAAAGGACCCAGAAAACTATAGGCCTGTTAGTCTTGCTGAAGTAAGACTTTCAGAAAATAGTGGAATCAGTCCTCCTAGAAGCTGTTACAGGACAAATGAAGCAGGTGATTAGGAAAAGCCAACATGGAATTACCAAAGGCAAATCATGCCAGACTGACCTGATCACGTTGTCAAAAAAGTAATGCTTTCTGTCCATAGAAGGAGAGCGGTGAATGTAGTTTACCTGAATTTCAGAGAAACATTCAACACTGTTTCCTGCAGCCTCCTAAACAAACTGGCAAGATACACACAGGATGGGTAGTCTCTGAGACGGGAGGGAATCTGGATCATTGGCTGCACTGAAAGAGAGGTGATTGATGATTTTGACTCCAGCTGTCAGACCACCATGAGTGGGGTCCCCCACGAAATGACACTGGTCCCACACTCTTCAACATCTTCATAAATGATGTGAACACCGTTGAAACCAGACAATGAAGTTTGCTTGACAACCAAGTTGCTTGACACCAAGTTTGCTTGACACCAAAGTGGATGGTGAGGTGGGCATGTCAGGAGGGAGAGACATCTTACAGAGAAACCTGGACAGGCTGGAAGAGCGGAAGAGCAAGAACTGTATGAAGTTTAACAAATGCAAGGTCCTGCACCCAGGACAACATAACCAAAGGGCCCAGAACAGGCCAAGGTCTGTGGCTGGGGAACAGCATCACTGAAAAGGACCTGGGGTTCCTGGTGGACAACAAGCTTGTCAGGCCATACTTGGAATAGTGTGTCTAGTTCTGGCCCCTACAATTCAAGAAAGATGTGGGCAAAGTGGGGAAAGACTAAAGAGGGACTACACTGATGATCAGAGGACTGGAGAAACTGCTCTGTGAAGAAAAACTGAAGGAGTTAAGTCTTTTCTGCCTGGAGAAAAGAAGGTGGATGGGGACCACATCACAATACTCCATTAACTAAAGGGCAGCTACAAAGAGGATAGAGTCTTTCTCTTCACGGTTAGCCACATTGAGAGGATAAGGAGCGACAGGTAAAGTTGCATCAGGAAAGGTTTCACCTCAATATAAAAAAAAAAAAAAAATTACACAGAGAATACTCATTCACTGCAACAACCTCCTAGGTATGTAGTGGAGTTCTCATCCCTTGAGTTTCTCAAGATCTAGTTCCACAGTCTGCTAGATAATCTTATCTAGGCTCCTTTTACCACAAAACGTAAAGTCTTCCAAGGTCCCTTCCAACCTGAGCTGTTGTATGATTCCATGATAATAATTGTTGGAAACTGAAAGTAGTATCTTGCAGAAAAGGCCTTAAAGAAGACTTTGTTTTAATGCTTATTCCTTCTGTTGTGTAACGAAAAAAATGCAGTTTTGTTATGTTACCTCTGGGAGTTCATGTATTTCCCCCATTTGTCTTCACTGTTGCTGCATATTATTTATTGTTACCTGCTGGGACTGTGTCTCCATCACAGTTGTAGTCAGGATTATAGGTGCCCTCAAAGCAAGTTGCTCAATGGTTCCCATTTTATGCACTTGGGTTCACAGTAATGCAGTCTGGATGACTTGAACCCCTTTTGGATGAAACTGAATCCTATAAATCAGTGAAAAGGAAAGAAATCAAAGGGGAGGTTAACACGCCAGGCTGCAAAGCGCAGCAGCTGAGCTGAAGCACACAGTTCAGTGCTGCTGCTGTAGCCAAAGGGCCCGGTAACATCTGGCAAAGTGATGGGGCAGTAACCCTGACTCATAACATCCAAAATCACTCCAGCCTAATTCCCACAGTTTTCTTGTCAGCATCCATAACTCCCTTGTTCTTGTAAATCGGAATAAATGATCAATGTCAAACATAAACAGAGTATTGGAGTCTTTCAACTGGCTAAAGAAATAATGTTGGGGGGAGAGAGTCAGTGTGATTTATCCTACTCTTAGTATGTTCTCTTTAACGTTGCACCACTTTTTAAGTCCTGTTTTCTGAAAACAGAAAACAATGAGAAGAGACTTGCAAGAACACCACCAGCTTCCATCTGTGAACAATTTGATACTTGCTTTCGGCAAATTTCTAAGCATTCCAGTTTTAAATAGACTTTGTACCAGTATTCTCACCAGCAATGTTGCAGTGTTGAAATATTCACAAAAGTGAGTACAAAATATCACAAAAACCCTTGGACTGAGAAGTGGGTTTTGTGAATGGTTATGCTCACTGTTCTCCTGCTTTTTAGAGGATTGTTGGAAATATGAAAGTGTAACAAACAAATCTGACAAAACCAGGTGATTTATTGCTTTGAGTTGGTCAGCAGTCAGAAAAACTTTTTTCACTCCAATGTAAGCTAATGAAGAAAACATTAGTTGTCCTCAGCTGCATTGGAGGCTGACTCCAGTAGGTCTGAATTCAGTCTGTCATGATAGAAATTACATTTAAAAGTACTATCTTTGTCTGCTGTTTGCTTTCTAATAGTTTATTGTAATTTTATGTACGATGCAAAGGTCCTTTTAATAGGTCAGTGAGGCCAGTATGGGTCTTTGTTGATATCTGAGCTTTGGATGTCTTTCTTTCCAACAACAAAAGAATACACAAATTTCTCTACACTTATAAACAAAAATAAAAGGTAAACAATTACTCTGAGCAGAAGCTGGAGGTTAGTGAAAAGTCTTAGATAAAGCATGCCTTCCAGCCCAATGCTAAACGTCTTCCTAGCTTGGGCGTGTCAACTTCTTTCTGTCTTGTTTCAAGAAGGATAAAAAAAAAGTTAAATGTATTCCAGCATCCAAATAATCAACTATTCCCAGTGCAGATAAGGATCTTATCCAAAGGGATTGTATTTTAGAAGCAAGACTACGCCAGCTAATGATACTCAAGCACAATGAAGCAGGAAGTCTGCCTCCAACTTGCTAACAAGCCTGTTCTGAGTTATGTTCTGTGCCTGTTACAGCAACTGTTGGATAAATAATCTTGCTCCTTTGTAAGAAAATGAACAGGCTGGTTCACTTTAATCCCCCACCATCCAAATATATTTAAACAGGAACATGGTTAGGATAAGGATACACTGCAATATGAGTTGGAAAAGTGCTAAGGCTCCGGAAGCATGTACCATAAATCAAGCATTTAATGATTTAAATCAAGAACTTCAAGCAGTTGCCCCTGGGAGACATCGGGAAAACAGACTGTGCAATGAAGCCTGATGAAAATTAATTTAGTGGGCAAACATTGTTATCATTGTTAACATTGTTGGACTTTACGGGAATTACAAAAATAAGGTGCTGAACTTTATAATGTATTTTTATGTTCTTTTGCTAAGGATGCTTTCTACAGGTCCTACTTTCATTTAGTAAGTAGAGTACAAACCCTGTTACCTTAGGCAAAAGTTAATTTGGGAATTTTTTTCTAAATTGGGTGATTAAGATATGCCTTTCAACTGCTATTGTGTTCTGTGGAAAAGATCCTGACATCTGGAGGGGTCGTGTACCTACTCAACACCCAGGGTTGTTCTGCAGAAAGATCAGACTGTTTTATGAAAGGAAACACACTCCAGCTGAAGGACTGTCCTCTTAAAATTCTCCTCAAGCCCCATAAAATCATAAGCAGTGTGAACCCACGCAAGCAGACACTGCTGTCCAGATGCTGCAGCAACCTGTGCTGCTCCCTCCCTGTCCCAGCACAAACATTGATTTAGCCACGTGAGGAAGATCAGAGGAATAATCCCTGTTACAAACTAAGTATATATCTGACAGTTTAATGTTAACCTGGGCCAGGTTCCTGTAGGGTTAGTGTAGGAACAGGATGAGACGACTGGGGCTGGTAGGCATTTTAGCAGCATGGCTGAGTTATATTGACTTAAAATGCTCATGATACTGCAGCCTTTGTCTGGAAAGTAAAGTGACTCAACCTTTTAAACTGATTATTAGATCTAAGTGCGTATAGTGGTATTATGTACACATTATCAAAAAAAACCAAAAACAATCAGATAAAAACAGCAAACAGTGAGTAAACAGGTATTTTCCCACCAAATCTTAAAAGTTAGTGGTGGTAAGAGGAATATATTGCAGACTTTAGTTCAAACAGGGCAATGATCTGCCCTACAGGAGATGGTTCTCAGATCATAGTGTGGCCTGGAGAGGGCTGGGGGGGATGCACCACCACAATCCATCCTGTGACTAAAGTCAGCTTCTGTGGGCCTCTACACTAGGACTCAGGCACCAGTTAAATCTTCCTTAAATCTCTCTTAAAATGTACTATACTGAGAAAAAAGAAAAAAAAACCTAACACCTTAGAAGACAAGTATATTATGTCTTTCTGTTTGCCACACACTGGACATTGTCAAAACAACAAAATTTTCATGAGAAAAAAGTTATCTAGAAATTCACTTTATTTTGCTTGGATAATTAGGACTTAGAAGTGGGTTTATTTAATCTCTAGAAATATATAACATAATGTTACTGTTCCCAGTACTAGCAGTTTTATAGCAAATAGTTTGCTTTCTAGTAAGTTCACTTATAATGACAGGACATTTTTTTCAGCTCACACTTGTATTTGTGCTCAGAATAAATTTTGTCTTGCATCCATTAAAAAGAGACAAAAGAAAATTAAAAAGGAGTGATCGGTTAAAGAGGATGTGCTTACGCTCATCTGTAACAGCCAGTCTAGAATCTGAAAGGAAGGAAAATAGTTTAAAGAAGAGGCAGATAAGCCAGTCTGCATGCACATGGGTAGAATATAGCTGTTTTTACACTGCCTTTACAGAGAGATTCCTAAATAAAAAAATATTGTTGTTTTGGAAATATGTAGACGTGTTATTATATTACACCTATGTGCATGCTCAAAATGTGAGAATACGGCCTGGATTCATTCACCTGCAACCCTCCATGACTCCTGGACCTCAGAGATGTAGGTAGATACTGAATTCTGCAGTAATAGAGACAAGAAGTGTTGTAGGCAGTGATTGAGAATGAAGTAAAAAACTCCTGTCTTAATTGAAAATAGTCCTGCATCATGTTAAAATTTGTTATGAATGCTAAAAGCTTTGTATTTTTGCATGGATTAAATAGACATTACCATTAAAATTACAGTGCAGCAGTTTTCTGTGTAATAAGTTTGCTGTTCACACCCAACAGTACATGTGGTATTTCTTTTTCAGTACCTCCAGCATGGTCCTGATTGCAGCATTTGACGTCACTGCTTTCTGTGCAAGAAAGAATCACCAAGAATGAGAGGAAAGTGATAAAAGGTCCAAAGCCAACAGAAAATTAAACCTACAGATTTGCTCCATTGGAGCTTTTTTTGTTTTCCCTCCAAAGCCATAGAAAAGCATAAAGATTGTAGCTTTCATAATTTACATTAATAAAACTGTTATATCCCACATATTCTAGAACAATAGCATAAACTAATTTATGTTAAAAAAATTTAGATGTTAAATTACAGTTAATAAAGCTCCCTAAGATGTCTGAAAAATATTTTACTGACGCATTATTCACAAAAGCATGTAGCCTACATTTGTGTGACTCATTGTCATGCTATCAGAGACTCAAGGCCAAGTTTTTAAAACAAAAGTGCAGTTTTCTGTTTTCTTGTTTATCTGATATGAATGTTATAAGAAAATTTAAAGAAAAAAAAAAACAGGAGAAGAAGGGAATTCTTGAAGTGCAGAGAGTAGTATCCGTGCATTTTCCTGGATACATGTAAACAAACACATGCCAACATAAATCAAGCAGAAGTAATGGCAGTTTTGTTAACATTGTCTAACAAGATTCTACATTTTGATTACTACATTGTCAAACTTAAACCCCTTGTTAATTTAAATTTTCCATGACACTAATCCAGTGAAGCACTGGTTGAGCAGTTTTAGGAAAAATTCAGCCAAAAAGTTAAGTGTTTTTTTCTGAGCTGGAAGATGAAGATACAGATACACACAGTCTGCTGTCTTTAGACAAGTTTCTGTGCATCAGCTGCACCTTCATGGCTGAGTGAAACCAAAGCATTTCACTTCTTTGTTGGGTGGGTTGAGCACACCAACACACTTAAACACCACAGCTCTGTGAACACATGATAATAAACATTAAATTGCGGTAACTCAGCCAGGACTTTTTCCATTAAGGACAAATTTATGGGAACTGTGATATTGTGTAATATAGACAATGCCTGTGAAAAGGAAGGGATTTTAATCCATGCCTGCTGGGGGCAGAATCAAAGTTGTGGACTAAAATAAAGCAACGGAAGTTTAGGTTAGACCCTGGAAAAATCTTTTCAATAGTACTGATGGTGAAGCCTGGAGCAGGTTCTCCTGGAAGTCATGGAATCTCATTTATTGGAGGATTGTAGGAAGGGGTTACACAAACATTCCCCATGAATGTTTCAGGACTGGCTGGATCTGCCTGGAGGAGGGTTATGAACTACAAGATCAACCAGCATCCCCTCCTATTTTCAAATTCCAAATAAATCTTGATAGAGGTTTCTGCTGAATTTGGTAAAAGTGCCTCTCCCTCTCTCTACCGAGACTGAAATCGACTTCGCAATAGAAGGTTGTGCTTCTAACACCATGAAATAGGTATTATGCACTTTTTTCCACTCTTGATAGTATTTCAATTATGCAGGTTTCTTAAACCTCAAATAGTGAACTCTGGTTAGAGCTTAAGGTAAAAAATCCAAAAAAATAGTCCCAATAATCTCACTAGGGAAGTCTTATAAAAAAGGGTGGCTTTATCCATTAGGCTGAAAAGTGTTTCTCCTGAAAGAATACTCTGTTTTTCGAACATTATATAGTTTTCATTTTTTTCATGATGGTATAATTTGAATTGCTCAGCTTGTCAATGAGTAAACTGTGATTCTTTAGTTTGCTCTTTCTGAGCAGGTAAAGGATTTGGATTCCTTTCATCTCCCAGGATCTACAAGAGCACTCTTGGTTCCCCTCTAAGTATCAATAATCCCATTTTAATGACAGAAGACTGGAAGACAGGAAAAGGAAGAGATCACAGACACATTTCATGTGGCAAATCTGTGACACACCAAGGAACAGATGTAGATTAATTCTAAAACTACAAGATTTTTCTAGGATGGAATGACTTTCTACATTATTTTCCCTTTTTTATTTTTTTCCTTAAACACTCAGTTCTTTGGAAACTGCTGCACTTTTTCAGTTACAATTATTGACTAACATTGTCAGTATTAGCAACAACACTCATTGCCTGAATTTTTGTTGCACCTGAAGGCACAAAATCTTGCGAGATGCAGTGTATGAACATAATAGGGAGAGCTAATTCTTGTAATGAGAATTTGACTGTCTAATTCCACAGAAATGGGGAAAGATTAATCATTGAACCGGGTTCCACAGTTAATCTGTGGCAGAGTGAGGAATACATTAAAGACTTGCTGGATCCCTGCCCAGTGCTCTCCTCATCAGCCCATTTCTCCCATGTTTACCCTCTGTTAAGCAAGCTAAGGATCACATGGACTGCTAAGAAATCTTTGGCTGCTTGCGGTGTTGCAAGGCAAGTAAAGGGTATGCCATGCAACCTTACCTGGAAGTATCTAGAGTCAGTCTTCATTTTTAAGCAATCTCCACAGGACACTTGAAGGAGGAAACCCTCCTTGTGATCTGTGCAGAATTTGGACCCCAAAGAACCTTGGCCATTAGGAAATAAGGAACAATAATAGGGTATACTGAACAGTTAGTTACCTGCTTTTAGAAGGTAGGCTCAATCAGCTGTCTACACAATCTGTCCAGCCACCCAAATTTGGTAGCTTGAAGGGCTCAAAAGCAAATCTAAAACCATCATCTAAGGAGAAGGAACAGCAGAGTGATGTACTGTCAGTGAAAGCTGGAGGGAAGCATCGCATCTGCACTGACTTTTAAAGCTCCTCTAACAGCGGTGTCAGGTAGTGTGAGGAATAGAAGTGAACTGCCACGTGAAGACCTGAAAAGAAAATGTATCTGGAGTGATGATGACTCATGTTACTACAAAAGTTGTCAGTGAGAGACAGATTTTTCTTATCCTGCAGGTTGTTTGTAAGATTGTGGGACACAGGCTGCTAAAGACTTCTCAACTTCCAGATCTACATACCTGAAGTGTAAGGCTCATTTCTTAAGAAATATGGAAAATAGGGAAATTTGTGAAACTGCCCTTCTGCAATCAATGACTGCTAAGTTAGGTTACATCTGTAAAATTTAGAGACTGCTCTGTTTCTGTTTTTAGTGTCCCCATGAAATCTCATTGAAGGTAGAAAGGAAATAATACCTCATGATTTAGTTCCAAAGCTATGGCCAGCTCTGATTCAGTCCTTTCCTTTCATTTTTTGGCCTGGATACATTAGCACAAGTGTTATGATATGAACAGAAATGCCACAGTACTTGTACAGGGTATTTTTCAATAGATTTTTAAAAACAAACAAACAAAAATCCAAAGAATTTTTCATTTAAGTGAAGAGCCAAATTATATTTAATGCTCTACATTAAAAAAAAAAAAATAAAATAGCTCTGTGAAACTGATAATACCAACTTTTGCCCCATCACGTCCAAGAATGCTGTGCTCAGACATGAAACTCTGCCTCTCCCAGCCCACAGCTTAGGGAAGGGCACAGATGTGCTTCACTTGCCCTGTGACAGCAACAACACGGTGCTGCTGCTGAGTGGACCAGGAGAAAGGGCTAGACTTCTCACCTGGGCTGCTCCTTCCAGTTTTTTCTGTACAACCATTAAAATAACACAGGTAGATGCAGCCTTATGCAGTCTTCATTGATATTGAATCATCCACACACAAAATATTTGGTTTCTGACTCACATGAGCTCTCCATCATTATTTTTTACCTCACATGAATTTATTTCAGTGACAAAAATGGTTTAGTCTACTCTGTTTCCTCCTGCTTCCTCATCCCATTACCAAAGCCTGGATGCTTATCCTTCTTCCCATCAGTGCCTTAGCAGAGACAATCCAATAATTTATTTGGTCACTCAGGGAACAAAGTCAGGAAACTAATCAGGGTTATAAAACAAAACCCCAAAAGTTGCTGGCTTATTTCTGACCCAGATCAATTCCCCAGTTAGTTCACAGTGCAGCTCATGAACTTAACAGGGGAACATCTGTACTGGATCAGAGCACAGGTCCATTTGGTCTGGTGTGCTGCCTCCAGCAGCAGAGCAGACACAGCAGATGTTGCCCAAGGAAGGATGTTAGGACAGGGCAAGCATGCAGGAATGCTTCCCAGGAATGCTGTCCCAGCCTTCTGTGACTTGTGACTCAGGCATATCTTGAGTAAAAGTTAATATTTTTGTGTTTAATATTCATTGATGTATTTTTCATTTATATTCTTGATTGTTTGGGGGTTTTATTTTTCGGTTTTGTTGTTTTTTTTATTTATTTTTAATTAAGGAAAATATTTGCAATCCTACCATGCTGTGGGCCATAATATAACTGTGCTCTATGAAGTCAGTGAAGTCCCCCTCCTTGTTTGCTCTGGAAGTAGTACCCAATAGTTTCCTTTTGTGCCCTTTGATTTTTATATTGAAAGAAGCAAAGAACAGCCATACACCCTATCCACCCTTTTTGTTCCACTACCTGTTTTATAGATCATTGTTGTATTTATGTCACTCAGTTCTTTCCCAGCTTCAAGAGGTCTTAAAATATCCTTAAGGGAGCTGCTCCATATCAAGGGGACAGCAAAGGCAGCAATGCAATGTAGGTATAGATGTGCATGGCCAGGGACCCTGGTAGCTTAAACTGAGGACAGAAATGATCGTGAAATAAGCCTTTAATTAATAAGAAATGTGCATCTGGATAGGCAGTCTTTGCTGAACCTGACTCAGACTTTAATCTCCATACTCATTCCTGTTTCCTCTAACACTGCTTGCCAATGTCAACCAATGTCTTCAGCAGCTCTCCAGTTTAGTGAGTAAATAAAGAATTCAAATGAATGATTTAATACATTTTCTTTCATTCTCCCATTTCTCAGTCCTCAACTGCCTTCTCTTTAATCTTCCCTTACTTGTGAACTGCAAGTATTTTTTGAAGATTCTACCATGGTTGGTTGAAATGTTCACACAAATTCAATGTTCAGTGTTTCTTTTTGCTATTCTGAATATAAAAGCTCCTTCATCTTCCTTTGTCTTGTTTTCTGTAGATCTCCCAGTACTTCCTGTTTCCCATTTGTTTATATTTCTTAAAAGCCTCAAAACTATGCTTTACGATCTAACTTGCCTTTTGTCATTCTTTGCCCACAGGCTCTTGCCAAACGTGGTTTTTAGAAATATTTTCCCATCTCAGGGAGTCACAGTTAAAATTATGCTATTCATTATGTGCTGTCTTAAATACATGCCCTCTAATACTGAGATACTTGTATTTTCTCCAGTCCTTCACCTGACAAACTCCAAAATCCTTGAGAAAGCCAACACTTCTTATTCTCCTGCCTGCATCATGCTCACTTGTGTGTGGGCTGAGCTGCAGCCCTGTGTGCCTTCAGCCACAGCCACTGCATGGGGTCAGAGCCCACCACTGCACAGAGGAGCAGGATGAGCTCTTGTATTTGGCTTGGTGCATGGCTTTTCAGCAGTGCTCTTCACAGAGCAACCTCAGAAATGGTGTGCTGTCTTTTTAAGCTGAGTAATTTCCAAAGATCCAGGCAGAATTCAGGGATTCAAAGACTGTCTCATTTCATAGGTCTCACTAAGCTGGTACTCACCTGAGCACCAGCCCAGGAGACAACAAACATTGGGTTATGTGTTAGGAAGAGTTGCTGTTATACAAGATCCTACAGCTTCCCAGTACAGGGAAGGGAAGGAAAACAATTCTCTTCCCCAGAGAAAATGCTTCCAGTGGGGCTTTTCTGGGTCGACAACATCACCAGAAGGGTCAGGACTGACATGGATTGATTTGAAATGCATCTTCTTTTTCCTGAGTGGAAAAAACACAGGTGTTCCCTAAAATGACCTCTCATGCACTCTTTAAGGGATTCTTGCCTTATTCAATCTGTTAGCTGGGAGAAAGGAGGATGAAAATCTTCCTAAGCAATTCTCTTAAAACTGAATTCTATCTTGTGCCATTATGTCAGATGTAAGCAGTACATGGACCACTCATGCATTTTGTCACAGATATAATTTTCAGCTTCATGCAGCCATCCCTGTTCTTAACAGAGCACACAAAAGGATAGAGGAATACACAGAGAGAAATTGTCAATGGGTAAAAAAAAAAAAGAAAAAAAAATATTTTTGTGTTAATATTTTTGAAAACAGTTTTGCCTTTGTTTGTTTGTTTGTTTGTTTTCCCTGCAAGCACCATTTTGGAATGTTTTGTGGAAATAATCACATGTTGTTGTGCAAATTAAGGTTTTATCACTGCACTGGGGCAGCATACAGCTCGGCAGCTTTGCTTCTCTCAGCTTTGAAGGGGTTGTGGCTGCAGCTTGCCTGTGGGATGTTTTCTTTAGCAGGATTGCTATTTTCAGTTTCCTTGGAGTATGTACAGTCATCATATCATTCCATAGTTTAAGCTATGGTATATTGTGACATCAGATCAGGGCCATAGAAGCCCTGAACCAGCTCTCACTGGAAGGGAAGCTTCAGTGGCATCTCATTCTGTCCTCACCCCCACCTTGTGTGACAGTGCCAATCTTCTTCATTTATTGTGAAAAGGGGGAACAGTACTTCATTACTGCATGAAAATAGGGGATCTAAATACTTATTCCCACACATACATGGCTATTTCCAACAGGAAATGTCAAATGTCAAATACATCCCGTCTTGCTTCCTCCAAGTGTCTATGAAAACATCTCCCAACCACCTGAGCCACTGACATTCCTTTTGTTGCCCTTAACTTCTATTAAATGGTCTTTACTGCGGCAGGCAAAATATTTACATTATTTCTTTCTGCCGACTCAATTGCTGCCTTTCTGACTGGTCTGTCCCCAGGACCCAGAGCGTTGCATGACAGCACTGCCTTCTGCTTCCCTTACCTTGAGCACAACCAGCTGAGCTTTGAAAGTGGGCAATTCAAATCAGCAGTCAGACAAAACAGGCTCCTTTTAGCCCCTTTAAAAGCTTTTTAGCTCTTGTCTCAGAGCTTTTCTTGCTTTTCTTTCACATTGCCTTTAAAAGCAAGACTGACAGAAAAGATTAAGTTGCTTCTGGCTGCACGGGATAGAAGCAGATTAACGCAGCTGGATCCAGCCCTGGGGAGTCCAGCCTGGATATGTATGTTAGCGCAACCCCGGCAATGTATAAGCAAGAGTCGCTTGTGTTGATCTTTTTCAGGATGATGAGTTTGTGATTAACTCTTTTGTGTGGAGGCTTGCTTGTGTAGGAAGCTGGTACGCAGCAGGATGCTGATGGAAAAGCTCCCGAGGTGTCAGCCCTTCCCGATGCCATGCACATCCCAGCAGCCACTCCGCTAGTCTGCAGCAGGACTACAGCAGGGGCTTTTGTTTGCTCTCTCAACTTTGAGGTTTTTTCGCTTGGAGCAGGGTGGCTGAGGAAGAAAGGAAAGCTTCTATCTGAGGAAAGTTTAGTACATCCTGCTTGGCCGAGGCTAGGGAGTAGGTCCAATCCTGCATGTATACATGGAAGTTGCATGAAATTAATCAAACACCACAACAAAAGCAAAAGAGACATTACTGGGCAACTGGCAGGTTGTTTTCCTGCTTGATTATTTGTCTTTAGGACTGAAGATTTGTTTTGTCAGCATGGTCTTATTAATCTGACTGTGAGTACATTCCAAAATATCAAATAAAAATACATCTGTTTTGTCGGGCAGCTATGAATTATAATGTACAAGAGGAATCCAGGAGACCCTAGATTCAGAAAACTGCCTTGGTCAAGCAGATAGCATCTTTTATGCCTTAATAAAGCAAGGCATAGTAGGTGCTGCAGTACGCCCATTTTCCTCTCCAAGGGACTGGCTGCAGGAACTGCTGCAAAGATCAAGAGAGCGCAATAGATGCATTAGCACCACGTGTGGGACGTGTGGTACCTGCTCGTGTTCCTCTCCAGGCTTCCCGAGGGTGGAAGGACTGACCCTCCAACCTTTCTGTGCCCCCAATCTGCCGCTAGTTGACTTGAGATAACGTTATTTGGCAACCTCAAAGAAGTGTGGTGAAGACAAAAGCCCTTGAAGGGGCCCGACACAGCACTGCGAAGAGCAATGAGAAGTTTCCTTCCTGGTTACAATGGGGTGCTAAAAGCAAATCTTTGCTACCAAAGTTTATCTGCTGGATGAACTGGAAGCCAGAGAGAAATAATATCATATTCCAGCGTTTACATCTGGATTTCAACAAACATCTTATTAAAGGTTGTGGGGTTTTTTTGTTTGTTTGCTTGTTTTGTTTTTGTTGGTTTTTTTACAGGGCATTGATCTAGGACATATGTGCACATAACAGTTTTGAAATTGCACACACCCCTAGGCTGCATGAAATATTTCTATACAGCATAATTTTTCGGAGACAGTAAGACCATCTCAGATACACACCTATAAATTTTAATGAATACACAATATCCCTGTCACTTCTTCCTCCCTTGTCTAAAGACACTTTTTCTCTATTTCCAGCACATATCCTTCTATATCAATGTGAAGGAATGAAACTAAACACTGCTGATTTAGCAGTAAACTGAGAAGGAAAGATTCTACCCTGGATTGGGGAAAATGATCATTCATTTTACAGGCTTAGTGCCAACAGCACTACCTTGCAGCTCCAATTATCTGATATTTTAGGGATTACACTCAGATAAGCAGGGATAATTGAAGCAATTTTCAACATCTTCATCAGACAAGCCAAGGGTGTGACCTTTTCTTAGATAAGAGACAAATGAGATTCAAATGAGCTTTTCTTTTCTTTTTTTTTTTTCTTTTTTACCTAACAGTGATCGGGCTTAATTACTGGAGCTGTTTAGCAAAGGAAGTGGTACCTCTTCCAACCTGCAAGTATTCAGATGGTGTCTGTGACTGGGGGACATCTTTTAGCTAAGCACAAATTTAGGGGCTTCATACAATTGCCTTGGAGCTCTGTGCTTGTATGATGGATTTGGATGAGGGAATCCTGGAACTTAAATATAACTGTACATCTCTGATTTTAATTTTTTGAAGTTTTGCTTACTGGAATATGTTCTGCTTGGTATCATCAGCATGTCCATAAAACTGCTAAGGCTGATTTCATCAGACCACCTGCAGGTATCAATGGGGTTTGTCTGCCTGAACCTGAGATGCCACAGGGTGAACTGCTGGCCCCATCAGCTCTCCAGGGCAGTCGAATGCACTGCAGCTGCTGCTCTCCAGTTCTACAACACGGGGCATTTCATGTGACTCCAGAGATCTACAGTCTGTCAACCAAATCAAGGGTCTAAATGGTGCTCAGAAAAGCTTATGTCTTCCTGGCCCAAAAGACAGGCAGGAATATATTGGTGGTATTCCTCATTTGTAAGTGACACTGTCATATTTCTGCTCTACACAGGAGCTGTAAAGAGATTACTCAAACACTGCTCAAGACTGGCTTTGGCAGCATTTTACTGGCACCATTTGAAAACACTATTGTTTTGGTGAAAATGTCACATACCTAATGGCTCTATGGGGAGAAGCAATAGACTGCTTTAGTTGAAAAAAATGCATGCAATAAAATTATGAAGGCATAAAGGAGGACTTCCAGCCCAAAGGAATGCAGTGTTGTGCATATAGTGTCAGATTTGCCTGTGTGGGTAGGATAGCTTGACTCTTTATTTCTAGACATTTCACAAATCTGTTCCCACACACAGAGGCTGCCCAGCCAGCTCAGCACAGGAGAGGCAGTGGGTGCACAGCCCAGCCTAATGCCAATGGCAAAAGGGACAAGGGAGGAGGATTTCCTCAACAGGCAAGGAAACAAACCCAAACGAGGCCATGGCTATGGCTATGGTCAGGAGATTTGTGCCATAGTTCATAAACCCAAAGGTATGTTTTCCCACAGCTACAATTCAAGGACTCCTTTGCCACGTACTCATGGTTTTATCTTCCCTTTAAACAGACTCAAAACATTCAAACCAGTGGGTAGGATTTGGGTGACAGAGGTCTTGGAGGCATCCCTCTCTGTAACCACCAAACACATGACCTCCATGGCCATCTGTCCCCCCCGAAGAAGAGCTAAGCAACTTCTTTGAGGAAAAGGCTGAAGGAACTAAATATAAAACATTTTAGGTCATGCAGAGAGAAATCAGCAGAGCCTGGACACACGCTGGGAGTGTGTGTGAGAGTGGGGTGCCTCTAGTCCTTGCTGTAATGCCTGTGGCCTGATTTCTAACTCTGATATGTTGCATCACTACCCGGCATGATGGCCCATCTGGATTTCCTTTCGGATCTAGATTCACGTGTATCTCCTGGTGTAAACGAGTTGCTCTCTGGGAATTACTCCCCATTTAGTTTGGTATGGCCAACATGAGAATTTGGTCCTTTAAACTCATCACTTGGAGTTAAGGAAAAAAAGTGTGTCTCACATCTTTTAATTGTCAGGCAGCTATGGTAGCCTTTTCATTTCTGTTCATTTCTGTTTATCAACACCTTTCCCACCTCTTTCCACTGTACCAAATTGGAGGAGACACATTCGTCTGGACCCGTCCCAACTATATACCTCATTTAAATTTCCTCCAGTCTAGCTACAGCTAAAGGTGTTTCAGAAACATAGCGCAGGCCAATGTTCTTAGTCTGTAAGCCTCTCCAGATTTTCTCTGAAATCTCAAGAGGATTCCCTCATTTACCTAAATAAAAGTCCCCTATAGATTTCCCAAAATAGAACATCTCAAATACTCTTTGTCACTTGTTTCCACACAGACATCAAACTGTAAACCATCAAGGACTGGGACAAAGATATTTTTCATGGCCAGCATACAGTAAGACTCACAGAAAGAGAAATTTGCTCATTTCCGAGACTGTCTTTTTTAATGGCATTTATTTAGAAGCCCTTATTTACTGAGAAGCTTTGAGATCTTATTTAATTTATAGATCTTGTATAGAACAATAGCAGTGGCTCAGGCTGTGAAATGCCACTTTGTTGCTTTTCCCCACTGCTGCCCAGAGTGTGAATGCTCCTGATGGTGCCTATTTGGCTTGAGCATGTCAGATGGACCAGACAGGATGCTGAAGAAAGAAACTGGTGTCCTTCATTTCCAAGGCCTGGCTCATTACACATGCAGTGATGAATTTGCCCTGTTTATAAATTCTGCAGCTACTGTTTACAGCCATACCTGACATGAACTTGAGGATATATGAGCAGAGCTAAAATGATCTTCCAAGGAGTTGATTTTTCAGACACAATATTGCAGAGAAATCTTAGACACCTGGAATGCATACACAGTGAGTGTCACAAGTGCAAACAGCAACCTGCTTGCTGAGCTCTTTTACACACCAGAGCCAGCTGGACCAGCTAAAATGTCAGGCTAAGGCTGTCCCAAAGAAGGACCAGGATCAGACGTGAGTATCGATCTCTGCCTGAGGCAGCACATTACCTGGGCACGGGACTGTGCTGCCACTGCGATGGGTTACAGTGCACAACCCCTGCCCTGCGTATGGCATGGACTGACTGCTGCCAGAGCAGCTTGTCTGAAAGCCTCGGCTGCAGCCCAGATATTCACAGGTAAAACTGAAAAAACTTCTGGCAGCAATTAGGCACTTTGTTATTTGCACTTCTATAAGTATCTCTGTTGGAAATGGGTCACTGACTCACCTGTTCTCATAAATGACCCTTTGGGGCTCCCGAAAGCACAATCACCTTGATTTCGAAGAAGCACACTTTCCAGGGCTCCAGTTAATGCCATGGCTGAAAGCTGGCGAGGACCAAACCACACAGCAGAATGCTGACATGAGTGACCACTGTGATGGCCGGCCCTTTGCAGATTGCAGTGAGGCTCTTCAGAACTAACAAATATGGCACAACTCACTGGTATTCATGATACATGGATTAAGAATCAAGCAAGATCAAAAATTCATATCAGAGAAGTAGCCTGGTGAAAGCCAAGAAAAGCCAGGCTGCTCATTAGCAGGGTTTGCTACAGCATGAGAAAGCATTTACATGCAGCTAGAACAGCTTTGCCCTCCGGGGTTTTGCCAAATGCCAGAAGCAGCTGCCTGTGTGCTGGCCTCACACCATCCCCCGGCGCTGCATCTGGAACTGTTCAGGGCTTCCAGGCAAACACCTTCCTCGGGTTCAGCTCCAGTGCAGCACAAGAGCCACCTTCCTCAAGAAGGTGCTTGGGCAGAGGGGATCACCCCCTGCCCTAACATCTCGCTCCTCCCCATCACAGCCACAGGATGCACATATGCTTTGCAAACCCTGAGGGGACATAACAAGAATTGCTTTAGGAGTTGTTGGCTGCTCCTCATTCTTTTCTCATACCTTCATCAACAGGCACACTACGGTTAAATCCTTGGGTCTGGACAAGCTGTACCACTCACCTTTGGACTCCCGTGATGTTAAGGTTATGGGCTCAGATTCACCTCCACTGTGAATTAAAATAATCTTATTTTCCTTACCTAATGACCACACTGCTGGTATAACGTTGCAAGTAGAAACAAGCTCCATCTGCACCTTCCCTGACCCTGGCTGTAGTTGCTACTGGGGAGAGGTACAATGACTTTGGATCATTGGTCTGGGTCTCCTCCAATGCGATGCTCCCTCCTTCAGAGCAGTTCCTGGCTCTCTTATGAGATCAGATTCTGCGTAATGAAAAGCATGGATATCCCACATGAACTATCCTGTTCTCCATTTCTGCTGTCTTTCTGCACTTACACCCATCACAGCTGTCCTGCACAGCTTGACTAGACTAACCTTCAAAAGGATTACTGCTACTAAAGAAAGAACATCTCAGGGAGTTCCACAGGCTTGAGGGTACAGGAGGCGATGGTCAAGGTTTAAACTGCAGACAGACCTTGATTGTGGATTTCCCCAGTGCTCAGGTAGAGCCCCCAGACAGATTCTGCTTATATTCAGACTGCAGCAGCTCTTACTCAGTTGGTCTCTGGTTTCTGACACGAGGGCTCAGCTGAGTTCAGCTGTGCTCTACTCACTCTGAGATGTACTCCCTGTTTTAAACACAACTCTGTATAAATTTTATATCCTTCCCTTGAACCTTGCAAATGAATTGTTTTGCTTTCAGTTTTCAGGAGAAAATTACGTTGTGTGAAGCCATGTGGGACTTTTGGGTCTGCTTTGACATGGTGGCCAAATGCAGTTTACATTATTTAGTGTAACTTAAAAAAATTTTCCAAATAAGTGCTTTCTGTAAGGTAAATAAAACAAGACTGATTCTGGGAACAAAAGACTTACTCTAGTTTTGCTATGATATACCTGAAATTTGTTGTACCATTCATCATTTCTGCAAAGATTTAATATAGTACATACTTAATTTGGCTTTTACTATTTATCATGAAAAGGATATTTTTGTGTTGCTAACTACAGTCCTGTAAAATTCACTTTTTTCTGTGTTCCTAACCTGCTGCATGCACTGATCTACTCTTATACACTGAAGCTACAATTTGAGTCTACACCTTCACTTTTCCATAGAATAGTCTGCTCCTCACCTGAGGACATGTATCTCTAATAGTTTGCCTCTTTTCCAGCCTGGAGTATCATACAGCTAATGCCACTTCTGCTACTAATTGTGGTTCATCTTTCTGTTCCTCTTGGCCTTCAAGACAGCCCAGACTTTGAAGTTAGGAGCCAGGTGACAGTCTCAGGACACCTATTCCCTTGTGAAAGAGACACCTGAAAATGTAATAACATGATGAAGAAGAACTCCCATCCCCATAGGCAGCAGACCTTGAGACTAGAGCCCTTCAATCTACAACCCTTCCAAAGTTTCTTCTGGCAGTATGGACAGCTGAGCAGCATGAAGTCATTGCCAATGCCTTTTCATTTCTGCTATCATAGCAGTCTTGCTGGAGCACATTTCACGGTCCTGGTGAAAACCAGGCAGTTAAGGGAATGTGCTCTCAGTTTTCTGAGAAGTAATGTTGGTGCATGGGCAAGGTATCAGCCACAGAATTCCAGCAGTCGATGCTGAGGGAACAGCATGAGAGTTCTAGGTACTGCCTCATTGCAGGAATTAGCTCTTACACAGCTATTACACTTCTCAGACTACAAAATGATAAGACGGATCACCACAACTTCCAACCTAAACTTACAAGTGGTAAAATCAAGGTACAGAGAGCTTAGAGATCAGGCCAAAGTAATTCAGAAAACAAGGTACAGAGTTAGAAACTGAGACAATCTCATGCCAATCTCATGTTTTGTTCCCCGAGTTTACCTTCTCAACTCTATAACGGGCCATATCAAGTTCCTCCTAGAATAAATGACTTCTCGCAGGCAGGAACTGGCTCCACTGCAGATAGCCAACATCATCTTCAAGGGCTGGGTCAATGCCTATGTCTGCCAGAGTCAGCAGAAACACAAAGCACCGTTTGAAAATAAATCACAAGAACAGTTAATCATGTAGAGTGCACATGCAGCCCTTTGCACCCACTGCATCTTACCTTGGCTGGTGATGTTTGCTCACATGAAGGACCCTGGGGATTCACTGGAGGCTGCATGGGAGTCTCAGGCCACATTCTCTATGCTGATAGTCTATCATGCAACACCAAATTTTTCTGCAACTTTTGCAGTTAGGTTTTCCAGATGAAGAAGCCTCACAGGTGTCATGGTTTGGAAATAAAAAGGGGAAGACTGGGAGACTTAGCTGCCATCATAGGAAATAATTCTAAACAGGCTTGAAGAAGTCATCTAGCCCACCCTTCTGTACAAATGTAAATTCAAAAACATGTACTCTCTCATACATATTCCTTCACTTGGATAGTGATTCCTTCCTTTTTTTTACTAAGTACTTTATTCCAGTTCTTAATTATCCTCACTGCAAGGAAACCACTGCTGCTGTCAAGTTGAATGTTTAGTTTCATTACTTTCTGACATCTCATATATTTTTGGAGAAAAGATAATTTCTTTAGTAGGTGCATTGCTTTTATTTCTGTACCAGGAACATCACTCAACATAGTTATTCATGTTTCACATAAACAGGGCAAGTTGCTGCATATTATTGCATAGCAAAGTAACTGGATAAGCACACTATATAGACAGCCTATGCAATTTTTACTGTTGTGATAATAAAATTAATTGGTTTTGCAATTCAGGCTAACTCTGTCATTATTATTTTTTTATTGAAGAGTGATTTGTTTTGTTTTTTTTTTAATTAAATCATCACCTGTACCAATTCCACCAGTTCTTCACCTGGACACTAATAGATTAATGGAAAAAGGCATTTCAGGGTCTGTCTGGAAGAACCACAATGTGGGGAGCGTTCCTTTCATTCTACCTTCATTTCTCATAAACTTTGAAAAGTCATAACAGGAAATAAATGTAAAGGCATCTCAGGAAGCCATTTAATCCATCTTCCTGCTCCAAGGCTGAATTTGAACAGAAAATTTATAAGAAATAATGGAAGGCAGCCTGGGGAATTACTTTCTTCCTGAGTCACCTAAATTCCCTCTCTCTAAAGGATTCCAATGCTTTGGTCTAATTTACCCTTACAAAAGCTGTTTTTGTGTCTAGAAACACTAAAATCATGCTTTTACTTCTATTAAAGGAGTTTTTTGGTAGTGCAAACCTCACTGTACAACTAGTATTCTGTCAAGACTATGAAAACATGTGGGTCTTACAAAGCAGCATCTTAAACTATGAGTGACTCCACCATGTTCTTAAGAAGCCAGAGATCTTTAGAAAATTTCATGTGAGGGGTCTCCAGGTCATGTTGCTGAATTTACATGCTAAACACTTCTGCCCATGCAACTGATAGGACTTGTTACACATCTTCCCTGCATCAATGTATTGACCTAAAGAAATGAAGAGAAGAGCTACGCAGGCATATGAATGTCTTCTGAAGCAAGATAATAATAAAAGTCATTGAAAACCAGTTTCCAGGAGAAATCTGGGTTGCATCTGTAAGAATAAACTTTATTCACTTATTAAAATGCATAGAGGCTATTTTGTCTCAAATGTGGAAAACAACATTCTGGTATCTTCAAAAATTGCCAAACCAATATAATACCAGAAAACCTTCTCAGACTAATGCCCAAAGCAAGTACCTGCAATTTGAATTCATAAGTGACCTGGTTGAGCAGGCCAGTGAGAAGGTTTGATGGGAATTCAGTATTATTCAAAAAAAGCTGACTGAGGACAATTTGGGGAAGACCTTAAGAGACTGAAGGTATAATTCAGTACACTGAACACAGAGTGTAGCATTACCCAAGAGACCTGAGGATCTGAGATGCCACACAACACTTACAGATATGACCCATGAGCTCCAGCAGAATTTCTGAAGCAGAGGAAAGGGCTGGAAAGTCCTTCAGTTCTGACATGGGCATGGTTTGTCTATATCATGAAAATCGCACTTATCTCACAAAAGATTCTCCTATCTCAAAAAAAAAAATAAAAAATCTAGTACAGTGGAAAAGATACAGTGAGGGCAAAAAAAATGATTAAAGACATTAAAATGAAATAGCCATGTGAAATAAGAAGAGTAACAAAACCCCCTAGAGAAAACCAAACTCATGCCTACAATAGATTTTGCGACCTGAGAGGGATTGGCTGTTGACCCGGAGGCTCAAAAATTCATTATAGACAGAAAAAAAAGGTTTTGTTTCCAACACTTGAGTGCAGCTTGTCCGTGGCTGAGTTTCCTCAGGCCCCTCTGTGGCTCGCAGGGTCCTTGTCCCCAGACATCTTCCACCAAACCTCTCACATGTAGGACAGAGAAAACGTCCACTCTGGGATGCACGTAGTGTCCTGTAAGGTCTCCAGTCTTTTTTTCCTGAGCATTTTGTGTCCCCATTTGGGGTTTTAGAGGGCAAAAAAGAAAAAGATTCCGTACTTGCAACAGAAAAAAAGGGACAAGATGCCATACAAAGGTGTGAGACAGAAAACTTCTCTGTTCTTTGAAGTGTATCAGTTAGTCTGGTAAAAGATTCTTTTCCCTACAAACCTTGTTGTTCCTCACAAACAGTTGAACTATCATTATTACTTTACTGTAATTTTAATACACTTTAAGATTTTTTTAATCCATTTGTTACTGTGGGGATTAAAAGGGAGCAAACTGATTATCACCTTGCCAACACTTATCATCAAGTGGCTGTGAATGTTTATATTGCTTTCCAAAGCCAACAAGAAGTACATTAACAGAGAACAAAAGATATTGTTTAAAAAACAACAGTTAACATTAAGCCCTCATGATACAGATCAGATAAATCCAGTGATACTGTAGGGCTCGTGACCTCTGGGTTCCCCGCCAGGCTCATTGCAATTTTATCTTAACATAACTGTATATCCTAATAAATCAGTGTGTGCCACAAAAACACAGCAGTTAGCATTGCCCTTCAAAAAGGCTGCTTTGCAGCTTTTGTTGCTTTAACTGCACATTCCCTAATTGTTTTAGATTGGTCTAAGGGAACATTCAGAGGTGAGGATTAGATTTTAAAGAACTCTGGAATGAAGTAGGTTCCTGCATGTGAATTTCTCCAGCTCTGTTAACAAATCAAACAGAGAGGTGACAAAAACATTCGGGTCTCAGAGCAATTCAGTGCTTGGGCAATCAATTAGCACCTCCAAAACTTAAGAATGCCTTGATAAAGTGAACCTTCACATCTCCCAAAGAGCAGCAGGAGGAGGTCGCAACTATTGTGACAATCACACCAAACTGTACAAGAGAAAATCTGTCTTACAGGGTATAGATTTGTGTGTCCAGTTTCTCTCGCTTTTGGAGGATATTTTATTCTCATGGCTGTAAGCCCCAAACTCAGCCATTTGTCATTAATTTGCCAGACACTGTTCTTTGTTGGTTGCAGTGACCAGATTTCAGTCTTGACTTTGAGTTGATGGCATCCACTGAAAAGGCAGGTAAAGAGACACAGGGGAAGCTTTCTAACTGGAGCTAAACAAAGCTAAGATCAGCCAGATTTGTGGGGTTTGTTGTGAAAGAGAATAATATTTTAATATTTTTTATGTCCTCTTCTAGCATTTCAAGTAATTTAGAGATGGTGCTTATCTTGTTTTATGTGTTAGTGGAAAATTTTGACGATGATTAAGAAATCTATTGGGATTATCTGATCTTGCTGTAGGGAGTAGCAAAGTAGGAACTACAACCTTAAATTTAGGCATGAGGTTCTCAGAGTCTAAACTTGAAGAAACCGGGGAGAGATAAGAAACAGATAATAACAGGTTAACAAACCCAGCTATTGCCATTTAAGAATGAGTCCTCCATGTTACACCATTCCTGGAATTAACAATCCACTCCTGTGACAGAAAGGCATGTTCAAATAAATTGAACAATTTAGCATAAATTAAACAATTTTCACTGAAACAGCTGACATTTGTGAAGACACCATTTTATTTTAGCTTTGCTTTGGACGCTAGGCAGTGCCTTAGAGGAGGAGCACTAGCGGCCAAGAACTGTAATATTTTAAACCATTTTCCTTGAGTACATCTTCAGTGCCCTTCATCACAGAGACATTTCAGCAGGGCAAGGTTCAACCAGCATCTACATGTAACTAGTTTGAAACACTGCAAAAAGCATGACTGAATCCTCAACCCTTTCAAGGCTGGCCCCTGAACCAGGTCAGGTGGTTCTCTCACCAAGTCTGAAAGATCTTAACAAGGAAACTTCCAACCTTGGTGTTAATCCATTTTTTGTATCACAGCTATGTCAACAGGCCACTGACACGTTAAGTAGTTTAGGCTGAAGGAACTCAAATCCATGGCTTTGTCTATAAGAAAGTACCTAAACCATCTGCCTAGTTAAGGTCCCCTCCACTTTTCAGTGGGATCTGTGCCTTGATGGAAACAAAAACACAGACCCTCAGGGCCTGCAAAGGCAGGAGGTTTTTCCCAGAGTGCCATGCATAAGTGACCACTGAAATGTGCATTCTTGGACTTGGCTTCTTAAGAACTTTCTCAGATCTGATCCTTCGGGCCTTTTTGCCTTCCCAAAGCATATCAAGAACCCAGGGGTTTTTACCATAATTAAGTTATCTACAAATGTTTATTTTATTTGCTTAAATCAAGTTCCTGAAGTCTACGGTGTGGGCAGAATAGCAGTAAGAAAGAGAGCAGAGTAAATAAATGTGAGGGCAATGAATGTTGGGGCTATTAAGAAAATCAGACTGTCAAAAATTGAATTCACTTGAATGACTTATCTAAAAAGAGTTAGACAGAAATCTCTAGAGGACTGGTATTTTTAGGGGGGTTTGACATCCTGTGTTCCCAGTCAGGCAGCAGGCAGCCCAATGGGTGCTCTTCTCAAAGCGTTCTGGGTTGTCTGCTTCCATCAGACCAGGAAAACCAGAACTTGCAAACCTTCCAGAGAGAAATGTTGGTGCTCTCTGAGATTCTTTGACTACATTGTTTCAAAGTTTCGGAGGAACTTGGTTGAATCAGCTTCTATGAGGGGATGGTGAGCTGACTTTTATTTTGTTGGTGCATTTGGCCCATCAGTAATCATGTACCACATCCACCCAGTGCTCACTGCCACCACTAAATGCAACAAACAACTATGTCCTGTGTCTGATGACCCACAATCTGAATTCTCCTATGTCAACCACTTTTTATTATCTACTTCTTTCTGAGCTTGATGAAAGGTCTTGCTTACTTCTGCATGTTGTTTTGCCCAGTACTGTGTCATCTTTGCTGTCTTCTTGCATTCAACAGAATAAAATACATGACTTTTAGATAAATGAGGGCAAATTCTTTCTGTGACCAGGGAAAAAGGGAGGGAAATAATGAGAGGATGTCTTGGAACTGGATCCACAGAGGAGCTGCAATCCTGGACTTACTCAGAATAGTCAGTCCATTTTTGCTTTCTTCTTAGCACAATGTTTTCCTTTGGGTTACTGATGAATTCAGGGTCTAGATAAATTCATTTAGGGAACAGATGATATAACTCAAGGTATTATTCCATTCTCCCCCACAGCTCATTCAACCCTGGAGCTCAATTTGAGCTTTTGGAGGTAAGCTATCAGATCCTCTGCTGAAGTAGCTGAGGGCTGTCCTTAAGGCAGCAGTGTCTGACAGGAGAGCAGAGCTGAGCCGCAAAGGAGGTGCCGTAGCCTGACCCTCTTCTACAGAAAATGGAAAATTTGTCTCTAAGTATTTTCTCTTACAATTCTTTTCTATTTGGTTGTTTGGAGGTAGAGAGACCCTTATTATTAACGATGAGTGCCCACAGAAATACACCAGGCCCTACTTTAATGCATTTGCCTATGTCAAGGGGTCCTAAGAGCCCAGTGTGGATAAGCCCAAGTCCAAATGGCCAGTCACATAACGAGTTTAAATTCAGATATTTACTTGTACATCATCCCAGAATCCAACCAAATTCAGCGCAATTGCATTCAGGTGGAAGCAGTCTGAAGACAGGGCAGAACTCAAGTATTCAAAGACACTGGTGCATCAACAGGAATGTGATGAGTGTTTTTTAACAGAGTAACACAAAAGAGAAGCATTTTCAGATATTATTCATGTTCTTAACAGTTGGAATTGAAGAGCTCTCAAGCAACCTACTAATATTGCTGAGTTTGTGAATTTCCCTCCACAAATAATGGATACACTAAGCCTCAGAGCCCTAAGAACAGAAATGCTGAGGCTGGAGGTATTTCTTCTGTGCAATGTGAAAGGAGCCAGCCTCTCTGTTTGCAGAGAGTAGACACATGTACTTCCTGTCCCACAGATGTGAGTACAAGGCAGGTTCGATTCCCTCACCTGGGTGCTGGGACTGGCAGTCTCAGGTCCCCAGGTGCTGCAGTCAGAGGCAGTGAAGGATTACTCATAGCCAGGTGATACAATGTCAGATTTTAGGATCTATTTCATTAAACCTCCTTTTTTACTCATCAAAACAACATTGCCAGATAGAGCATTGATATCTGAGTCAACAAAATCGCATATGTATGATTTACAGTGCTCTCTTTCATTACAGTCTAGTAACTAAATTCATGCTCATGATAAGCTTTCCAACAGATGCCTAAAGACTAGCTACTAGTCAGGAGACAAATGCAAGATCAGCATCAACAAGACCAGTTTCCCTTGTACAATCAGCATGTTTTACCTCCGCACAGGAGGTACCAGTTCATCATTGGCCCCTCTGTGGGGGCTGCCGACAAAGAGGCTAATCAGTCCCAAATCCCGTGGCTTCCTGATGCAGACACATGACACTGGGGCTCAGACCACCAGCTCTCTCCTCACAAGCCACGAAACGTGCATCAGAGGGGTATGATATTCTGTTCATAAGGCAGAGGTGAAAGGCTCTATATCCTATTACAGATCCCCTGGGCCAGCTAGTCCCCTTGTTTACATTTTTGTCAGAAAAAATCAAGGATGTTTTTACATTTGTGAATGGAAAGGCAGCAACAGGAGAGCATGCGAAGTGGTATTTCTTAGTCCCCCATCTGACTCAGTGTTGGATAGCAGCCAAGGAAAGAAGACAATTGCCAGGTCTCCAGCTGTGAGCACAGGGCCACACCAAACCAAGGATTTCTCTGGCACCCACTGGAAGCAATGGGGAATCTTGGTGTTCCTGAAGTCACCTTCTGAGCTGGTGACTGTGCAGGTCTAATATACTACACACAGAGGACCAAGAACATGTGCCTTCTGGTGACTTCAATAAAGAATATGTCTGTAGTGAGTTCTCCAGCCTTGGGTCTTGCAAAGTGGTCCAGGCTTAGAGAACTTGCCTCATAAGATTCCCTCTATGCTCTTTGGAAATATGCTTCTTTCTCACTCTCTGATCTGGGATCATTACATTCTGAAATACAAAAAGATCCCCAGACTCCTATTACTACTGAACTATCAAGTACTTAATCTGAGAATGATCCTTCTCAGAGTTAATCAATAAGAATAACTTACAGAAAAACAACATTAATGTTTCTACAGTGATGAGTTAAACAGCACCAAACAGTGTTCCCATTCACAGTGATTGAACCATCTGTGCTGTTTAGCCAGAAGACTTGCTCCTGACAAGATTTTGACAGGACTAACTAGCTTTTTCCGAGATTAGAAATAATTGGAGGAGCTAGCACATGCCTGGGAGAACTGCTGACTAGGTCTGGATGCAGACCTTTCTTTGCTTTGAGAGCCAGGAAAACCTTTCTGAAGGCTTTTAACCCTTTCAGTTCACCCATCACACCACAGTCATTCTCTTGAAGGAACCAATTTAAAACACACTCCCTTCTTTGATCTGAAAAGCAATGCCCCTTATTTCAGTTTACTCTCAATTATTAACACCCCTGCCACTTCTTATTGCCATTCTGTTGTCTCTGCTACATGCTCTGTCCCCTCCTCTTTAGCTCTTCTACCTCTCCCTCCTTAGCTCTTCTGCCTCTTTATCCTCATTTTTGCCACTCTTCCTCCACCACCTCCCAGAAATCTTCTCTAGCTACTTCTTCCCCATCTCCCATTAGCCAAAGCATTTTTCCCATTTTGTTGTTATAACTGCCTGCGGGCAGGAACACAGCCCAAAGATTTCACTCTGCTGAAGCATGTGGGAGTCTTGCCATTGACTTCCTCCGACTCTCCCGGTGGAGCCAGATTTCCCCTGAAAAGTTTGGATGATTTTTTTATTCTTCTGCAAGCAAAGAGAGACGTGTGTGAACCAGCTCCTCAGCAGGATTCATCAAAGGCCAGCAGTAGTTGATGAGTGAAATGTAATTAAGATGTGATTATAGAATCAAACTTAAAAGTTTAGTCTGTTTCCTCTAAATCTTTCTGAGTTTTCAAGTTGACTGTGTCCATGTGTATATAGTTTGATATTACGGAATTCAGGCCATCTCAGCTGTTTCAGTTAGTTTGTGTAAAGTTATACGAAAGGTACTAGAAATGATGGCTACAATCTGCTTTGGCCCAAACACAGTCTGCACTAATATGCCTGAGTTTCTGAACTTCACAACATCATAAATTCGTGCAATTATAAATGTAGAGGCAAGAAGTATGTAAGCTCAATGAAAACATCTGAATTAACATCATGTAATGATAAATAGATTCCCATAAAGCTGCTAGAGATCTCCAGAGAGTAGCTCTTAAACAATGAGCAGAAAAAAAAACATAACCCATATAACTAAAAGCTTTATATGCTCTATCAGGATGTTTTTGCCTTTCAAATGACATACTTTGGGTTATGGTTATGAGGTCTTAGAAAAATTCTGCGTGGAACTGTTTAATACAGTGTTCAAAGTGCACCTGAAAACACATGAAGTCCTGAGGCTCCTTAAATGGAGTCCTGTAAGGTCTCTTTCTCTATATTGACATGGGAAAACAAAGTCAAATCAACTAGAAAAAAAGCTAAACTATTAAAATACGCTTTTGCTTATAGAGAACATTCATCTTTCTGGCTCTTTAGCCACTGTTAAGTAAAGAACTTCATCTGCTCCAGTTTAAGTCGATGGCTATGTCCTGATTGACTTAACTGGGGAAATGGCTAGGCCACAAATGCAGAACGGGAGGAAGCTGATTGAAAATGGGTTCATATTTGTCAGAGCAAAGGAAAATATCTGTAAACAATTTCCTTCTAAGGCTTTTAGAACCAAAGTGATTAATGGAAAGCAACTGGTAGAAAAACAACAACCAACCCACTGAATGGAGAAAAGTAAATAGAATGTTTACACAACCATCTTTCCAGGGCAGCCAGTGTCTTTCTCACACCTACTTTTTTAATGCTATCTAAATGTGAATATATTGAGCAAATACATTTTTTTCTTATTTTCATAGCATCACCTTTTCTACCTTCTTTTCCAGCATCACTACAGCTGCACAGCATATAATAAGGCACTTGGTAAGCTTTGGTTGCTTTGACAATTATTTAATCTTATATCGTTCTGTTGTGTCCGTTAAAAAATTGAGACACAGTGAGTGTGTGAGCATATATATTAATTGCAAACACATTCTGTTTACCCTGCAATGTGCAAATGAAGAAAAGGCTTAAGAGGAAAACAGTCTTTTGTTCCCCCCCCAAAAAAAAAAAAAAAAAAAAAAGAAAAAGACCTCTAATGTTCTTATCTTTCCTGTTCTTATCTGGTACAGAGCACTTTCAATCCATCAAGACACTACTCTTCTTGTCTAATCCAACTGCTGAGAGATAAGAGGTTTTAGGGTTTCCTGACCATTGTTTGAACCTTTTTCTTCCTAGCTCAAAGAGGAAAGTCTTGAAAGTCTCTAAAGCTCCGACTGTAACTAATTAGGGAATCTGAGGAATATTCAGTTCAATGCAGAGGTTAACGAAAAGGAAAACTTCAAACCACTACACAGACGACCTTAATGGGAGATTCAGATTTGAATTAAAGCTATAGTAAGCTAGTCATTGGAGATTCAAGCCCCTTCTTACTTTGGAAAAGTTCAAAAGCCTACTGTTAAGCATGTAAAGAAAAAAAAACCTCCAAGCCTTAAAAGGGTTTGTACCTATTTTGTATTTGTATCTATTTTTATCTGAGTATTGAGCCATTTCAAAGGAGATGAGCACATGGTTGGGTGATTAGCTGAGTTTGTTGTGTAGGCTTAGAGCTCAGACCAAAAATCGGGAAAGATTCCGAGTGCGAAGGAAAAATTAATGTTTTCTTTTAATCAACTGTAACTAGCTGTTAGGATTTAAATTAAATGCCTCTTATGGCGTAATATGACATTTTAGAAAGAGAACATTACATTTGCTGATTTTGTTCCTTTCTGTTATAATATTCCTTGGTTATGTGAGAGGTAATTTCAACCAAACACAAAAACCATGTAAAAGCAAAGACCAAGAGATATTGAACAACAGATTCCAGATAGCTGGATATTTTTTTTTAATCCCAACTGACTCTCAGTTCCTTGTAGCATTGACTACAACTGACCAACATTCAATTAGAGAACCTTTTAAAATGACCGCGTCTCCTTGGATTTAATGGCAAATTAAAGAGGGAACACTTTTCGGAATTTAGTTTTCTGGTTTTAAACTCAAAATTTTTCTTGTTCCGTAAAATTTAAAAATGTCATCAGGCTTTTACTGTCTGCAGTTTGCTATGAACTACATAAAATTCATTAAACATGGCATTTTTAATCATGTCGTGTGTATATTAGTGAAATAATTACAAATATGCTTCGATAAATCAACAGATCAACTGCCATAGAAAAGCCAACAGGAGAGTTAAAAATGACTGTTCTTTCATGGTTTCCCACAGTAATGTGACTGTCTCAAACTCTAGCAATTTATTTATAGTCCTTTTTTAATAGTAGCTACTTAGTTGAATTTCCGCCTTCATATTTGGATTGTTTCATCTAGACATGAGTACCAGTCTGAGCCTGATTGTTTGGATTCAACTCTAATTTCTCCCAGATTGTCCACAGAGCATGTACATTACAGAACTTAGTGGCTAAGAAGAAACATACACCAAAAGCTGTGGCCCAATAACCTGCACAGAGGCAGGATCAAGCAGACTAAATCCTCCTCAGTAGAGGGTCATCTGCCTCTTCTTGAAAACATTCAGTAAAAGGTTTTTCACACATAACTTGCCAGCCATTGTTTCAGAGCCCTTATGGATTTAAAGTTTTTTTCTTTTTCCAATATAAAACTTCCAGTTATGAACAGACTTGTACTACTGAACACGGAGCCCAGTGATTTCCCATTCTCTCAATAGCAATATTTGACATACAAGAAGCATGCCATCTTCTCCTCAATCTTCTTTTTTTAGGTACTGAGTTTCTTCAGACTTTCCATATATGTGCTCTGTACCCCTTATCACCCAGGCACCAGGCATGACCATCACCAGCTTAACTACACTATCTAAACCTTACTCTGACACTCCTGAAACACCTCCCTGATGAAGAAAGGCTGAGGGACTTGTGTTGTTTAGCCTGGAGAAGAGAGGGCAGAGAGAAAAGGCAGAGAGAAACATTTACCAAGGCCTGTTGTGACAGGACAAGGGATAATGATTTTAAAATGAAAGGGGGTAGATTTTGGTTGGACATGAAGGCATTACTATGGGAGTGGTGAGGCACTGGAAAACGTTGTTCAGGGAAGTTGTGGATGCTCCATGATGGGAAGTGTCCAAGGCCAGGCTGGACGGGGCTTTAAGCAACCTGGTCGAGTGCAAGATGTCCCTGCCCATGGCATAGCAGGGATACAGTAGGTGACCTTTGAAGTTCCCTTCTCAAAAACTGTTCTGTAATTTTATGATTCTAATGAAATGTACGTAACAAACAGAGAGAAATAATTGGAACAACGAAGGTGTTGGTTCACAAGCAAATGACATTTTATATTCTTATTTAATTTTAGTTCTATCATAATCTTCAAACTCACTCTGCTGTACTGCTTTCATGGCCAATTACTCCAGCTCTACATTTGTGAGTTTAATCCTCACCCCAAATTGTCCTTATCACACTAATTCTTGGAGAATTTCCACCTGTCTTGACTCACCTACCCGATTTGACAGACTTTGTATTCCCACAGAACCAACTGGGCTGTCACTGTCACAACTGACATGGCTTCACTCGTGCTGACAAGCCATGGTTCAAAGGCACTTGTGCATCCCACAGGGACTGCAGAAGTTCAACTTACTGCAATATTGGTCCCTTACTTATGTGCTGTTCCCTTTTACCTATACCAGAAGCAGCATGCAGGAGCTTCTTTTTTGACATCAGGGAAAACATGCCAAATCCCCAATTTTACTGATGCAGTATAAAACATACAATCTAATGATGAACATTTTAAAGATCAGGAAATGTAGGCTTATTCCATTAAGTGCACAAAGCTTCTAGACCTTTAGAAATTGTTTATAGAAATGTTTTGGCTATAGGAGGTTGATCATAGGCACTAAAGGACTTCTTTAATTGGTAAAAAGATTGAGACATAAAAGAAACGAGACTTGCTTTTGCTAAATGTATTTAAGCTGTCCTTTTAATAATAAAAACCAGTTGTCTTCAAGAGGGATAACTTTTAAATATAAAAAAATAACACACCACAGGGAGCTGAAAGGAAAAACAAATTTAATTATGTAGTCAAGGCCATCCAAACCACCCACCCACATATTAAGTGTTTTCTGGCTACACAGACACTCTGGTTGCCATGGCTTAGCCAATGGTCTTTGTTTGAAAAGTAAACACCTTTGTTAAAAAATAAAAATATTACATGAAGTGAATAATCAAACTGTTATGGCAACATCCTGCTCCCTCTGAAATCAGCAGGCTACTTTCAGCAAGATGAATGTTAAATTTTTGCTTGCCTGATTAACCAGAGCAGGGGTAGCTGCAGTGAGGGTACCAGGAGCTGTGCTGAACTGACAGCTGGGTGCACTGATGAAGAGCAGCCACGTCTGACAAGGGGGCTGAGGGAGGATGAGTAGAGGTTAAGTCAGAGGAGGCAGGACTAGCAGGGGAGGGCTGTCAGAGCCACTTTGAGTTCTAGTGGATTAAATGTTGAATTTGGTTGTACAGTCAGTCAGCCTCCAGTGCCTGGGACTTTTTGCTGGCATTGTTTTATTTTTTTATATAGATGCAGCTCTTAAGGGATGACTGTCATTTTATCAATGGTCTTGAAAGCAAACTGCCTCCAGTGCAGTGTGACAGATGCACATGGCAAAGCAGCCACAATCACTTCAGCCTGAACAAAATACTGATTAATATTCAGTCTCTGTGTCATCATACATGGCTGAGCCTGCTGGTACTTCAAAATTACAGACACTGAGAGACTTAAAATTTCAACAAGCAGAAGAATGAATCTAACAGGGCTGTGCACAAAAAGCCTTTCCAAATACCCCTGAAATGTGGGGTTTCACCCTTCTGCAGTCAGCAAAGTTTGCAGATGGTATGGGGGAACTTTGTTAAGTGGGAAAAATGGGTCACTGCAACAAGAGAGATGAACTATTTGCTTCTTTATCTATCTATCTATCTATCTATCTATCTATCTATCTATCTATCTATCTAAGGTTTTTAGTAACTCAAAACTAGAAACAATGGCAACTGATACCAGTTTGGTCCTCAAAGAGGGATGCTTTATTATGGTACACATAGTCTAAAGCCTTTTGCAGCAGGTAATTGAAGGGACCAGTGCCAAAGCATAGTTGCCCGTTATCTGTGACAATCTCTGAGAGGGTGCTGATTTCAATTTGTCATATACTTTTCTTGGTAGTTGATATTATCCTCTACACAAGAAAATATCAAAAGTGACAAAAACAATCTGGGAAATTGCCATTTATACAGCCACAATTTGCAAAAGCAGGAAACACAAGAGTGCTGGTATTTGGGGAGTGCAAAATTTCAGAGGTTTGTGAGGATGCTGTACCAGATGAAAGGCAAAAGTAGCAACAACAACAACGAAAAAAACACAAAACTCTTGCAATGGCAGGCATTCAAAAGCCCCCACGCTGAGAGAAAGAGACATCAAGTCCATCTGAAAACTAGCGAAGGTAGATGGATGCCAGCAAAAATAATTACTTTGTAGGGACAGAGACAAATTTTTGGAAACAAACTGAGAGGCTACTGGAGGAACCATCAGTTTTAACTTGCCATGTCAATGGAGTCCAAAATGCCTATCAGTGCAAACAAAATGAATAAATAAAAAAATAAAATGCTCTTCACAAACTTAATTGCTTGGGAAGAGCCAGATAAGCAAAAAATATGTACCAGCAACAGTGTCCTTGAAGCCTGGCATTCCTAAAGAAACAGGGGGCAAACTCCAGACAGACACGGCACTGCCATGCTGAAAATGCATGGTAATCCATTAGGATGTAGTCTTGCGGTTAGAAAAAACACCTATAAATATGTAATGGAGTACGGCTAAGGTGAACTGGTAGATCTATCTGCTTATCTTGAATAATCAATCAAATCGTCGCTTCAGAAGAACCTAGAAGAATTAAGGGTATGGAAAAATATGTTGGAATAAATGAAAGCTGTTAGGCACTACAACACAATTTTACAAAAAAGACAATGTGATGCTGATACGGCAATGACTGGGCTAAGAGAAATACTGCAAGCTATGTCCATGATGGTCAAATATCCTCCAGAAACATAAACCAAATCAAACTGCAGGATATGCCTTTTTTTTTTTTTTTAATTCATCAAATCTGATATTGTTGTCTAAGAGGTGAACAGAGAGTGAAGGGCTGGCTGGTGTGACCCTTTAGAGACAAGGGGTCTGATCAAGTCCATTCAGGTACATGTGTTCTGCTTCCATCAGTTTTAAGTTTCCATGTTACCAGAGCTCCTGATAAAACTAAGGAGCTGGAGGAGCACTTCCAGGAAAGATCCTTTTTCCTTTGCCTGAATGAATTTTCAGAGCTCTTGAGAGCACTGCACAAACCCTCTGCTGCAGGAAGCCCTTGTTCTACTGACCTCCGGAGAGCTCAGTTTACATTACCAAGAGATTTTGCTCAATTCAGTTCCGTATTTGAAAGATTTCAATTACTTGCCAAAATCCTTCTGAGGTATATGCATTGTTTCTTTTATCAGGAAACCAGGATTTAATCTACAGATATATATTTTTATGCCTTAAAATCAGAAAATTGTTTGAGAGAGAGAAAAAGAGAGGAACATTTCATATGAGAGATCTCAACAAATATCTGAAGAGTGTGCTGTCATGGTACATACACGATTAGACAGAGATTCCCCAAGGGATAATGGTACATCAGTCTGACCCTGTTAAATTCAACTTTTGCATTCATTCAGTATATGCAGTGAAAATGTGAGTATCTTGGTCAAAAGTGGATTAAAATGCCTTGAAACAGCTGGGTTCATCTGGTATTTTAACCAGGCAATCAACCTTGTATAGAAACAGGGGAGTGATGTGTTTGTTTTGGGTTTTTTTTAAACTCACAATAAACACTGTAACATGATTTTCTGGAAAAACAAACCCAACACAAAAAAAAATACAACATATTATAATAAATATTTTTGATTCTATACTGAAGTATTAAAACAATTGTTATTCTTGCTAATTGTAATTGCAAACATGGCTTCTGGATGTTCTCCTAAAATCCTGGGGACAAATTGCTATCCCTTGATAGTAAAATATCCTTTGATTTTTTTCACATAAGTCATGAGTCTGTGTGGAAATAAAAAAGTAATCTCACAACACAGTGCTGGAGAACTGATTAGAACCTTTTTTTGCAGTAACTTTCCATATGACTTTTCCTTCTGGGTGTATCTGCTAATAACTGTATGCTTTCTAAACATGGAAACCATAAATGAAGAAGGCACTTGGCCAAACTATTATGTATTATGATAAGTAATAGTCAGAATGTGCACTTGCATTCACATAAATACAGTGTACGGGGGATGTTAACACAAAGCAAAGCATCAAGTTTGCTATCTGTCTAAAAGATGCAAATAAATACAGAACCATAAGGTTTTGAAAACAAAAGAACTTCTTAAAGCATCTAGTTCCCCTCCATGTCAGCACTAGATAGATCCTCAATACACAATCACATGTAGCTTGTTGATTTTTCCCTCTGTCTTTTTGTCTTACTTCACAGATATTGGAAATATTTAATTAGGAACAAGAATGCCTGTGAAACATTGCACTGTGATACTGGAACGCAGCAGCAGTGACTCTGGCTGAAAGGAGCTCAGCTGATGAATCCCTCCCGTCCTCTTCCTCCCCCTTCTCAAATCCAACCAGAAAATTCAGCTTTCACGTGCCAAGATTTTTGTCTGTGAGCACACACGGGTTTCCAAGTAAAGCAGTGCCAAGGAGAGGCTGCTGCAATTAATACAATTAACAAAAATCCAGTAGAACTCTGACTCCCAGCCTGAGTCAAAGCCAATCTGCCCTTTCAGGAAACATCACCCTTGGCTCCACGTGTAGCAGAGCAGTCCACGTGCTCCTGGGGTTTGCCCTGTCGCAGAGAGCGTGGCTCACGTTTCTGGATGCTCGGAGTGTCATGAGCAGGCTTGTGCTGGGAAATTGCACAGAGCAATCAACGTCTTCCAGCCGCCCGACCGAAGCTCTTCTAGCAACTCTGGTGGCAATTCTAGGAATGATCCTGCATGTGAATGGGGAGTTTGATCTTCCTGAGAAGCAGGAACCACCAAGGGATTTACAAGGAGGGGCAGCATATCTCAATAGGAAAGTCATCCAGGAAGTCTCATTTCCAAGAACCAGCTGGTAAACAGTTTAGAGCACCCTATTCACATCTGTAACACTCAGCAATTAATGAGGGACTCGTGTACCTATAAAATAACCAATTCAGTCCTGTTTATTTATATCACTGATTGAGCACTTTGTCACTGGCTTTGAAGAGGCAAAACTAGGCTGAGCCCCAGACACAAAATTAGGGAGTGCTGGCATGGTAAAACAGCCTATCTCCCCTGTTTAACAAGCAGTGATTATGGTCTTAGTTTAATGTCAAAGGTATTTGGGTGGCCATTAACAGGTAATTAATAGCCTGAAATTCCCTAATCTATGACACTGGTCAGGATTATACCGTAAAGCTAGTTTAGAGCTGCTGAAATATTTGTGAGCAGGCAATACACAGCCTCAGAAACCTTCCCCCCCAGCTCTCCAGAGCCACGTGCACAGGGGTGAGCGCAGCTCCCACCCAGAGCCCGAGTTTGCACTGGGAAACCCTTTTCAGACTGTGAAATTAAGTTTGCTTTTCCGCACTGACCCAGAGCCCCTGAACTGTAGAGACAGGCAACCTTCGGCGGGGTCCACGTTAGAAGAATACAGCTGCTCTTTTCTAACAGGAGGGAAGAAGGAGGCTTTTATGGCTGTCCCTGAAGAGAGCACTCTTACAATGCATCGCAGTGTCTAAACAGACCTACGTGCTCTGATCCCACTTGGCAATAATGAGAGACTTGTATTCCTCAAGCTTCGGGGACCAGCTCGCCCGTCGGGCTGCAGATGCCGGCTCCGGTTACAGCGGCGGCGCGTTAAAAACCTGTGACATTTAAGCGGGGATGAAAATTAAAATTGTCTTTAGCCATTGTCCGTGTATTTACCCTTTGCTTTGCTCTGTTTCCATAGCAATAAAGAAAAAAAAAAAGGGATCACATGCGTCCCCCCTCGGAGGGGGCGGGCGGGGGAATGGACGGGCCGCCGTTCTGCGGACAACCGCGCCCCGCCGTGGCTCGGCAGCGAGAGCGGCCCCGCAACCTCCCGCACCGCTCCGAGAGCGGCCCCGCAACCTCCCGCACCGCTCCCCCCTCACCGAGAGCAGCCCCACGCCCTCCCCGCGCTGCCCGAAGGGCGCCGTGCACTGACTGAACCCGATAGTGAGGATACACGTTGGAGAATCGGGTCGAAGGAATTTGCTCCAAGCATTGCCAGACACCATCCAGGATGTGCTGCACTATCAAATAGTAGAGTCGTGGAGAGGTTTGGGTTGGAAGGGACCCTAAAGGTCATATAATTTCAGCCATCCTGCCATGGGCAGGGGTTCCTTCCACTGGACTAGGCTGGTCATATCCCTGTCCCACCTGACCATGAACACTTCCAGGGATGGGACATCCACAACTTCTCTGGTGACCTCTTCCACTGTGTCACCACCTTCTGAGTCAAGAATTTCTTGATTTTATTTAATCTAAACCTACCCTTTTTCAGTTCAAAGTCATTACTGCTTTTCCTATCACCACATGACCTTGGTGCTTGGTACCACAAGCCTTCCAGGTACGGGAAGGCTGCTCTAACATCTCCTTGGAGCCTTCTCTTCTCTGGGCTGAACAGGAGCAACTCTCTCAGTCTGTCTTCATATGGAAGTTCCAGCCTTCCGATAACCTTTGTGTCCCGCTCTGGGCTCACTCCAACAGGTCTATGTATTTCTTACATCAAGGGCCCCAGAGCTGAACATAGTACTCCAGGTGGGGGTCTCGAGAGAGCAGAGTAGAGGGCCAGAATCACCTCCCTCAACCTGCTGGCCATACTGCTTTTGGTGTAGTCCAGGACATGATTGGCTTTCTGGGCTGCAAGAGCACATTGCCAGGTCATGCTGAGCTTCTTATCCACCAACACCCCCAAGTTCTCCTCAGGGCTGGTTTCAATCCATTCTCTGCCCAGCCTGTATGTGTATTTGGGACTGCCCCGACCCAGGTGCAGGATCCTGCACTTGACCTTCATGAGGTTCACACAGGCCCACATCTCAGGCCTGTCCAAGTCCCTCTGGATGCATCCCTTGCCTTGCATATGTCAACCACCTCACACAGCAGGTGTAATCAGCAAACTTCCTGAGTTCAATCCTCCTGTCCATGTTGCCAATGAAGATGTTAAACAGCACCAATCCCAATTTCACATGTTTATAGAAAACCCATTTGTCTATACCAATATATAGGAGTGCTCACTGTTTTCTCATGGTAAAACCATGTGAAAGACCAGGTTGGAAGAGGAAAAAACCTCCCCAAGAGGGTGTACACCTGTTCAAAAAGCAGCTTGTGGAAGAAAAGGGAAATCTGAAGACAAAAGAATGAAAATAGTATTTGTCTCTTCCTTCACCCTGCATCAGTCTCCACTTACTCAAACTGGTGGTGTAGAGATCAATATTGCAGTGTGATGCTGAATCTCTTCCATGCCCCCTGTGTGGGGCAAAAACCCCATTGAAGCCATTCAGTGGGCCAGATTAAAAAAAAAGTTGTTGCCTCACTGTTAGTTCTGTCATCAGCATTTGGCCCAGAATATTTGATGAACTCAAGGGAATTTTTACCTGTCTGAGCACAAACACAGCAGTTAGTCAAGGCCAACAGAGCATGCCAGCTGCTGCCCCATTATCTGTCTGCATCCCATCAAATGTTTTAGTAGAGCATCATAAAGTATAGTATGTGATTCCTACAACTTAGAAGTCAAACTTCATAGAGAAGTTAGGAGAAGGATTATGATATAAAAAAAGAGCCTCTCATCAAAATAGGATTTACCATTTTTAGAATATTTTAGCATTAATAATTGTCAAATTGCTAATTAAGCCGATTCTACAACTTTGTTATTATAAATTCTTAGCAAAATTTAGTTGGAAGAGACCTCAGGAGATCATGTCCCCAAAGGAGAGCTACCCTTCAAGCTGTGTCACAGGACCTGATATCCAGAACACCTTTGCAAACCACAAGAGCAGGACTGTCAGTGCACCTGTTCCAGTGCTGAACCAGGCTCATGGTGAAAAACTTTCCCATTATGCCCAATTTAAATTTTTTTCTTGTGACTTGTGACTGTTGCCTCCCATCCTTTTACTTTCCTCATCTTTGCAAATCCCTTTTATGTAGGGAAAAGAAGCTCCCACCATGCAATGCCTGGTATGCAGAATAGGAGCAGGCACGGGTTGTCTTCTCACTCTCTCAGCCTATGTTTTCAGAGCAGATGTTAGATGAATGCAGGAAAGGAAGCAAATCAATTGCAGGTGTACCTCAGGTCTGTCTTTTCAAAACCTTTACCATACAAAATAATCAAGCAATAATGGTAATTTTTTGGTTTTAGAAGAGACTTTCTATTACAAACATAAAAGTATTCTTCAAAAGTGTTGTTCTTTGGTTTTAGACACATCTCAAGCAAGCATCTTGTCAGGACTTATTTTAATGGAGAGCTATGGCATAAGGGTATGAGAAACAGGATATTTTCATACTATTTTCTGAGTGGGGATCTAATAGGTATTTTTGATAGTTGTGAACAGATCCACAGCCTTTGACTAGTCAGAAGTTTTGCACAACTTAGAAATGCCAGCAGTCATTAATTTTGTCTGTATTTAAACAACAAAAAGTTCAAACTGCATAAAAAGCCTTTGACCTTCTTTTGAATAAATCAGTGGGTTTTTTCTTCAAATAACAAGAAATTTTGCTGCAGGACATGATAAATAAGGGAATAAAGTTTATTGAAACTAAAAATAAGTTTTATTAGTTGATCCAGTGTCTTTTTCTGAGGATGGAGAACAAAAAGCACAGGCATTTGTAGCTCTGTGATTTATATGGTCATATATGAATGTAAACACCCTGAAGACCACACACATTTTTGTCAATTCATGACCACATTTTGCTTCTGCAGTCCTATCTGGTGCATGTGCTGGCAGCTCACATCAAGCTTTTTGACTTGCTGTGCATGTCTTTCCAGGAAAATTGCCATTCCTGGTGAGGGTGTCTACGTTTAGGTCTTCCCCACAGGGGTGAGAGAAAACTCTAGAGTTTAAAAAAGCAAGTCTAGATTCAGAGCTTGAAGAGAGGTTGATGGAAAAAGCAATACAATTTCAGAAAAAGAACAGTGCAGAACCAAGTCAGTGATTGTCCCCCTGTCCTTCACACTGGTGAGGTCACACCTTGAATCCTGGGTTCAGTTCTGGGCCCCTCACTTACAAGAAGGACATTTAGGTGTTGGTCCAGCAAAGGGCAACAAAGATGGTGAAGGATCTGGAGCACAGATCCTTCAAGCAAAAGTCTTCTGAGGAGCAGTTGGAGGAGCTGGGGTTGTTTGGTCTGGAGAAAAGGAGGCTGAAGGGAGACCTTATCACTCTCAGCAGCTACCTGAAAGGAGGTTGTTGCTGGGGCCGGGGGGTGGGGTCGTCTCTTCTCTCAGGTAACAAGTGACTGAACCAGAGGTAACAAGTGACTGAACCAGAGGAAAGAGTATCAGGTTGTGCCAGGGAAGGCTTAGATTAGGTATTAGGAAAAATGTCTTCACTGAAAGGCTGCTTGGGCACTGGCAGAGGCTGCCTAGGCATTGGTGGAGGTATCATCCCTGGAGGTATTTAAAAGATGTGTAGATGTGGTGTTTAGGAAGATAGTTTAATGATGGACTTAGCAGTGGTGGGTTAATGGTTGGACTGAATAATTTTAAATGTCTTTTCCAACCTAAACAATTCTATGTTTCCATTATTCAATATTTTGAAGATGATCTGTAAGTCTTAGGCTTGGAACAGGAAATCTCCCACAGCTCTCATGCCTACTGTGGGAAAACTTATACCAGGAAAAAAACGACAGATCTACTCAAATACACCAATGTAGTCCAAAATGTCTTTTGGCTCTTGTGTTCAGGAGAAGGGAGAAGAACCTCAGCATTTTCTGCCACTTTTAAAGTCAGGAAATATCTAGCGAAAGCATGACTGGTTTAGACACTGCTGGCAGTCACAGACTCTGGCACTGTGAGAACAGGATGCCAGGAGTATTTAAGGGTAGAAGAATCACACAGAGAAAAGTGTTTCTTCAATGAAAGTGACCAAGGCAAATAAGCCAGACATCATAGCCCATACAAACACACTGCCAGAGATTCACCAGATGCATTGTGACAACGCAAATGCAGCCTGCCTGCCTGTGTGCCTCTGGGCCACTGCACCCGTTTCTGAAGTGGTCTCCAGGTTTCTTTTTTTGACATTTTTGTTCCTCAGGCCTCCGGCCGCTTGTCTGGAGCAGAAAGACTCCTCTGCCTCATCTGTAATATGTGATGGAAACAAATGAGTCCCAAGGGATAGCAGAGCAACCTTTGTGCTTCAGCAGCTTAGAAGAAGTGCAGCAGAGCCCTTCAGATAGTCCTCCAGAGCCCTAGGATGTTGATAAGGTTCAGAGGGGTTTCCTTTCTGGTTCTGCTTTCTGCAAAGAGAAAGTGCTGGTGATCAAATTAGAAAAAATTGTGTCACTCCCCATTTGCTGCCAACATGCAATAGACAGATTAATGAATAGCTGGCACACTTTTCCTTCTTTATTTTTTTTTTTTTGCTTATTCCTCAAAATTTAACACAATAGTAGAACAGAAGAGAAACTGAAAAATTTTCTGACTGTTTTGCTTTGCAAATGACTTGTTAAAAAACAAGCTGTATCTTGAAAAATCCCAAAGATGATATAAAAGTCCACAGCTAATTAGGACATTGGAGTGAAATTGCAGTAAAGTCACTATACTTGTATTCAATTGGGGGTTCTTTTCTGCTTGGGTATCAAAAATATACATACACTTCTGTAAAACTCTTCTTTCTTTAACCTCATGGTCATTCTGCAAACTGAGGGCCATGTTTTTAAAACTCAAGACCAAAATTTTGGGAATTTATTGGTAGAGTTAATAAGTTACTCAAAAAACTCAGTGTTCACACCTTATCTGTTTTGTCATGAACAGGTGATGTGCTAAGAAGGGCAGACTCACTTATACATGGAATAATTTTGGAAAAAGTTGTGACAGACTTCATCCAGTGGATGATTTTCATGGGTAGTTGATCACATCAGTCAGTCACCCCCTTCCCTCTATCCCTTCCTCAAATGTTCAATCAAATGTTCAATGAGAAAGACTAAACCAGAGAGTTTAGAAGAGTTCTGGGCTATCAGGAAGTGGTCTGTGTGGCAAAAAGAGTTGAGGGAAAGATATAACAGAGCTCAGATTATTTCTTACTTGGAAGTAGTCTTGACCAAAGCCAAGATGCTCATGTCTAAGTTCTCAGAGCTGTGTGGAAACTCTGATGGAAGTCAGTCATACAAATAGGATAATGTGTTTAAACATCTTTGAAGTTCTTGGAGTTAAAGTTTCCTAAAACTGACCTTCCTCCAATTCTGATCATCACATTAGAGACCCCTATGTCAAGTAGCCTTGAAATAACACATAAAACTCAACTTTATGGCAAAATTTAAGATCAGAAGAATGAAGCTCTCAGTACAAATCAACTAATCATCATAATCCTGATGCTTTTAGAAAAAATTTTGAGTGGCATCTGGATCATTTATTCTCAGAGATTAAATATGCATTTCAATGATTAAATTTCACTGCCAATAATGAGAATTATTGCTAACTGAATCAGAAAAACATCAGAAATTGTTTCGGAAACAGATTATAAACTCATCTTTAGGAGCTGATTTTTTTTTTATGGGGCTGAGGTGGGGGGTGGCTGGGGGAGGAAGAGTGTTTTTTAGAGCATACTAATAGTAAGACCACAAACCAAAGTGAAAATTTCCAGCAGAAAATTTGAGCCCATATGAAATGAAGGCATATGCAGAGAAATAACATCAAAGAGTAAAACTGCTGGACTACAAGGACAAGTGATTCCTTTCATTTGTTTAGTTTGCACAGACTAATAACATGGTATTAGCTGAAATTAGAACATCACTGCACTCTTCTAGCATAGCACTTGTAGTACCTGAAAAGCACAAACTGCTCTAAAACAGCACAGGCTGTTTTTATGATTGCTGCCTATTCAAGTACAACCAGGAGTGTAAGATATTTCTGTATAAAAGAATACAGGCATTAAGGTCACCCAGTGGGTCACATCCAGTCTCCCAATATCACAAGAAGCCATGTCAAACAGTCTCTTTTGTAAACAAACTAAAAAACCACACAGTCTGGAGTTAATGATCTGGACAGCAGCTAGAACACCCCCACCCAAGAGGACATTGATATGTTTTCCCCATGGGAGACATCTCACCAGGATCTGGCAACAGTCTGACTCTTGGAGATGGACAGGAAAGAACCCCAAGTGCCTGAGACAGCTTGAGAAGTGACCTTCACATATGACTTGAATGGAGTCATTGTGTACAAAAAGAGTAACAAAACTTTTTTTCCCAATCTCTGTTTTGGTATAGGAAATGGTGTAGATAAAGAAGAATGTATTTATTTTAGCAAAAAGAATGGTTACATTCTAGCAGAACTCAGGTTAACCATATACCTGACACCAAAGCTCTCTTGTAGCTGCCAGTCAAGTTATTTAAGGTGTTTATCAGCTGCAGAAAGCAGATGAACACAACCTGTATTAGCTAGTGATGTATTTCCTGAATTAGCTATAAAGGAAAGAGTGTTATACTTAAAAATACAATTACTTCCCTATATTTCAAATACAGCACTTATGTCTTACTCATGGTCCTACCAACCCATGATGCAGGACCAACTGCTTCACTCCTTCACAGATCATTGTCCCCCTGATGGGCACTGCCTGATAATGCAGACATGACCTCTCATGAAAAGCCCTGGTAGCATTTCTGGATGAAGTGAGTAATATGCATGCACAGAAGACAGTGTAGATGAATTTGTACCAAGTTTGTCTTCACTGTGCCCATGCAGTAGTACACAGCACTTCCAGTATTCTCTGGGAAAACTTTGCACTCTCATTATGCAATGTGCTCCTCCTACTGCATTTCAGGCCTGGCAATTCCTCTATTTTATGCCATCTTTCTCCAAGGCACATGCATGTGGTAGAGAAGACTTCACCAAGAAGGTTTGTGGCTGCATTTAAAATACACAAAGGAGGATCTTTAGTGAAAGCCATTTTATGTTGGGGAAAAAACAATGCCACAATCTAAAAATATCTTTACTTCCTTGCTTCTTAACTTGACAGAATTACAGCCTAGAATAAAACAAGAATAAACCTATAAATAAAAATAAATGTGTCCATACAAGATTGCTTATTCAGTCTCAGAACTTGGTAGACAGACACTAGTTACTCCAAGACAATTAATCTTTTGGGGGGTTGTGTACAGCTGACCTTCTCTGAACTCTGCAAGTGGTGATTATTTCTCTGTCCTTGAGTCCACTGTGTTTACATTAGCAAGCCACAGACAAAGACTTAAATTTTGAACAGATATGCTCAGCAGCTTTCATCTTCCTTGCATTTATCCCATTTGGTTCACAACCTGGGACTCTGTCCAGGAGATGATTAAATGAACAGACTTCTAAGTCCACATGTCTGTCTCATTCCCCATTGATTTATATCAGATAAAATAATATATGACAAAATACATCAAAAAGAGTTTCTGGGGATGAGGAGACAAACCAAGGTGAGGAGGAACTGGTTTCCTATCTCTCCTATTTTCTCTCAGCTGCCGCTCCAGCTACATAAATCTTCTGTTTAGCATCCAGCTCAGGAAGCATCTGCACTTTTCCAGGACACAAAAGTGCTGAAGACACTGAAGTATTTATTCCTTGGGGTTTGTTTGTTGGGTTTTTTTTTTGTTTGTTTTGGATTCTTTTCATCCCTCCCACTCCCACCCCAAGTGTGTTTTGTACGCAAGAAATCCTGGGATGTTTTCTGTAGACTCTTGTAGTCATATGTCCAGATAAGCCTAGGATGAGCCTGTACACCAGGCTGTCTAAATGTTGTATCCATGCTCTCTAGATGCTGCCTTGCAAATTATTTCTAGCACCTCTATCATTTTCCACACTGATTTACAGCATTAGTCCTTCCAAGTGATGCCTTAAGGGAAGACAGCTGGCATGAAAGGTTCTCTGTGTCTTGCAGAATGAGGTCCAAAAGAGAGGAGTGTTGTCTGAATGAAGTTTCACTAGATGAGGCAGAGCTGGTGAAGCTGATGAAGAGCTTTTGGCCTGCCAAGCAACCCTTTTGCAAACACCCATGATGAGTCTCACATGCTCCTAGTTAGGCAGGTACAACAGTGTGCAGCACTGCAACAGTCACCTACCTCCTTCAAACTCTTCTAAAAGTGTCCCTGAAGGGGAAACAGAGGGAAGACAATGTCCTGGTGTTTGTCACCACCTCTCATGTGTGCAAGGTACAGTCCCTCAGTACCACACTGATGTTTCAGGCTCTGTAATTCTGTTCAGACTCTGTGGATTTGCAGCAGGGCCACAGTCTGCAGCCCATACAGTATCTCTGTCTTTCAGCTTTTTCTGTGAAGTTACTCTCCATTGCAAAACACAGCAAATTAAGAACAATCTGCCCACAAATTAGAATTATTTATGATCTGATCTCCTATTTACCCAGGAGCCAACTTCAATATCAGACTTGACTGCTGAGCATCTTCTCTCACAGCTGTTTCCTACCTATAGGCCTTTCAAACTTTAAACTAACCACTGCAGCTCTATACTCCAAAAGGAAGAAGCAGAGAAAAAGTCAAGCTTCTCATTTTTGGCCCAGACATGAGATAACTTGATATAAGATACCTTGGTAAAATATGTATTAAAATATTTTTTGTTTGTAAAACAAGTCTACAGTGCTCCATCTCTGCTCTCAATGCAACATCAGTACCAGCAGCTCAAGGATATGTTGAATACACTAATGGTTCCTCCTTGTCTGTGGAGGCATTTCAGTGTCCTGTAAGGATTCATGCTGACACTTCAGTGGTCTAAATGCTGTTAATTCTAGACTTCACTGGAAAGGAAAACTCTCCCTGCAGTGTCAGGTAGATATGAACAAGTGATTTTGGTATTCTTTGAATATAAGTCTCTCTTCCCCACTGCCTTCCACGGTCTCTACTTTTAATAGGATTGCATCTTATTTTTATATTACTCAATTCCTCAGTTTTACATAAAACATAGCTTCATATAAAGAAAAACTTCTTCTATTTCCAGGGCACTCCATAGATAGAACTAACTGCTAAACAAAGGTTTATTCTTCATCATTTCTAAATATGTTTCGGGAGGTCATTGAGCCCATGTGCACTTAATGGCTGTAATTCCTGAACTAGAGCTACAACATTCATCCCTTTAGCTGCAGAAGTAATATGAGAGCAATTACCATATGTTCAGAGGAGCATAAAGTAGTACAAGCTAGAAGTTCAGGACTCATGCTTTTGGCTTTTATTACTAGCATTGGATATGATTTTAAAAATATTTTATTGCTTTGCTATAGGAAAGGGAATAACAAATTTCTCCTATCCTACAAGTCAGTTTCACCTTTCATGTTTCCTGTGGACAAATTGCAAACCCTTCTGGATTCCTGATCACTGTGGCTCAATTTAAGATTTTCTGTAGCAGCTAATACATGTAATTTTTCATCCCAGAAAAATATGCAGCATGTAAGAGCTTGGGACTGAACTCCATGTCTTAGGACTTTGAGTACACCACTGGAATGAGCAAGAAGTCTTTATTCTGTAATATCTCTGGGTTAGTTAGAGGTAGCACTAATTAATTTCTAATAGCAGAACAATGAAGTCATATGTTGCTAAAATATGGAGTTATTAGGTTATTAAACGTGGTGCAGTATTTTCATCACAGATCAAAATCTTTTATGAATTCCCAGCAGAATGATGAATAGTGAGGGAGAGAGTGTTCACATTAGTAAGTCAGGATTATCTTCTGTATTTGCAGCTTCTCTCTAACTCTGGTGCGAACCAACAAAGATATTTATGCAATACACTGAAGTGTGGCTACTCTATCATGCAGTAGATAAGCATTCATCTCCATGCTTGGCTTTTCTCCTGTTAGTCTTCTGCACTAGAAGAGATGGGGATGGAGACAGGATCTGAGTGTGCATGAGCCAAATGTGTGGAAAGCAAGCATCCACATCCAAGAGCACAGGCAGAGATGACACAGGAGTAGGAGCAATAAAGAATTACAATGTGAAGCCTCAAACTGTACTGAGTTCAGCTGATGTCCAGGCCACACAGACACAGTCAGGTCAGAGAAGTCCTTCAGCTCCCTCAGAAACTACAGTGGACAGATCTTGTCAACAGTTAAAACAGGAAATGCTGCCTGTATTGGAAATTCACTTTGCATTTGCTAGGAGGCCTGGCAGAGGAGAGATAAGTTGTTTCTAGCACATGGCTACAGCTGGGTCAAGGCTGGACAAAAGTGATGTTCCTCTTTCTGCAACAAGGAGATCTTTGGGAAACTTTAGAGGACACCTCTTACGATACCAATGAAAGTCAATCCAACTTTTCTGATTGAAAACCCAGAAGTGCCCCTTGAGCTCTAAGAAGCCAAAAGTAGCTGTTAACAACCAGGATCACAAAAAGAAGCTCCTTTTTCTTGTTGCCGAGTAGCTATGGGCTTTGTCTCAGCATCACCCATCTCTTAGTCCCACCCTTCTTGAACTCATGTCCATATGAAAAATTCCTGGACAGAAAAGAGATCAAAGGAACCTGGATTTCTAAACCAGTTTCTGTTCAGCCACACAATGGATTTGCCCTTCAGTTGAAGCTGTGGGCCAAGTGATGACAGATGCTGTACAAATGGATCAAAAAGGACAATCCTTAACACAAACATCACTCTTTCCAAAGTAAGACTGAATACAGGGCAAGAAAGAATATCTGGGTACAGGCAAATTGCAAAATCCAACAAGACCTTCACACCACTATGCTGAACGTGACATGGCCACATTCTCCCATCTGTGCAACTGTAGTCAGAATTTAGGGAGCTTGCTGGTTTGAGTGCTGGAGGGCTGCCTGATTTGCAAGAAATGAGACTGAGAGCGACCTGTCTGCTATTTCTAAATTCAAGCTAATAAAACATAGCTTGGGAATGTTTTGGAAGCAGGAGCAATGTCGAGAAGTAATTTCAGAAACTTTAGATTTCAACAGCTTTGCCAGTAATTCTTTTCACCTTATTTTGGAGAACAAAGGAAAGCACAAAATTATGAAAGAGAGAAAATGATAACTTTAGAGGTGGGCAGTGAAAGATGTTTATTTTCCCTTATGAAACATAATTTTTGGGATGGAGGTTAAAAGTTCCTGTGAGAACCAGAGAAGCGATGTAGTGATATGCCAGAAAGTCTGGGCTCTCTTTTATCTAGTCCTGGGTGAAAGAAAAGTGATTTGCAAAGGTATAAACTATTAGTTTATCCTAGACAATTCATTTATTCTAGCTGTCGAGTTAGGTCCCTAGTTTACTTTCTAGGAACTGCTGTTCCATAGAAAATTTTATGAATTATGTCCTCTGGAAAAGGATGACTATCTTCAGAAAAAGTAGGCAAGCAGTGTTTGGAGACCTCTGGGATTGTGGTATAAAGGGGCTGCTTGGATATGACATGGAACAAAAGAGGGCAGATATGTAGTGAAGGGAAAGTAAATGAGAGAGTGTGGGGAACATGGGTAGGTAGGCTGAGATCCTGGAAGCTTGCAAATCTTGCAATAAAAGGTGGGAGAGACATGAACTCTAATTTTGATAAACTAAACACAGTAATAACTCATCCAACTGACAGGAGCTGGAACCTTTAGTTTTAGCTTTTGGGAGTGTTTGGAAATTTCTCAGTGTTTGAAGAGACAGCAGATATCAGATCACAAAACTGTATATAACAGAGCCAATTGAATGTTGAGGGAAAAGAAACAAATTCTTCAAAAAAATAATGGTTCATAATAATGAACCATTACAGTAGTTAGAAAGTATTTGGAACAAATGAACCATTGGACCAGAGGTGAGGTATTAAAATGTGCATGGTAAATATATTCAAATGTCCATTATGCCAGTGCTGCCCTATATTTAGCACACCAAATATGTGGCATATCTATCTGACACTACACAGCTATGGCAGAGAAGCTGCTCTGATGAATGACTGCAAAGCTGACAACTACAATGATGCCTTCGGGTTTTCATGAATTTGAAGATTTTTATACTTCTAGGTAGTTTCTCACATATAGAGCAGCTAGCAATCTCTAACCCTGTGCTAGCTGTCTTAAGGGTCAGATAATAGCTGGAACACCATGCTTGGAAAACATGTACCAGAGCTA
>JAWWTY010000077.1:138203762-138311015 GCA_035222235.1 Margarornis squamiger | reverse complement strand
TAAGTAAAAGAACTCTTCTCTACTTTACCCACATAAAGTTGTCTTGGAAGTTTTTTCCCCCTTTCTTACGGCAACAACAACATTTCATGCTGTTACAGGAACATACCAGAGAGGATTGGTATAACTTAACACTGAACTTTCTACACTTTCTTACACTGAAGAATCCTATGTAAAATACCACAAAATGTTGAAAGATTGTTTGGCAAGTTGGCTTCAAAATGTAGAAAACAGCTTGGTTTACTGAAGCTTGTCAAGTATTTCAGCAGTCCTTTTCAGAGAATGTTGAGACACTGTTTTCTGTGCAGTTTGTCACTCGTCAGTGCATGGTAACATACAACGAAATAAGGCAAGATCAGTTTTGACACAATAATTCCTGCTTTTAAGATGATGTTATTGGCCCACCTCTGGCAGTGGTTTGGAGAGACGCAATGAAGCAGTGACGAGACAATACCATAACTCTCCTAATTTTCTAACTAGAAGACAAATGACAAAACCACATGAAAAATAAAATTATTTCTATCTCTTTTAAACCGCCTTTTGTCTCACTAACAAAAAGAAATTTGCCATGTCCATGACATAGCCAGCAGTGGTCATGAACCAAGAGGTTCAACACGTGGACTCTGTTACCTGGAGACAAACCTTCACCTCTAAAGGCTGTGAGCATTTCTCAGTAAGGTCAGCAGGTTCAGATTTCATCTCAACACATTCTGCCTATCTGGGTTTTCTCTCCACCCATTGGAGAGACATAGACTGTCTGTTCTTGACACTACTTCTTTCTCTTAGGATGAGCGATCTCCTGGAAACATTAATTTAATGTCTATAGAGTAAATTAGAAATCTAACTTTTAAACAGATTGAAAAAGGTGAAGTGACTTCCAAGACTTGTTAAATCTTCTGTGTGTCAATTGGCCTGAGGGCACCTTGTAACAAAGCTTGAGTGAGAATTGCCTAGCTTTTGACAACAGAAGACTTGAATCTGATAGAATGAATCTATTGCACAGACAAATAGCTACCAGACCTAATAGTATGGGAAAATTCCACATTTTGTTGCATAATTTATTGCATAAAATGTTCCTTTCACGTGGTTGTATTGCTAATGGCTATGTGCACATTGCTTGAATGGCCCTGGCACAGAGTGTAGGATAGCTGCTCCTGTGCGGGAAGAAGGATGTACATGTAGCATACTGAGACGTCATTTTAGTCCAGTCTCCAAAAGGAACAAGATTTACCTCATCATACTCCCAGTGTGTGTGTCTATCTCCACAGTTAATTTTTGAATAACTGGTCAATTTTAAGAAAAAATGGCAGCAAAGTACTAGTTCAAAGAAAATAGACAGATTGGTAGGGTAGTTCTAGGTGCAGAAAGGCTTCAGCAACACTTCAACCCTTGTTAGTTATCAGCAGATCCAGACAGAGAGCACACATTTTGAAGAGCACATATTTTTAAGAGCACACATGAAGAGCTCAGCTGTGAGAAAAAAATCTGTAAAATATTGTCGCTTCAGTGGAGGAGTGGAAGAATCCAGCCACAAAAACAGTTACATGTATGTGGACTGACTGGAGAGGAATCAAATATTGGGCTCACTATGAAAACATTCATGTCTTCAAGTCTGAAGGCATAGATTGCTCTTTAATGCATTAACAGTTAGAGTTGGAGTACAAAAGAAAAGGCTGTCATTAGACTTGTGAATAGGAAGCTGTTAGGGCTGGAAGCTGCCAAATATTTTCTAATCATGCAAAGCCTGCAGTGCACACGTGTGTGTGTCTGCATATTTACATCTCATAATTCTACTGCAGAACCAATGAGGGAATGATATGAGTAGCGATTTGAGATAAAGCACTTCTCCCATCAGGCCTGAAAATTCCACTGGGGTTTGAAAGCCAGACTGTATACTTGCAATATTCTTGGTTCCTGCTGATGTACCACTTCCAGCAGTAAAAATAAAAGATGGTTGGAGACAAATTCAAACTTCTGTAAGTCTTGCTTTGTTTTCTTGTCTTTTGATCAGATCCCAAGAAATCTTCTGCCCTTGCACAGGCACAAGTCAGAAAAGTATTTCATCTTGCATCTGCAAATCAGCTAACAATTTGAACAACAAATGAGCCAAAGCCACAATTTTCTTTTTCTGTAGTGTTATAAAGAGAGCTCTGAGGAGATCACTCATGAGTGCTGGTTTCATAAGCAGAGCTGAGGAAATGGGTATATGCATTTTTCATGGAAGTGTAAAATTTCCAGTCACATTTTCCTTTGAACACACACCCTCCATTGTGTCTGCAAAGAACTTCAAGAATCGGCAGAAAAGGAAAATTACACTTTTCCCTACTTTACAGCAGCAAAGGGAAACTTGGCCTTATTCCTTACTTTACATTTAATAGTGAACTGTCCATAGTAAACTATCCATCTTGGCCAACACAAAAATCTCATGTTATCTGGGAGTGGATTGCCTGCTGTAAACTCCTCAGTATTGTAGAGGTTACCTATCATTTGGTTTCTCCCTAACACCTTTTAATAGAAGTAACAGCAACAGCAACAACAAAATCTCAGGTTTTAGTTTGGTTTCTCTTCCATCATAATCTGACCTCGGAGACACCTTTGGCACCTTAGGTCAATAGAGCAGGAGAGCGTGAAGGAGTGAAAGAGGTAAGTCAAGTTCTGCTTCAGACAAATCTGGCTTATCAGTATCCAGTTTGGTTGAGACCATGAGGACAAATCCAGTCTAAGAGTGTTTAAGTTGGGTCCCACATTTAAGATACTCATTTTTACAATAATAATTTGTGGAAGTGAAGTTCCACTTTCCCTACAGCACCTTCTTTCTTTATTTTCTTTCTTTTTTTCATTTAAAAAGGAAGAGATTTTATTGCTGCTCTGTTTTGTAAATATTTTTGCAGAGGACCAAGGCGATATTTTGCAGAAGTACTACTGGAATTTTTGAACAAGTTTTCTGAGTTGCTCCAGGGTTTGGTGTTTTTTTATGTCAAATCAATTGTCTCTAGAGTCAACTCCTTAATATTCAAATATTCTGATTCTTGTGACTTTGTCAGTCACAAAGGTCATAAACAAACTAAAGGCAAAATCAGGAAACCCAGAGGCATTTCTACCAATATAGGCAGAAATTTTTTTTCTGATACTGTGTTTCTAGCTATCTACTTCAATTTAACTGTCCTTCCCACAGTCCTTTTTCTTTTGTGGGAAACTATTTAAAAAATAAATACACTTATTTCAAAATAGAGAAATTATTAAAGACATAAGCCACTTTGTCAATACTGTGGTATTATATAAATATAATAATATAACGTATTATATTACAATATCTATTATACATAATATAAATAATGTAGTACTGTGGTATTATATAAATTTGTTTATTCAAAACAATGTTTTAGACAGAAAATAGCACCAAGCTCTGAATGGTTTTCTTCAATCTTTTTGATATCATTTAGGTAGTGACATTTAACAAGTGGCACAGATGTCTAGCAACTTTTACCTTTGGTGGAATGGTATCTGGTATATGCATATAAATATGTGTGGCTTTTCCTTTGGAGTTAACTCCCAACATTTTGAAGTATTTAATGAGACTCACAACAAAGGGTGTGATTCCTTCCTAAAGCACACCTTTCCAGAACAAGAGTCTAAACATCCTAAAACAAGAGCTTAAACTGGAATTCTAGCTTTCATTTACAAAAATAATAATTAAAAAAAAATTACATATCTAGACAGTACAATCACAGAATAAAGTTGCAAATCTTGACTCGAGGCAAGAAGCCAGACAAACAGCACAACTGCTTGCTAGTTAATTCTTTTGTCTTGGTAATGCTTTGGAGGACAGCTCATAACTTTTAAGTAGCTGGGGTTGACAATACCAGTTTTGGGATACAATATAAACACAGAAAGTGTTAAGGACTGTCTGCACCATCGTGTTCTGGTTATGTTCGTAGCAGGGTAGGCAAAGGAAGGGAAAGTATTTCATTGTTGAGAGTTCTTGCATAGTAGATTGAAACACAGTTTCGGTGTGAATAATTGCAGTGAGAGGCACGAGCAGCCAGGGTAATTACCCAGAGCCCCACTGGGTTAAACTAGGGACATGCACAAGCCATCTGCTCTGCAGATGGGAGCAAGGATGGGCCCGTGCCCTGGTCTTCCACAAATTTAAGACTGTCTCTGGCCATTGAATAACAGCTGATAGGATGCGCCTGTAGGTCTGAAATCTACCACTTCCTTAACCCACCATAAGTTCTATATAAATCACAGGTAAGTAATGTTTCCCAAAGACACCTATCTCCAAAAAGAGTAAAATCTTTGAAAAGGGAGAGCAATGCAGCACATGGGGCACATGCCCATTGGCACAAATATCTTGACTGCCAGTTCCAGTTTACACCAGTAGGGAATCTGGTGCCGTCCCAAACGCTACTCCCAAGCTGCCTAATCTGGAGCAACCAGCAAATTTCTCCAGCTCTGCTGACTTGAGTTTCCTGGTCTAAAATGAAGACTGTGATAGTGTTATATGTTTTTAGAGCCTCTTCTTTGCAAGAAAGGTGCTAAACACATCCATAAGCAAATAAAAATAACAGGGAAGACACTGATGAGACAGTATGGCTGAAAACAAGGCAGAAAAGTTACAAATGAGGATAACGCAGCAGGGAAGTTTGCAGCTGGGAGAGGGAGGAGGGGTGTGTGAAGAGAAGATAGCTTTTATTTGAAACACATGTGTGCTGGTTAATCACGGCTGGAACCTGGGATCGGGTGAGACTGTAGTGGAGAGGGGGTGGCAGACACAGGGAAATTATTTTTTATTTCAAACAGATGTATTAACAATGGCCTTATGCTGATGGAACTCAATAAAGAAGAGATTTAAAGAAGGGTATACTGTGATGGGAATTTGTAGCTGGGAGGCAGAAGGGAAGATGATCATTTGCAATAGACGTATGTAATCACTGTGTGCGCTCAGTGCCGAGACAAGGGTGGGACTGCAGCTGCCAGAGCAAGTGAAAGGAAAAGCCTGGCCTCTGCTGCAGCAGAAAATGGGAAGAAGGGATAGGCTGGTCCAGCAGGAAGGGAGGAGGAAATGTGTGGAATAAGATATATATATATATAAATATATATATATATATATTTGCAAATGATTCTTTGCAAAGCTGAAATGGCTACTTTAATAGGCCACATTCAAGAAATGTTCTTCTCAGTCCTGTGAGCATTTTCTCTCTCATTGCAGGGTGTCTTGTACCTTCTTAGCATTTATAGCCTGATGCCTGAACATGATCCTTGTGTTTTCATCAATAAATTCAGTATCTTTGTCATTCAATGTGAAGTTAGAATTTCACTTGCTCTTCACATTCTTTTTATTTACTTCCTTGTTTTTTTTAACACTGTGTTAGAAACTTATGTTCCTAATTTGGTTTAAGGTGAGAGCTGTTATCAGCTTTGCCTCCCTGGGGAATCTCCAATCACAAGCAGCAAGAGATTTTACTTAAAAACATAAACACATATTACCATGAGTAAATGAAAGCCAAATTTAGTACAGGAAAGACCTGAATATTTTACCTATAACAGCAGTTATAAAATTGGTGAAAACCATGATTATGTAGATAACATGTTCAAAACTAAATAAATGTCTACACCTAATTTAAGTTTTACCTTGGAGAATGCCAGCAGCCAAAATGAAAGTGAAAATATCTTCTCCAGATTCAGAGGGTACCCAGGTGTCCAAAGGAGTGCAAGGATTCTCAGCTTCTATAGCCATCAATGAAGATCTCATCAACAATGTCACTGCAGACTGGGAAGGGATGCCTTGATGTTTGGAATTATTTAGGTTAGGATGAGATGGTCAATATCCCAATTGACCACTTTAACTTTTGCTTTCTCACAATGATGTATTTTATAACATAGGAAGACACACAAAACTAACACTTATTTTTAGGCATCAGAGGTCTCGATACACAGACAAGGTTCAGTAACACAGAGCACATGCTCAGCTACTATGGCTTGATGGATATGATGACCTTTTAGCTCTAGAAAATACATTGCATCCCTAACTCTGTAATAAAAATAGCTGAATTTGAAAAGCTTTCAGATAGGCCACAGCCTTAAAGCTGTATAAAAATAAAACTGTGATCCAATTAATACTGCTTTATTCTCATACAGGCGTGAAAAGTGCATTTTTCTTATAACTTTCCATTTACTCAATAAACAGAAGGAACTGAAGGTGAATGATGCTGAGGTGCCCCAGAAATGGAAATAGCTGCTCTGATCCTCTGAGGTGCCGACTCCCACTTTGGGAGTCCTCTGTTTTGCTCCTTACTCTAAAGAAGCTCTCTGAAGGTGTTTTTTTTTGTTTGTTTGGGGTTTTTTTTGTTTGTTTGTTTGGTTTGTTTGTTTGTTTTAATACGACAAATTTTCTTACTATGCTTTTGGATGTCAGGGAGAAAGTAAAGTTTATGAAAAAAAATTATTAGTATTTAAAGGTGGTTTCTGAGTTTGATTTTTGTCCTGTCTTTTTAAATAGTGCTGCCAGCTTGCAGCAAAATGCAAAGTAGAAATCCATGGGAAAGCAAACCTTACTTACATTTGAGAAAAGCTGTTTGCTATCAGCTTCTGCTGGTTTCAATCCACTGCATGACTAGAACAAGGCCATTTTATGCTCTAGGTTTCCTTTCAAAATCCAGACACAAGGGAAGTGCTTGTCAAAAATTATTAACATCTTCAACAGGGTTTACTATAGACAAAGACATTAAGATACATTTGAAAACGCCCATATACATTATAAAAGTTGGTGAAATGTGCTTTTTCCAGTGCTCTTTTAGGACGGAAAGAAGTGTGTATTGCATGTTTCTCTTGGGAGAGATTCACTAGCGGTGATTTGACCAGAAAGAAGTCTCCTTCAGTACTGCAATGTATAATGAAGGAAAACTGAGCTGTAAGAAAAAGATGAAGGCAAAAGCCTGACCCCAGTGAAATTAATGGGAATTTTGCCATTGATTTCAAAGTGGCCAGTGTTTCAACTGAGATATAAACTTTATTTTGTTCTGCCTCATTCTGGGAATTACTCAGGAGCAGTGCTATGTATGAAATTGGTGTTTTTTGTGGTTGGTTTTGTTGTTGTGTTGTTTTCTTTTTTTTGTGTGTCTGTGCTCTGCCCAAACTAAAAAAAAAAAAAAGAAAATTAAAAAAAAATAATCTTCAGTCAACCAAAACCCATTGTTTGTTTTGCTAAACCAACAGAAACTGAGAATACGTTTTTTTGTCAGCTGAGGTATTTCTTTTGACACAAAGTGTATTGTTTGTGGGACTCAAATCTCTCTGTCTTCATTTATTATCAAAAACATTTTTTCAAAAAAACCCCCAAATAAATGTCTTTGTTTAAAGATGTCAAAACAAATTGTTTGGGATTTTCTAGATCTCTATCACCCAGTGCTTTTGTCCAAAATCAGTCACCAAACTCAAAGCGGATTCCTCTGAGTTCTTCAGGAACTTCACATTTTTGGTATAAACTGCTTTTCTGGGAAAAAATGCCAAACAAAACAAAACAACACAACACAAATCTCTTCAAGATTACAACACAGGACTGCAAAGAGAATTTAAATCAGTTTTGAAAGAATGATCATACTAAAACTGCTTTACCTGGTAATGAATTGCAAATAGTATTTTTAATATGAAAACTATTTATTTTTTTTGTGAGTCACAAATAAGGAAGAAGTGTGGGTAAACCTTTGATGCAAGCAAAAGAATCAAGTTCAGTCAAGATCAGGGTGCTTCAAAAACTTTCATAAAAAAGCTGCTACTGCATTCAGATATGGACTTGGAGGAGCGATGTCACGGTAGCACATGGACATGAACGTGGTCATAGCACCACAACATAACCCAGCTGTGGACATGTGAACTGGCAGAGTTTGAGGGTTTGGGACTGATAGGGATTTTTGGCCTTTTTTTTTTTTTTTTTTTTGTGTGTGTATGTCAGTATAATGCAGGTTTGAGCAGCTCAGACTTTAAACAGCTCTGGTAGAAATGGAAAGTCCTAACCACAGATTAAATCATCTGTATTGTATTATGAATAGTCAGCTCTGTTGAGAAAGGACATTTGACTTTGCAATGTGGTAGATATTAGCAAACACTTAAGAGAAACCACAAAACTTCATGTATTTGCCTGGAGTAAGCCTGCAACATCTGCTCGAACCCTTCTGGGTCTACACTGTTAAGAACATAAGTCAGCTTGTTGGTCATTCCTCTGAACTTGAAGCCAGATGAGCAAATCCAAGCCATTTCATGGTACAATCACTCTAATCATTTCAGCATGGTTACTACGGGGTTGCCTTTTTTTTTTCTTTTGCAGAGGACATGAGCCTCAGAGAAATATTAGGCAGCATTTGCAACACTTCCCGCCCTTACAAAGATTAAGTTGTGTGAGCCGCAGAGCTCTGAGAAAAAGCCCTTCTTATCTGTCTGGCTGGTTTATTATTCATTTATTAGGTCACATTCCCAGGCCTTGTAGTTCAGTTTCATGTATTTAGCACTACTGGCTTTTTCCTATATGAACATTTTGCATTTTCACTGAAAGGAATTGCTACTATGTATGCATATGAATTACAATTGATAAGGATAGTTTTTGTTGTATATTTTCATAATTGCTATGAAATTGCTACAGACATCTCTACTGGGTGGAACTGGATTTGCTCAGGAAGCAAGTTCAGCCCTGAGAGGTGAGTGAACAGGGATTGTTTTCCTCAGCTGTTGCTGTTTGTCACATGCTGTGCTTCTAAAGTCACAGGGTAGACACAGAAGCCAGGGACTACCATCATAACAACTGTGACTGTACAAGAGGCCACAATCATATTGCCATATTTATACAGAACTACTGATATCCAAGGCAGCCTGCAAAATTTTAAAGACAGGCCCTGGTTCTAGATACCTCACAATCCAGAAAAGGCACAAGGTGATAAGGGATGATCATAGCCAATGGTGTATGGCAGGAGAGAGAAGCATTACAGGAGACAAACACCAGGTTTGTTTTGTATGGTTTCAACTGTCTTTTTAGGTCCTGTTCAAATCTCTCCTTTTATTCTGCTGGTTTGTTTTGGAACATTTAGGTTTCCTTATCACACAGATATAACTTAAAGGCGAGGGGAAAATATTTGTTGTCCACTTAAAACAAAAAAAATAAGTTCTCTGAGCACAGAATAAGTTTTTCTCGTTCTGTGTCATTTTGGAAATAATATTTTCCAGGTGTCTGCATACAACTTTCTGTTTTGAAAGGAGGTAGACAAAGTGATGTTTCTTGAAACCTGAGTATTGATGTGTTAAAGATGTCTTTGGGCAAATTTTAAAATCGGATCCAAACACGTCATATGGGAATTTGATCAAAGTTTCTGCAGGGGCTGAAGATAGATTACAATTTGATTTGTAAAGAAAAGTCTTTCTATTTTTTTCCCAAAAAGGAAAAATTGGGAGAGGAAAAAGGAAAAAAAAAAATTTGAAAAGCCAATATTTTTTAAACATTCTCTTATACCTAAAAGAATTAAGTTAATGTGCAAGTGTGTTCCACAAACACTTTTCCTTACAATCACCACTTTTGGAACTCTGTGAGCAAGTGGATATCTCATACAAACTATAACAATGACTGGATGTGAATGAAGTTGAATAGAGATTCTCTCTTCAACGTTCATCAAAATGAAAAGGAGTTCTTACAAAAATTGGATACCTTTCAGTAAAGCGATAAATCTAATATTTTGCAATTATCTTTTGTCAAAAGGAGGCAGCCAGAACCATTTCTTTCAGTGATTTCCAGAAAAAAAATACTTCTGCCTCAAGTCTAAGCAAAGGGATTTTGCTGAAAATGAGAGAAGCTGTGGATAACTGGCCATGAATCTGAGTTAAAACAAAAGTGTCAAACAATTATATCATTATACCATTGCAATTACTGACAATAGTTGAAAATCTCAACATCTACAAAATAATGATCTATGTGATCAAAAGCAAATGAACAGAAAGAAAGGAAGGACCCAAATGTGTACAAGTTCTGTAAAGAAACAGCAGCAGAATCACATGCTGAAACGGTGTTGTTGAGTCAATGAGTGGCATCCTGCCAAGCACAAATCTTCAAGAGAATTTGCCCCTAGTAGAGATAAAACTGGAGTGCACTGGTGGCTTCTGGGCAGCAGCTACCATGGAGATCCCCTACGGACAATATGGCAGAAAAGCCCTCAGGAGGTGAGGTGGTGCAGGCTGTCCTTCCCTGCCCGCACAGGGTGTGACTGTGCCAGAGAGGTGGCCAGGACAGTTCGCCTCCTCCCTTGGACATTCATGAAATGCCAAGAATGGAGAGAATAATGATTTGAACTATCAACCCTGTTGGTTTTGCAAGAGTCTTGCATGATTTTTCTAGAGGAACATCTGAAGGGCTGAACACAAATATACACAGGTTCTGGTCAGTGTTGAACTTGGTAAGATGTCTCCTGCTTTCATGTCTCATGCCTGTACTTCTGTTAATCGAGGGAATGTATTTCAGCTATCACAATGGCTCCTTGACCCTTGACAACTATAGGAGGAGAAGTGGAGGTCATTTTATCCCCACTTCATTCCCTGCAGAAGGGAATTCACCTGGAGTACAGGGAAAGGTGTATTCCAGATTCTTTTGTTGGTTTGCAGGAGACCTACATTAATAAGTTGCTTTTCTTGTGCACAGGAAAAGGATACAAAAACATGAGTCCAGTGAATCAAATGAGCAGCTGTTTACTCTCCAGTTCTGAAGGCACCTCCCAGTTTATTGCTCATTGTTTCTGGACCATTTTTATCTGTTCTTATCACCCCTTCAATCCCACAAGGGAATCATTGCAGACAGCTGCCACAACCCATACTTTCCATATTCCTCTCACAGCTTCTACTAAAGCCAATTCCTAATAGCTTGGACAGAAACCTAACACACCTTCCTCTGTGAAAGGATCCTTAAATGAAGCTACTGGTGGTCTAAAATAGAAAGCAAAGAAAACTCTCTCCAAGAGACAATCCAGAAACAATACTTGATGAAAAAAAGAGTGGATGAGCAATCTCAAAATTAGTGATAGAATCTGCTCATTGATTGCAGATAGCCACAATATTTGATATTGTGCATGTGTGAGCAACCCACAAGAGAGCATGTTATTGTGAGGAAATATTGTACACGTGTTGCCTGCTGCAGGAGTAAGTCACAGGCCATCTAAGCATAATGCAGTTGCACTCCTAGTCTCCTAAGGGCACCCTCACTTTTGTTGCCAGCCACCACCTCACTCAAGAGCTGTGCCTTTAGCTGCAGGAAGGGTTTTAAGGGTACAGTTCCCTTCCAGTTCAACATGATTATCTCAACATGTCCCAGTTCAATTCAGCAGATCTGCTCTCTTTCAAAGAATATAAGAAAGTTAACCACTGATCAACCACTTTCCACAATGCAGGCTATTCACTTAGAAAAAGGCTGGAAATAGGGTTAATATGCATGAGGATCAGGCAACTCCTTCAGCACAGGTTTTCTCAAATATAGGACAAAGTTTTGTAAATGCTCAGACCCAATACAAGACTTTGCAGAAGTCTTTTGTGCATGTTCAGTTCTTCTTTCTCTTATTTTTATTAAAAAAAGCAAAAGCAGAACCAAACCAACAAAAAAAACCCCAAAAAACAACAGCAAAGCAAAAATCCCCCAAACAACTGAAACAAAACCAAAACCACAATGATGTTTGTTTTCTTCCCCTCTTTCAGAATGAAGCTTCAACAGCTTGGTCACCAGTCACATGAGGTTTCCTACCTATGAGGTCAGGAATGCAAAACCCCATTTAAGGTTTATACCATTAACTCATAAATCTGCAAATGACTTTTTGTACAGCTGGCATTGTCTATGTTACAGGAAGTGTGCCTTTAGACAGAATATTTTTTTTTTCTATGTATGTTTCTATATACTTTGCTTTGCTTACAGATCAAAAAATAATTGGGAAGTCATAAAGACACTACCTGGAAGGTTTCAAGGTCTGTTGCTGTAAATTAACCAGAAATATACCTCTCAGATATCTGCAAGTTTAATCTGAAGTGAGTGCCTGTGTGCTCTTTATAGCCAGCAGAGGAGGAGTGGTCTGCCAGTCTCCAGAGGGAGGCCGTATGCCAAACTTAGGTGTCTAAAATCATATACATTAGGACCAAGTCTTACCCTAGATTTCCAGTTTGATTTTAGTCCATCCCAGAGAATTCATACATTTTTAAGGCACAGTTAAAATCAGAACTTATCCATTTCTTGCTCCATGTCCTGTATATTTTACCTTGCTGTAAAAGACCATTCACAGAAACATCAGCTTTCATTTACAGGACACTAAAAGCCAACAGAGTCTCAAAAAAACTTAATGAACTTAAGCTTTAAAAGAAAGGGAAAAAACTTTTCTGAGGGATACTGAGAACTTGTAAGCACTGCAAGTTTCTGTAATTTCATCCCTAAAGTAACATGTCTTACAGGAAAGAATCAGAATCTTCTTAATAGTCCACTGTCATGAATAATTCATGATAAGAAAGTTGTCTGAGCCCAAACTACTGTTCTCAACACACCCTAACTTTGTCTGGTTTTGTAGCCCAACTGATCTCAATATCTGCTTTTGTCCTAATTCCAGTGGAATAAATCCAAATTTCCTTTTCTAAAAGGTTCCAGGTTACATTCTGAGGTTAGGCTGCCTTTTACTTCTAATGGCTGTGGCAGACTGAAAAATACCAGAGTACAAATCAGATTTCTTTAGGGGCAGACACGATGTAACCAAATGTTTAAAGAAATTGATACCTGAGCCAGCAACATGGGTTTTACTTGGCCATTGCATTTTGCTTCTAAACATAAGAGAAATTTAGGGAAAGGTCTGAAGTGAGACTTGAGTGTCTAAAGCAGAATCTAGGTAGAGTCCAGGTGCAAAAAACTGAAACTGTTAAAAAAATTGCTTCTTGGTTGGTGCTGTGTTAGTTACTGCCTTAGGCTGATCTGAGAGCATCAGGTCTGTCCTGCTCTGCCTCTCACCACTGCCCCAGTGAGTGGCCTGTGTGGGCATCTCCAAGTCTTGGGGAGCCAGAAGGACACATATGTGAATATTAGGTTCCTCCAAACTAGCCAGTGCGCAGCTTTAGTTCGTCTCTAGGTGAAGACTACAGAGAGATGGAAAAAGCAGTAGGTATGCATTTCTGAAAACAGACAGTGCTCTACATTTGGCCAGGAAACGTGGGAATATTCTCATCTGCAATAAAGCACACTGAGCAGGCAAAGCACTTCAAATCCTTTACTAGTGTGTTTATTAAAAGCACTATCTGTAAAGCACTGGTGCTCATCAGTCCTGACCCTCTGCTTTTGAGATATTATTCATCTTCCAAATACAAAAGCCTCCAACCATTATTAGTAGGTCCTGTGCTGAGCAGTTGAATTGGAGACACCTCTCTGCCCTGGGAGCTGCAGACTCAGGGTCAGCCAAGCCTTTGTACTTGAAAAGATTTTCATTAAGAATTGAACTATTCTTGTGCATTTGCTTGCTTTCACCAAACAGCTATGTTGTGCAATTTCCCCTTTCTAAATGCAACTTCTGTGCACAGCCTGTTATCAGAGAAGTGCTGACACAATTCCTGTTATCACAAATCCAGAAGTGGATTCAGTGGTGCATATTCATAAAAAAGTAAGGAAATTATTAGCTGGCATAGTTGGGATGTCATGTAAAAGTTAATATTGAATAAGTGTCTCTCCTTACCTAGCCACTTGTATCATAAGGGTCCTCTTACATGAGTTTAATTATTTTTAATAGCTCTTTTCAGAGAATAATAGGTCTATATGTATAAGCCCTGAGAGCATGGCAAGTACTAGGCATGTGTTCATTTGTTAAACTTCTATACTTGCTTTAGAAGAATCAGGAGAATATCCACACATGAACTTACTTGAGAAGGTTCCTTTATTTTTTTTAATTTTTTCCAGGTTAATGAAAATCTACAGATGTTTTGAAATGTTCTTGGTCTGAGAGGTTATTTGTTGAGATCCAGGCAAAGATAAATTGAGACCAGGACCTGCAGTTTTGATAACCATAATAATCATTACAACGTTTAACAAACCTTCTGCTTCAGGGCATAAATTAAGTGACTCAGTAAAACCATCATTTAATTAATTGAAAATATTTCCAGTAGCTTCAGATGGAGTTGTTTAAGCTTCAAGTCTGGCAGACTTTCTCCTCCCCAGTCTAAATTATTGCTGGGCTGGAGAGCAGCTTTACCAGAAGATAATGTTTCTTCATTTGCAATTACCACTGCGGATTACTTGGTAATTGTCAGTGTTGAAGACAGGCTTTTCAGCTAGATGAAACAATGGCTTTATTCAATAAAATATTTTTTCTGACTCAGAATGAAAAGATTTTGTCTAAGATAAACTAGGAAAATGTACAATGAAGTAAAGCTACTTTCTTCTTCATGGATTAATGTTTTTGGTAAACATTTATTCCTCATATATTAAGAAGAAATTAATGAGTAAACAAGAGATTACAATAATTGTTTAGATGTGATTAATTTCTAGAGTAATTTGGAAGTTATAAGCTTGTAAAAAAAAATCGACCATGTTTTTTCACAGAGGTTGGACAATATCCTTGGACTAACAAATAGTAGTACTTGCTGGTCAAAAAGGATCAAATGATTTCATTAGTATTCCCTGTATTTTATCGTAATAGACTCTGAGCTCTGTTACTAGGTATGGACCATAGAAAGACACTGAATGTGTTGTGCATAGGAACTCAGGAGCTGATGTGAGGGAACTGTGAGGTCACAGAAGGAATAAAAGCTCTTAAACACAGTCAGTTTCTGGCAGTGTTAATGTCTGTCTTATCTCTCTTTCAAGCTAATTTAAAATTTGTGATTATAACATATGTTAATAATCCAAGTACTGCAAATGTGCTTCCTGCCAAAATAGGAAGAGGCTGCTTCTCTGCTCGATATCAGCAGAGCAGACCTTACCAGAGCACAGGAGGCAGGACCCAGGCCAGCAGCCCAAGGCAGCTTATGCTTGTTATCAGTTTCCATGCAGCCCTGTTATACTCTAACTGAGCAGCTTTGGAAGACATTAACAAGGGATGTTTGACTGTTTTTTCCTCTGTGTTCAATACAGCCATTTGTCATCTTTGCCTCATTAGGATCTGAATTCTCGATCAGCTTAAAGAGACATTTAATTTCCCTATAGGTCCACACTAAGTTATTAAAAGACCCACAAACAAACAAACAAACAAAAACAAACAAAACCCCCAAGGATATAGAAAGTTGCAGAAACAAGTTTTCACATTCATTAATATTCATGTTCAATTGCCCTGCAAAAATAAGTTAATCATGATAGAATCAGAGAATCAAGATCATCCAGTCCAACCACAATCCACCCAGCACTACCACTGTAACCACTAAACCACTGAACTGTATTACCTAGTGCCAGATCTAGACATTTCTTAAACACCTACAGGGATGGTGAGTCCACCACCTCCCTGTGCAACCTATTCCAATGGCTGCTCATGTTACATTATCCGTAGACTGACAGAGTATACGGCAAAGTCCTCCTGACAGAGAAGGTTTTGTCATGGATGTTTGATCACTACCTTTTTTCTGGTAGTTTATGCTAGTGAGTAGCATAAACTATAATAAACAAATTGTATTTTAAAATTTTCTTCTCCATAACTTAAGACATAATAGCAAAAGAAATTCAGGATCTACCATGACAGTATTTGCAGGCACATCAGAAGTCAAAATAATCCATCTGGGTGAATCTGTGCATTTATGCTATTGATAAACCAGGATGTCTTCTGAAATCATAACATTTGTAATCCCACAGTTTCTACTGCAATGGTATATGAGCACCTCATAAAATAGTTCTATATACAGAGAAGTGGAAAAGTAGGAACATTCTTTAAGTAGGAAACAGCAGAACAAACAGCTGCTTTCTGGAAGTGTCACCAAGCTGACACTTTTTAAATGTATATAATTTAAGGACAATCACCTGAACACTTCCAAAAATACAGCATGTGTGACATGGCCCAGGAATAATACCAGTACAATACACATATTTTCATTCTTGATCCTTATCCTAGAAATTATCTCTGTGAGGTGAGTCTAAACCCTGCTGTATTAATATTTCTTAACTCTCTTTTACATCAAGTTACTGATTCAACACAGTATTTTCCAATTATAAAATTACCTGTTACATTTATGATCCTAGATGATGGTATTTCCAGCCAAAACAAGTAAGATTTCTATCAGCATTTATACCTTAAGAAGCTCATGCCTAAACAAGATTAGCAGGAACCAGGCATGTTCTGAGGAAGTGCTGTTATCAACATCCTTCACTAACACAAACCTTTCTGCCACCAGAGCAGCTTCTTCTCTCTGCAGCCAGGAGGGTATTTACAACTAATTTTGATATCCTAAATATTAATAATGCAATATTATTAAAAATTCAAGTATTATAACAATTACTGCCATCCTAAATATTATGAATAATTCATAGGAAATTTTTAATGTCTATATTGAAGTTCTAGTCAATGATGCCAATGAACTGGGGACATTAGGCTCTACATTTGAGTGCCCTAGACAGTTTCAGGACAAACACCTGCAAATAGTTATGCCCAACATGAACATATTTCAGGGCCTGACAGAGATTCGTGGTGCTGCTGCCCAGGCAAGACTCAGACCTAGAGCAAAGTGTTCACTTACAAGAAGCCTGAATTTGGTCCTGAGACTCCCTCAAACACACTGAAAAAATTTCTACAGCAGTTTACTAAAACAAAATCAACAACAAAAAAACCCACAACCCTCAACCCTAAAACTAATCAAATCAAATAGAAATTCAAGTAGAAGAATTACTTTCAGATTTAAAGAAAATGCAGGCAGACAGCAATCCAGACTTTGCAGCCTGAAGGCAGGGGTTTATTCATCCTCTGCATTTTAATGATAATTTCAATGAAAAGCTAAGGAAATTATTGGTTTTCAGCCCTTCTTCTATAGTACTTTTCAAAATTGGTATAGGTTTTAGAAATCCTTTATTAAAAAGCCAGCATGCCACAGCAACAACCTCTTTAACAGACTCACAATTAGCCTGCTTACTGTCAATTTACCACTTGGAAAACCAGTCATCTAATATTAGCTATGAATCACCTTCAAATCTTTGTGGTGTGCAAGTAGAAACACACTTTGTAGTCTATGCTCCTTAATATCTGATTTTATGGTCAGAGAAGACAGAGTCAAGGAAGTTTCCCATGTCCCTGTTCTCAAAAAGGCAATACACTGCACCACAGCAGAACAATTATATGAATTGATTTTTTTTCCTTTTTAATCCTCTTTTGTGAGGTCCATCTGGCAAGAGTCTATAAAGATACTTTTGCAAAAGAAGAATTGCACCTGTTAAGAGTTTTCAGGAGGGAAATCTTTCATATCATTCTGCTTCTGTTGCACTTGTCTGTGTTAAAATTTAAATTTTATTTCAATTTTGTACTATGGTGTAAATACTCACCAGTTTCCTGCACCAATAGAAAACCCAGTGATTTTACAGAACTAACACAGAGGACTGTCCATGCAAGAAAATTACATATCCTAAAGAACTTGCACAAAGCAGCACCCAACATAGGATAAGGTAGGAGCTTCTTTAGTACCCACATGATCTAACAATACAAGGTACACGTGGTTGACCCGGCCTTGGCAGGGGGTTGGACTGGATGATCTCCAGAGGTCCCTTCCAAGCCTAGCAATTCTGTGATTCTGTATTCTATGGGCCCCACCCTGAGCATCTTTGGAGGCAAATCTTTCCTTTGCTATATGCAGTGTCTAAGCAGTGGTGTTGCAATCTGTGGCTGATGATGTGGGGAAAAGGAAATGACATATTTTGCAATCTTTGAGAGCACTCAGAGTAAAAGTACCTTCACCTACCAGCACTGTAGGATCTGCCCTGCACGTCAGGGAAACCATAATCCTTGCTTAGCTAAGGTTATGAGCATTCCTATAACAGTCACTACTACATATTTTCTTTTTCAAGCAAGATGCAACTTCTCTGCTCCATTTTTTATCCCTCCTACTACTCTCCATTTTATTTTTTTTTCCACAAGGTCAGATTGTGAACTACATTAGACATAAAACTTTTTACTCTGCTTCCCATCAATCAGTCCAGGATCAGCTTTGTCCTCTCCTGGGTCCTCAGTTCATAGAAACAGAAAATGTCTCAATCTAGAGCCATCTTAAAACAAAAAACAGAACCAGGTGCCCTAAAACTAGCCTGGTTTGGGAAATTGCAGAGAAGCTAGCTGCTTCCCACAGAAAGCAGGCAATTGACATAATATAGCAGAACATGATAAGTCTTGGGTTTTTTCCCACAAGTGTTGGTATTGAACAGCTAAGAGTGTCTGTACAAAAAAACCACCTCTCCAAACACGCTGAGAGAGCTGAACTTGCACAACACTCTTTTAACTTGTCATAAACTAAACAAAAGCATAATATTCAATATGGAAAGGCAGGTCTCAACCAGCTGGGAAGCCAAAGCAGCAAAAAGTTGTGTTATTGCCACAGAAAATAATCTCCGCTTTCCCCCAAAACTCAGTTGAAGTCAGGGAAGCATATGAGAAAACCCCTGTACTTACCCAAGTTCAGTACACTGTGACCTCTTCAATCCATTACATATCTGAGATCTCTTTCAACTACCCTATTATGTAGAAGCCATGGACTTTCATTCAGACAGAAAGAAGATACAGTCACCAAAACATTAAGCTCGCATGAAATCTGCATTTCCTCATAGGAAAGACCTTATGGGATCTGAACACTCTCCAAACCATACAGCCATTCCGGAGCCAGATTTGAACATTCGAGCTCAGACCTACCTCTCCTTGTTGAACAATTTTATGTTGACACAAACCACATATGTTATGTATTTGCCTCTTTTTTGTCCTTCTAAATTGGTTTCTCTGATCAGTGGAACAAAGATACAAGAAGAAACTCATCTGCTGCACATAAATGTCCTTTATGGTATTTTAAGTGCAGATCATACTCTGCATGGGTAAGAAGATAAGCCCAACATGAATTGCAACATGCAGCTTTGGGAGGACAAATTCTGAGAAAAGAAAAACATATTTTTTTTTTAACCTGTTTGCTAAAAATGAAGATTATCAGCTCAGTTTATGAGGTTTAAGTCAACTTCTTCACCATATCATTTAGAGCACAAATCTCAGCTTAGAGGTAAGATTTGTTTTTACTGGGAACTAAAAATACTGAACGCTCTCTTACAATAAGGTAGTTGAGGTTGATTTTGCTGTTTCATCTCATATTTTTAGGCTTTGTAACTGTTACACTTTGGCTCTAGGTCTATTTTGACAAGCTACCCAAATCCAGAATAAAACTAACCAAAGCATGGCAGAAGAAAAAACAACAGACACACACAAAGAAAAGAAAAAACCAAAACCCAAAAACAAAAAACAACACAGAAGAAAGGAAAAGAATCTCTGCTTTTCCCCAGATTTTTGTGAAACTGATGGTCAAAATAATTGTTTATAAAATTAAATTCTCAGGCAAAAAATACTAAAAATATCAGAAATGTATTATAATACTTTTAAGGTTAGATTTGGGATGCCAGCTGAAGAACTGAAGCTGTTCCTTTTACCTGTGCTTTGAATGAGCCAATATTGAAGATTTTCTAGAATTGTTTTGATGATTCTTTGCTTAGAGTAAACATGGAGTTAAACACTGTGTGTACATTATATAGTCAATGGTTTGAGCAATTATTGATGGATTTGCTAAAATGTCTGCAGGTAACACTGAAAATGCTTAGGTATTGTGGAAATTTGGATGGACGTTTTTGCAGAGATCTTATAAATATATAGTCACTAATCTAAAACAACATTATGTATTTACAGATACATGTAGATTCTCAGTGACTGCAAAGAAGTGATTTTCCATTAGTTTGTGAAGCAATAATTTATTTGGAGACATCTATCTTGGGCAGTCTGCAATGGCCTTGCTGTTCATTACTCCTTCCCATTTGTGAAAAGTGAAGGATAAAATCAGATAATAAAGGTAGAAAAGCAGCACGTATGTGATGAAATATCTGTTCTGTAATTTGCCACTTTTGTGGGAAAAAGCAAAGTCCCAACCTTTGGCAAGGGAGGTATAAATCACAGCACATAACTTTTATTTCAAGGTTTTAATCATAGAATCATAGAATGATTAAGGTTGGAGAAGACTTCCAATATCACAGAGTCCAACCTTTGGCTGAACACCCCCATGCCAATTAAACCATAGCACTAAGTGCTACATCCAGTCATTTCTTGAACATTTCCACGGATGATGACTCTATCACTTCCCTGGGCAGTCTGTTACAATTGCTGACAACCCTTCCAGTGAAGAAATTTTTCCTGATGTCCAACCTGAACATCTCCTGGTGCAGCTTTGGGACCATTTCCTCTTTTTCTGTTACTAGGAGAGATGGAGAATACAGGGAGTACTTTGATGTATTTATTATGCATTTCCAAACAATTTCCCCATGCAGACAATCCTGCAGTAGCTGCAAATAAGTCTTAGCTCCTGATTATTGTGAGTGGATCTTTAGAGATCTTGGTTGTAAGGCTACAGTAACAGGTTTTCAGGTAAATCATTGCCCTGGATCTCCTCCAGCTTCTGTATTGTGGTGACTGGATAGCAAAGACTGTAGACCTTGCTGAAACATCATGGCTCTTTTTGACCAAGGTGTGACCTTGAGGCAAACCATGGTAGTAATACCATTTGCTAGCATGTTGTCCGAAATGTATTCAGAAAAAAATATGAAATAAAGAGACCATAAAGTTAATTTCAAAGCTGAGACTTCATAGGCCATACAATTATTGCTGTATTCAAAAGGGTATTAGAAGATAAAATAGGCAGATCCCATTTGTAGTGTGAACAACACCAGGTGTAGAGGCCTCAAAAATGTGGCCAGCTAACTAGACCGGTAAAGGTGAATGCTCTCTGTGATTGGTTTTCTTGGCAAGTCTCCTAGAATTTGCTTCTTTTTACATTTATTACTTAACACATTGCAGATAATTCATCAGCATCAGCTATTTCTCCCCTTCAGATGCCCTACTAAATGAACATCTTTGAAGTCAATAGAAAGCAATCTCCCTAGAACAGAGAAAAAACAGTTTTTTGCTTATAAGGGACAAAATTATTTTTCACATTCTGAGTAGTCTGTTTTCTGTTTTCAAATTGGCAAGCATGAAGTTGAAATCATGTCTAGATGGGTTATGTGAGAACTATGGGAGTTTGGAGATATTTTATTAGGGAAAAGGAGATCAAAACCAAATAAAAGTATATCAAATTGAGACTGCCTACATCTACAAGAGTTAAATTTGGGACAACAGTAAAATAAATAAATAAAATGTTATATTCAGCTTTTTCTTTAATCTTGCCCTACGAGTAGGTACATGCTCTACTTACTTTGTACTGAAACAAAAAAATAAAAAAAATAAAAAGAGAGATCTCTATTAAAACTAAAGCAAGGATTAGCCCTGCAAAAATAACTTTGCAGCACTTGTTAACGTAAGAGTTTTTGCAGTTTTACATTAAGAATGGTGAACTCATTCACCATGGTTAGGACACTGAGTACATAGAATAGAATCATAGAAAAAATTATGTTGGAAGAGACCTTTTAAGTCCTCCAGTCCAACCCTTAACCCAGCATTGCCAAGTCTGTGTTCCTAAGTCCACATCCATGCACCTTTTGAACACTTGCAGGGATGGTGATTCCACCACTTCCTAGACTGGCCTGTTGCAATGCTTGATCACCCTTCAGTGAAAACATTTTTCCTAATATCCAACCTAAACCACCCCTAGCACACGTTGAGACCATTTCCTCTTGTCCTATGGCTTGTTACCTGGGAGAAGAGACTGACCCCCACCTGGCAACAACCTCCTTTCAGAGCAATAAGTTCTCCCCTGAACCTCTTTTCCAGGCTATCCAGTCTCAGCTCCTTCAGCTCCTCCTCATGACACTTGTGGTCCAGACCCTTCACCAGCTTCATTGGCCTTCTTTGGATTCACTCCAGCAACCTCAATGTCCTTTTTGAGTAAGGGGCCCAAAACTGAACACAGGATTCAAAGTGTGGCCTCTCCAGTGCTGAGTATGGGGGAACAATTGCTGCCCTGGTCCTGCTGGAACACTATTTCTGACACAAACCAGAATGCCACTGCCCTTCTTGGCCACCTGATCACACTGCCAACTTATGTTCAGGTCCTTTTCTGCCAAGGAGCTTTCCATCACTCTTCTTGCATGGCTGAGCAAGAGGAATGATCATTCCCCTGTTCCTCAAACTGAGGAGTAAGAAAGAAATACACAGCCAGTGGAAGCAGGGACAGATGACCTGGGGAGAGTACAGGGACACTGTTCGAATGCATAGGGATGGGATCAGGAAAGCCAAGGCAAAACTGGAACAGGACTTGGCAAGGGACGAGAAGAATAACAGGAAGTGATTGCTGTTGAAGATGTCCCTGCTCTTTGCAGGGTGTTGGGCTAGATGAACTTTAAAGGTCCTTTTCAACCTACACTCTTCTGTGATTCTATCATTCTAAAGCAGACACTACAATAGCTCATAAGAAATGTTCCCTCAGAGAGTCTTATCACTGTATGGACTGCACAGATCCCACAGGAGACAAGCCAGATGTGGAAAGGTACTTTGTAGGTAGCCAAAATAGAGGCAAATCCTCTACTATTGAAAGTAAAGTGATGCATCTCAAGTCAAGATTTACATGAACAGAATTGTAAAGTTAAAATTTTGGACAAGTATAACTTCTAGAGAATTCTGGCCTGTGTCTTGCTGAGAAATCCAGCCAGTATTACTAGACACTCTATAACCTACCAAGGGTTTAATACAGCCAGTTCTTCGAGTACTTAATCTCTTGCACACAAAAAACCAAACAAACCAAAACAAAAGAAAACCCAAACAAACAAAAACAAACAGAAAAACCAAAACAACCCTTGAACAGTAAACTGTGAGATTTTAGTCCAAAAACAATTATTGAAAGATCAAAACAAATCTATTCTGTATTTGGTTTATTCTAACAGGAAAAAAAAAAGTTTCTCTTCCATACCTATCAAACCTGGCTGTGTTTTCTGCACAAGTTCTCTTCAGGAAGTAACCCAAAGAATGACTCTCAAAATGTGGCAGTATGACCGTTACCTGTTCCCTACCAGAATCCATGTGCAAAAGGTCACAGTGTGGCCTGATCTGATGGACTGGTAAAGGTCAGCAGGCAGGACTGAGGCAGAATTAGCAACTACGTGGACATGTTCTAGATGAAAAAAGAAGATAAATACTTATATACTTATTCAGCAGTAGATCTTTTGCAGTTCACAGTTCTGATCCAAAAGCAAAATCAGCAATTGCAGCAATTTTATCCTTTTCCTGGGACAGAGAGGCCAAAGGCCACAGGCCATTGGGCACCCTCCATAAGCTTACCAGTGAAAAGGACTTTCCAAAATTACCTTTTCCATTACCCATTTTTTTCCACATGGCAGTGGACAGGAGTTGACTCGTGGGTACTGAAATAGTGTCCTGAGCACAGGCAAAATTAAATCATGTCCTCTCAAGAAAGAGAGCCCAGAGCTGGCTGCTCCTGCCCCAGGAAAGGGATCATAGCACGGGGGAATGGTAAGAGGGGCAGCTTGACCCTTTGCAGGGAGGTGAGAACAATAACTGGTAGTTCTTGTGGATGTTCCCTCCTTGGGGACTGCCATCACACTGCTGCCCCAATCCCCTCTGCCACACCAGCAGCAGAGCGGCCTCCTGCTGCCCTTCTAGGTCTGCCTCTTTGTTTCCACAGTGCCTCGGATTATTCAAACAACCACTACCCTCTACTTAAAAATGTTGTAAATCAAAATAAAATAACAGCCTGCATCAAATCAAATGTTAATGAGGTTCTTTGCAAATTAAAACAAAACAAAACAAAACACCCCCCCAAAATAACAAAATACTCCCCAATAACTCCAAAACCAAATGAAAAACAACCACCAATCCAAGATAATTTTTTGGTTTTTTTTTATTAAGAGAGACTAGCATTGGAGATAGCCAAAGCAGCAGTTTGTCTGACCCTGGTCCTGCTTAGATTCCTAAAGATCTCTGTTCAAGCATCCTCATCTAGGAAATGCCATTTTAGCAAGTCAGTTGAAGAGGGATCAAATAGTATTGATTTATAGTTGTTAATTCCTTCACCTGAAAGCTGGCTGTTATAATTATGTAGAGCCATTCTGAAAAGGGATTTCTTAAATTTCACTTACAAGGTTTTCCCTCTGAATAAACAGAAGAAACATTTGCAGCTTTTCATTAGTTGTAAGTATCAATGTTGGGATGAGAGGAAAGGAGAGCAAATATTTGCAGGAAAGTTCAGATTTAAAACAAAATGTGCTAAAGAACCCAGCAGACTGTCATAACTTTACTGATGTATTTTGGTGCAGGGAGAACATATTCTTGTGAGCTCTGCATGGTTTTGCCCTGCCCCACTGAACTTACCAGCTCACATTTCTGCAGTTAAAACACTTCACACTTATTGTATATAGTGCTTTTCATCCAAGTATCTCAAGTTACTTTGCAAACACTAATTATGCCTTTCAGCCTTGCATGAAGAATAACCACAGTCCAAAGTCATGAATTTGTCAATGACAGAGATATGTTGTCTCATACATTAGACACTACTTGAGATCATAGTTTTGCATATTAATCATTTAGACATGAAGGAGGTAATAAGAAAAAGAATTCTTGAACATAACAAAACCTAATCAATGCTGACACTGAATAAGAGGAAAACATTTTTTAAAAGGAACAAAATCTGACTTTTAAAAAGTCAAAACAATACCCTATTACTACATGCCAAATAAGGATAAATGAAGCAAAGAAATGCATCTTAGTGTTTTTATTATTGTAGCCATATACTCATTAAATATCAGAAGCTGAAAGAAATCAGTACAATCTAGAGAAGTAGATTGTTGATTGATGTTTCCACCATTATGCCACAGCAATAAAGGGTGCTAGCAATATAGCGGAAATCATATAGATCTCAATTTATGCCAAATATCTGCCCTGTTTTTTAAACTGAAATCTGTGTCTAAATTTATGATTTTTAAACATAACTATGTACTATTTTAAGATTTATATTCTAAAAATAATTATAGGCATGCCTACTTGGAGTGAACTATGTGATTTCCATTTTTCTAGGGAAAATAACCTGTTACATAATGCCTTGTGTCATTTATTCCATACGATAATTAGAGGAAAATAGGCTAGCATTAGAAAACATAAAGATTTCTCTTTGAACCCCAGGAAACTTTTCATTCCTTGACTTTTGCTCCATAAATGGATCAAGCATAATATGTACCATGTTTCTAATCCCTTAATTTTAGCTTCTTACATTCATAGGGCAGCCACTGCCCCTCAATTACAGCAAAACAACTTTTCGTTGCCACCAGGATTGTCACTTGTGAAACATGGAATGGAGTAATTCATAAAACTAAAACTTAATTTTGCCCAACTTTCTATGAGAAATATCACTCCTTATTGCATTGCTGTTTAAATACGTTAACTGATTAGGTCTCAGTCAAGCCCAATTTGGAAGGCAGAAAATATCCTCGGGAATGGGGCCCACACTTTTCAACAAATAAGAAGTTTGTTCCCTTCAGGGGAGCTCAGCATTCTCACCAAAATGTAATTACGGAAGGGGAGGGAGTGTTGATCTCCAGCAATAAAAGTGTCCTTAATTCCATGTGTATGAAAATACAGACCAGTATTATTCACAGTCACAAACAGTGTCAATAACACCTAGAACTCTGCTGTCCATTTGGTGTGGTTGCTGAGGTTCTTAGACACTGCTGTCTCTCTGCAGGTTTGGTTCAGGCTCCCATTTCCCAAGGCTGACCACTGCCAACAGTGCTGACCTGATCTCTTAATCAAAACCCTTGAAGGTAACACCTTCATCTGTCCACGTTTCCAAGCATATGAGCCATACTACCTGCCTTTCTGCACCCACTTCTTCAGACCCTTTATCACCACAGCAATTTGCCAGTAGTTTTCTCTCCGCTTTACATGGCATGCTTCCCAATAAACGCTCTTTTGGGAGAGCAGCTTCCATGCTACCCAATCTCTGAGAAAAATTGCAATTATGATGCCAATAGGGCAGGTTCCATCAGCATGAGCCTCATGGTCAGATATGGACTCTTGCATGTCCCCCTTCCTAATTGTCTGAGAACATATCCTCTGAATGCACTTAAAACACAGTTAAGGTGGTACACTTAATAAAGGAGCATGTTTGTGTTTTCGCCGTACGTTGCTAAGTAATGTCAGAACAAGGATTATTATCTAAGCAGTCACTGTGTTTACAAGGAGAAGAGCAAAATGATTGAGATCTTTCTCCCAAGCACCCTAAAAAGACACGATAAGAAACAACAGTATCATTGTTTGATTTTCAGTTTGATTTCATTAATCTTTCCAATGTTGCTATTATGGAGACATTAAAAAGTTTATCTTTGCTGAAATTTACAATTTGAGTTCCAACAGTATGGACTTGGTGAAAATTCTGTCATGAAATTGCCATTTGCTTTCAGTTACAGTTACTTATTTAAAGCAAATTAAAGCTTTGAACATATCTTTTTCAAATGCAGGTCACTTCAAAAAGATATACTGATTTGCAACCTGAAACACAATGACCTGACGTCAGTATTCAGGCACTTCACACTCCAAAGCACTCTCTCTTTTATTTAGAGACTTCATGATATTATCCCAGGCCACAGACCAAACAGCCAATTTAAGATTTAAAAAATAATAATACATCAATTAATTTGGCAATTTTAACATATAAATCTACACATACAATCTGCAGTCCATAATGGAAGAATAATCTTCTGATCTTTTGGACTAATTCCTAAAGGCAAGAGTTTTAGCTACAGATGAAAACATAGAGAACACAGTTCAGAGGGATTAATGAAGTTATTGTTTTGTACAGATGTAAAATCTACGAAGATCTTCATTACATGCCAAAATATCAATTAGTGATTTTCCTTTTTACTGGCTCCTCTTTTCCTTCCCTTCATTGTGCATAATACTTTCCCATGTTCTCACCAAGTTTTTGCCTTAGCAAAGCAAGGCAGAGGGCAGAGCACCCTCTGCAAGGAAACATTCAAACTGCAAATTGTGTGTACAACTCACTGGCCAGCTGGTAGCATATAAAGGTCTGAGGTCATATCCAGTCCATGCACACATGGCCTCAGAGCATTGTCCTATGTCTTTTCACTGACCCGAGGGCCAGTGTTTGTGAACTAAAAAGCAGCCATAATACATGTGTATAAACCATCCACACTTTGGCCAGATTTGATTCGTTCAGGTATATTCCCCTGCTCAAGTCTCACCCAAAAATCTGCAAGCCAAATGAAGAAACAGTGTAATTACATGCCAAGCAGGGCTGATTAGGGAATTTTCACTTGGATTTTCAGGAGGGAAAAATCAAAAGTTGTGTTTGCTGACTAGCTTGAACTGTGTGCTTTACAAACAAAACCTCAAACAGACTGGCCATTTTATAGAAGAATAGATAACACTGGCCAACAAAGCTGCTCTCTTGAGAAAAGGAGCCCTGACTAGATGAATCTTTTCTTACACCATGGAGACACAGGGTAGACAGGGAACACATGAGATCTTTAACCTTCCCTCCTGGACAACCACTGAAAAAAGGCATTAGGGACCTCAGTTTATAATAAACAACTCCTCCATGTTACTCTGCATCTAACAATACACCACACACACTGCTGCTGCACTGAAATGTCATTATTGGTTACCAGCCCAAATCCCTCCGTGGGACCTGACCATCTGTTATGGAGAACAGGACACAGTTTGAGGCACAGTGTTATCTACGGACAGGAAAGCAAAACCAGTAACAGCAGAAGGAGGTGGTGCATAAACCATGCCCTGCGGTGGACCCACACTGGACTGGAGTATTCCTGAAGGACTGCGCTCCATGGAAAGGGACGCACACTGGAGCTGTTTGTGGAGAACTGCAGTCTGTGGGAAGGACTCATGTTGGAGAAGTTTGTGCAGAACTGTCTTCCATGGCAAGGACCCCACACTGGAAAAGATAAAGAAGTGAGCAATCCTTTCACTGAGGAGAAAGGAGTGATTTTCCCCTTTCCCTGTCCCCCTGCATCTCTGGTGAGAAGAAGGTAGAGAAAATCACAAGCAAAGCTGAGCCTGAGAAGAAGGGAGGGGTGGAGCGAAGGAATTTTTAAGACTTAATTTTATTTTCTTATTACCCTTCTCTGATTTGTTTGGCCAAAATTCAATTAATTTTTCCCAAGTTGAGTCTGTTTTGCCCATGATGGTAATTGGTGAGTGGTCTCTCCCTGTCCTTATCTCTGCCCATGAGCCTTTTCTTATATTTTTAATCCCATGTCCAGCTGAAGAGCAGGGAGACAGAGCAGCTTTGGTGGGCACCTGGCATCCAGCCAGGGTCAGTCCACCACATCAACTTTGGAGTTTTGGGTGTCCCATTCACCTGTCATGTATACAAGCCCTCCTGCCTTAAAAGCCATTGTTATCCAGGCTATTTTGCCAGGGGCAGACCATAAAGGCATTCCTACAAGAAGTCCTAGCTTCTAAAGTTGTATATTGTATTACACATGCTCTTCCCCATATACTGCTAAGGCTATGCACACTGCTGTCACCCTCTAAAACAGCCAGAAAGCATTTTCTATCACTTGCTCTCCAAAATAATCTCAGCTAGCAGAAAAAAAAAAAAAAAAGAAAAGAAAAGAAAAAAGACAATTACCATGAGATTTAATGCAGCAGATGCAGTTTTGGAAGTATATGAATGTTTTTAACAAGAATAACTATTGGAACAACTTACATATTGGTGGTACATCATCCATCTGTTCATATCAAGACAAGTTGCTATTCTTAGAAGATACACTGTAGGTCAAACTGAAATTATAATGCAGGAAACTGACTTTCCTTAGCCTTTGTTGCAGAAGTCAGTTAAAAGACACTAAGTATGATTGCCATATATTTATATTTTTCAAATATGTGCTATTTTTCACTTGTAATTTAAATAAAATCTATTTGAAATGAAAGGATTTGGGCTTTTTTCTACCACGCTGCACGTGGAGAGGCCTGCACACATGCTGTGCTGATAACGTGTGCATGTCACATAAACCCAAAAGGCCCTCTTGAACTCTGACTACACAGCCCCAGGTCAGCAATACTTTTTATATACAGCCCTTTCCAGATGTGTTATGTTCACTTAGTATGGCACATGTGCTATAGAATGCATATTTTTGTGTAGGAAATCCCAGCCAAAGTTATGGAAACCCTTATCATTGCAACTATTTTCACCTTGGGGTAACTGACATTTTTAAATTCAGTCCTATTCTTTAGGAAGGAACTTTCCTGAGACTGCAGAAAGTGCTGTCAGCCATAGGTAAGGGAATAAAAAGGAGTACTCCATGAAATGAATAGAAATTTGAAGGACAGCATGATGTCATTTATATAAACCTAAACCAGAGAAGTGCAATAACACTGAACAGTAAAAAAAACCCCAAACTGAACCACTTTCCTTTCCAGCCCCTTGCTAAGCAGACCACATTTCTCTTAATCTGCTTTTTGATGAGTCTTTAACCTGGCTCCATATTTTCCTGGTTGGCCCTGATCAGGGGAGTGAAGAGCTCTAAAGAATAGGTGAGGGTACTCAGCTCTGTTTCTCCAGAGTAAGTAGACATAGCTGTCTGACTGGGACTTCTTGTTTGCTTTTTGTGGGTTTTATTTATACCTTCAAGTTCTTCATTCCAGCTGTGCCTGAAAGCGAAGGGGACAGTTTAGTCCCTTTAAGCCAAGTTCATGTGTGGTATCCACTCCTACTTTCTCTTCTAAAAATGGGAAGACAGCCAAGGGACATCCAAGCAGTAGGAAAATGATCTTCAGGGTTGCTTGAGAGAGGATCCATCAAAGTAAAGAGCCAACACAGCTGGAAAAAATAGGAGGGAGCAAGACCTCACTGAAAGCCAGATGTTCAATACACATTTGCCTTTCTATTTTTTTTTTTAATTAGAATTTTTTAACAACAGAAATCCATTCTACTTTTTTCTTAAAATACAAGCAGGAAAGGAGACTGCTTATGAGTTTAAGTTAGTGTGTTTTATTGTTCTAATTCCTTTGAAAAGGGTTTAGACATAAAATGTTATTGATTGGAGAAGAAGCATATGCTTCTTGGCTCAACAGTGTTCAATGCAGTCAGTGTTAGAGTTTTTTCTCTCTGTGTACTCTCACAAGATGACTGTTGGTTTTGAATTAGTTGCACTGTAGAGTTAAATTTATATGAAGGGATTTAGCAGACAAAACAAAGACCCTTTACAAAAAAATGTTTTCATGCAGATTTTGATGGAAGAAGAGATATAAAATGATGGGAAAGGGTGTAGTTGAAGAATAAGAAGTCTGTAGGGAATGTTTCCCTGCATATCTTAAAAGCTTGGTAAATCCAGCACTGAACTAATTTATAAGGAAATGTGACTGAAGCAATGCCAAAGGAAGAAGAAGAGAGGATCAAATGTCAAAAAACTCAGAGTCCTATTGAAGAAATCAGTTTGGGGGTAGAATGGTAAAAGAACTTGGAAGTAGAGATGCCTTGTTCGAGCCAGATGTCTCAGTGTCTCTGTACAGGTGTGACTAATATTTCCCCTGATATACAACAAACTTGAGAAGAAAGAGCTCTCAACAGGGATTCAAGAGTTCAACTCTTGGCTCAGTTATTAACCTTTTCTGTGTGTACATGAAGTTCCTGATCCTCCTTCTTTACGTCAGTCTCGGCTGTGAGCTCTCCTGGAAAGAGAGTGTGTCCTGTCATGTTTGCAGCTCTTCAGCTATTGTTTTGATGAGACATGTTTTCAGAAGCATGGCTTAACAGTTCTACTCAGGAAAAATAATAATTATAATTTTCACAGTTTTTCAATCAAGAAGCAGTCACAAAACCGGACCTACCTCATCTCCATGGAAATCAGCAAACAGTTTTTAATGACACATTACTAGTGGCAATAGTAACTGAGGATTGTAGAGGAAAGAGCTGGGACAAAGCAAGGAACAGTTTTGAAAGGCAGAAAATGTAATCTGAAAGATACATATTTTGAACTCAGCCACCTTGAGATAAGTTTGCTTAATCATAAAATGAATTAATATTTTGTAAAATGACAATTAGGAATTTTTTATAAAATCTGCTGGTGACATCTCAAAATTTTGTATCAACACAGACATGACAAAAATCACACCTAAAGCTCCTAGAGAATAAGAATTACAGATATGGGCTGCAATCAAATCAGCACAAAATGCATCATTTGTAAAGAGCTGAAGATAATGAAATAAGTACAGTTTTCTTCAGTGGATGACAATGAGGTGGGGGGTCTCTGATGTGGAAAGGCAATGCAACCCTAGGACGCATGGAAGAACTACTTTAGGTACACATAGGGAAGTACTGACAGAAGTGGTTAAACTGCTGAATGCATCACCTTTAGGAGACTAGAGGTGTAGAATCATCAAGTTTGGAAGAGACCTTTAAGATCATCCAGTCCAACCATCAACCCAGCACTATCACTATAACCTCTTAACCATATGACCCAGCACCAGAACCTGATGCCTCTTAAAAAACTCAAGTGATGGTGACTCCCACCTCCCTGGGCAACTTATTCCAATGCCTGACCACCCTAACAGTACACATTTTTTCTCCTAATATCTAATATGAATCTTCCCTGTCTCATCTTAAGGCCATTTCCTCTTGTCCTCTCACTCTAGATGTAGCAGAAAACACTGGCCCCACCTCACTAAGACCTCCTTTCAGGTAGTTGTAGAGGGTGATAAGGCTTCCCCTGAGCCTTCTCTTCTCTAGACTAATCAGCTCCGTCAACCATAAGACATGTTTTCTAAACCTTTCACCAGCCTTGTTGCCCGTCACTGGACGGGCTTCAGCACCTCAGTGTCCTAGACTATCATCCTTCTCCTTTGAGAAAGATCTAGAGAAAAAATTAAGCAGAAGCAGGAACTTGAGTGATATACGGAACATATGGCTTGCAGCCAAATGGCAGCTAGAGAGCTTAGGTAGTTTGCTCTTGTAAACAAAAAGCCCAGTTAACTTTGGGCTAAACACACAACACACACACACCAGGTGAAAAGGCCTAATTGTATTAAAACCAGTGTAATTTTAAGAACAAGGATATACAGACTAATAGAGAACTAGGCAAAAATTGGAATCAGAAGAAATTGAAGTTAGAAGGTTCCCAACTGCTAGAAAAGGGAATTTCTAGTAAGGAAGTAAATGGGATCATAGTAAACATAAAATGAAAAATTACAATATGTATGTTATCTTCTTTTAAGATAGGATTCATTGCATTTATCAAATGGAATTGAGGCTGACAGCAACTAAAGAAGAGAACCCAAGGGATCCAACCCCAGACTGTCTTTCAGCTTCCTGCCACAGCTTCTTTTGTCCTTCAGGAAATGTTCCACTATCATCTTATCTTCAAAGCTATCCAACTCCTAAATTGTCTTTGGCTTCCTTTCAAGATTTTTATAGCCCTTTCCTCAAGCTATACAATTACCCTTCCAAGTTGTCCACCCTGAGGTCTTCATAGTCCCCCTACTTTGGCTGAACATTTCCAACTTCAGCCCCTCCCACCTTTTAACCCCCTCACCGAAGAGAAGGAGTTTCTCAGCTCTTTGCCTGAGACCTATATCCTGTCTGAGGCCTTTTTTTTCTCCCCAGCAACTCTCAGACTAAGCTCAGATTTCACTGAAGAATCACCTCCACCCATCCAACACCTGTAATCTGTCCCAGGTGATCTAGCTCCTTCAAAAAGCTTTTTTTGGGGGTGAAGAGGGAAGACTTTTTCAAGGCTTCTGATCCTGAAGACTTGAAGGTCTCTTCTGCTAAAACTCATCTTTTCCTTAAGAATAGATTCTTCTTTCCCAAGACTACAGCTTTTGTCTCCAAAGAAATAGGAATAGGAATCATTGGTGTTGGACACCACTACTAACCAGAGAATCAGTATCTTATTACTGCACATTAAATAGATTATTTTATATCAAGGTTTGATTATAACACTGGCTGAAAAATACATTTTAGTTTCAGGCTCTGAAAATGAAAATTCAATATACATTTGATACCTAATTATATGAATCACAAAAATTGTTTATCCCTCATCTCCTGCTAAACACTTCTGGCAGATTCTAAACAGCAATCTTACTAGAAAGAGTGATATGGTTATACTGAGAGTTTGGGATTGTAATTATTTTAATTAAGATCAGTTATTTGTAATAACTGAAGTTCTATTTTCTAGGTAACACATAAATGAAACTGGAAATTTAGAGAGCTTCTTTTTTATACACACATACCTGTGTACAGTGTTACAAGAGTTCTGAGACTATTCTGATCCAAGTCCTCCCTCTTACTCCAAAAAAGTATTATACATGGTGGGTACTGTGAGATTCCAGGGTGAAAGTAAAAAAAAAAAAAAAAGGAAAAAAGAAAAGTATGGTTGAAAAAAAACCTGAGAAAGAGCAATGGCTCTGCTCTCTCCTACCACAAGGAATAAACAGACTCTCCAAGGACTGTTCTAACAGGGATAGAGAGTTTGCACAGGTCATGGTTTCTTGTGCTCTCCAGTGTGTGCGCAATTTTGTAGATATTTGCCAGAAGTCTTTAGCATCCCCTTGCATAGCTCAGCCCTTTAATCAGACATTTGACGATATGAAAAGAATCACTGTCTTTGCAAAGACTGATTTTGGTCTCAGAATCAAAGTCTCCAGCCAGTTTCTCTAAACCTTGTTTCTTGAAAACCTCTCAATCCTGTTAGTGTTACTGAAGGTTCATTACACTTGGGTCACCAGAGCTGTGATTTCATGTAGGGCTGTTACTTCTCTGTGCTGTTTTGAAACTTCACATTTTAATCACAAGCAGGTGACTCACTCAGTGAAAAGTTATTCATCCCCTAGAGAAAGAAAAAAGATAGAGAGGAACGAGCAAGCTAATAGCATCAGCTCCACAACAGTGGAGGGTATGACACAGGGACACTTTGTGTCATCCCATGTAGGCTGGAAGTTTGGGAATGTCACCTCATTTCTCTGGAGTTCAGTGTTTCTAGGCTAGAAAGAAATCATAATGATACTCATAAAGATATGATGTTTTCATGACCTGTTGGAGAAGAAGTGTTGTATGAGAGATTATGCACAATTGTAAAAACTGGAAAATGTTCATATTTTATTGGTACAGGCAATGTAAAATCAACCATCCTTACACTACTCTGCAAAAATATGGGACACAAAGGACTTCATCTCTTGTTTATGTAGCAGGTATAAGGCCTAGACTTGCCGTTTTAAGGAGAAAATAAATCTTCCCCTCAAGGGGACACTATGAAAAGGGGATGAAGGAAAGGAATCAGTGGAACCTCTAGCAAATATGACAGCTTTACTAGAGACAAGTTTATAATGCAGGTGAAAGAGAGATAAACAAAGCATCTGTTCCAGCCAGTATAACAATTTCTGGAGTACCTGCCATTTTTCTTTGCTGGAAGATATGCAAAATGATAAATATCTGCTGAAAAATCCTTTTTGTGCATTCTGGGTTCCAACCCTTGCAGGATTTGAAATTTCAGGATTGTATAATTTAAACACTTTACCAGACATCACCGAGAATGTATGGACTAGACTCAAACACATAGCTCATGGAGATTATTGTCAAATAAAAGATCCCATGGAAGATACCAATAATTCTATGCAACCAATGCACACACTTAGCTTACCTGTGTGCTATCACTTTTAAGAACCAGGGCAGTCTAGCCCTGTCTAGTTGGTTCTACCTCCAACTACCCTGTATAACTGAAATAGCAAACTGGCTTTTCCAAAAGTTGCTACACCTTAGTCATCAGGGTGTCACTTTTGAAACCTGCTTTACTTTTTCTGTTTTTTCTTACTTAAAAACAAACAAACAAAAAACCTCACAAAACCCACACCACCAAAGAGATTTTTAATGTGTGCTCACAAATCTCGATTCTCACTGGCCAAGCTTTGTAGGTTCTCTGAGATGACTGGCTGTCTCCCACATTAACAGGTTTAGCACTGACCCATTTCATCAATAATTTAATTTAGTCATACATTAACATCCTGATAATCAGACCAGCTGACACTACATATAAGTGATCACAAGATAGATTTCAACTGGTATAGGATTTTTTACTGTGAAAAAAATGTCAGTGGTATCCTTAAAATGACAAAACATTTTAGTGTAAACAGTATAAATGTTTTCATCCTTCCAAAGCTACTTTTAGTGCAATGTAGCATATGTGGGTAGTGCAATATTTCCAAAGTGCAAAATCCTGAGTCACTGCATGGAACACATCCCCAAGGATTGGCTCACACATCCTGCTATATGATTCTCCCTTTCAGTGCTGAAAGTTGTCACTTACCATACAGATTTGCCTTTCTTCAGTGTGATCACACAAATGTCATCTGAATCATCACTTGAATGCCTGGAATCTCTGGCAAGAACAACTACTGGTGATTCCCTTAGAAACCTCTCCTGGAATGAATAAGTGACCACAAATGATGAGAAGGCAAAGACAGATTTTCCTTTCAATAGCAGTGCTTCCTGGCACATGTTTGAGAACATGCTAACACACTGTAAACAGAGCCAGCACTGTTCTGGTGAAGCTGGTGCTTTAAGCAACGGGATAAAATATCTGCTCAGGCAAATGGCATGCTTAATACATGAACATCAGTTTCTTCCATAATCTAAACTAAGCCAATCTGTGCAAGATCCAAGGTGCTTTGCTCCCCATGGTGGGACTGAGGCACAACTGAACTGTGAGAAGTAACATAAAATTCCTGCCTGAGAGCTAGGACATTAAGCCTTCCCTGGAAAGCTTTATGGTGTTAAAAGTTATACCATGCACATTCCCAGAGATGCCATTGTCTTGGTGAAGAGGTTACACAAACTCATCAGACTCCCAAATCCTTGCATTTTTCACACTCTACATCCTGCCCACCAAGGAGCTTTCCTTTGCACAGGAGAGGTGTCAGGAAGCCCTACACAATGTTTTACCACACTTTAACACATTCTCATGAGACAGCAGCCGTTCTTTCAGCAAAAAGTGTAGAAAACAAGAGTCATTAGTGTTCAGCAAGTGGTCGTGCTGCCAAGGAACAGCTAATTAGCGTTTACGGCCAGCAGCAGCTCAGCTGGGGCAGGGAGTGCCACCAAAATTTACATTAAGAGTTAATTATTGTAACTGGGTTTTGCCCTCTGCTGCCCTGGAGGAACAAAAGTCTTCCAGCAATTATACTTGATCTGAGCTGTTTTTTAATTTAAACTTGCAGATATGGGGGAAATTTTATGAAGACACGTGAGCTCAAAGAGGGCAACACTTTCAAAAGCTGGAAGAAAACTGCTGTTCCAGAGACCTCATGTCTTTGGTGTGGGATTGTAAAGTCCATCGCCAAAGCAGCATTGATGTAGCAGTGCTAAGGTTATTATGTTCAAATCCCTTTATGAATCTGGATTTATTTGCCTAAAAGTTGCTCACGAACTATAAAACAGGATATTCCTCAGTAAAAAGTAGAGAAGTCTGAGATTTCACCTTACTCTATGCAAGTGACTCTTTAGTCCTCACAGAAAGGGCAACTCTTTCAGGCAATCTGGTGTTAATGACTAAAATGTTTCATCATCCAAAGACGAAAACCATAAGTGGATCATAATGAAGTAAAAATAGTCATTTACTATGTTAGATCAATTCAGAGGTTACCACTTATAATTTTAAACTACAATTATCAATTTATAATGGAAAGTGAAGTATGTCTAAGTTACCACATGGGAGTATCTCTTTCACAGAGGACACATTTTAAAAATTGTTTTATTATCCAGTAATAAAACATGACTATACTAAAAGATTCATATAATAGAATATATATGAATAGCACTGTAAAAATGGTAATTTAAACTCCATAATTTTTCTTTTTCTTTTTAATATGCATTGTATTATATGCAGGGGAGAATTTTAATAAAAGTACTAATAAGGGAAGAAAGTTGTACTGAGAGCTATTTTTACTTAATATTTGGACAGAGCCATAAGGGTATGTTCGTTCTCATTTCCCAAATAGAGATTTAGTGGGTCATAATAATGAGGTTTATTACTGCAGGATTCATTTGTGTTTAGGGGGTCTCAGATGCCTCAACTACAACTGAGATCCTAATTAGACTATGTGGGCAAATCAAGCTTCAGAAAGCTCAAAGTATAAAAATGGGTATTTCCTCTGCCCTTTATATTTCTTTCCCCTACAATCTGTTCAGAATTCCCTTCCTCTGGGTTCCTTCACTAGATCTTGGCTCTGACTCACTACAGTTCCATGACTGCTTTTGCTTTCAAATTTAAAAGCTGTAGGTATTATTTTCAGCTACTGCTTGTGTTGAATATCACTATCCTTTTCCCCACCCCTTGTCTTGTAAAAGGTTTTATACTTTCTGGGTTTGACCTCTACATTTCCTCTTGGGAGGATTTCTGTCCCAGCCACAGTGCTGGTACAGAAATGCCCTAACTTTGCTAACACTGGTGGTCAGCTGCATATTTGACTAAACAGCTCAGCATTGGTCATTTCTATCAATATGAAATCACATTGGAAAAGCCCAACAACATTAATAAAGACTTTCTGTAAATTCAGAACCCAATGATATAATTAAAATAAAAATTATACAATCTCTTATTCATACTTTAAGCTAAACTTTCTAAATGATCACCTATTCTCCTCAGATCTGATAGGGGGCAGGGGGATATATTGAGTATTCATTGATAGGTACTTTTCCTGTATTTGAAGTCTAACTGCAGGTTCTTTTAAATTTTACTTTTTTTTTTTTTCCCCTGGAATACTGTGTAATTATCCAGTCTTGACACAAAGCAAAGCAGTGAACTGCATTGTGCTTTGGAACACGCCAGTGATAATTGCATTCCACTTCAGTGTTCCCAAACCAAATTTACCCTTTCAAATGGTTTCCTGAAAAAAACAACATAAAGACACTTTTGAAAAAGGGATGCAAACAACAGCCGTCACTTGAGTTTCTTTCTTATCCCAAACTAATTCTGCAGAGGCAATTTCACAAAAGAGTCAACATACACTATAAATCATGAATGTGCAATCACAGAACCACAACTCTGTATCGTTGCTTTGAGAGCGTCAATCTCTCTATTTGAGCCAGGATCAAGGAGCCCTGGAGGAGCACCAAGAACACAACCTTTAATCACAACCTAAGATCACTTTTCCCCTTTTTCCTTGACTTTCTTCTTTCAATTAAAAAAAACCTGTAAAAACTCCACATTTAAACAGAGTTTTTGGAAAAGTTGCTGTTACCATTTGTTGTTGTTGTTCTTGGTGCTTACTCTTCTGCTATTAAAGGTAAAATAAATAAATATATCAGTTAAAAAATAAAGCAATTTTAAACCAATCTTAAAAACTTGGACATCTTTTGTCATTCAAAACATAGTTTTTCTGATCAAGCAGAAGATACTTACTAGCTATTTATACATACCTATGCTGAAGAACAGATAAAATTATTTTGCAACACATGCAAACAAATATGTAGTATTTGCCAGTGTTCAAACAATGATGTTTTCTGATGTTTGTAAATCAATCTATTCTTATTTCTGGTTTTCTAGGGTTTTGTGCTTAGTTTATGCTCTTAGGAACAGGCAGCCTAATATAACTTGCCATATTGTTTCTCTCCATGAAGCAGATGACCTTGAAAGGGATCAGTAATTCCCTATTACAGATTCCCTATTATGATGCAGCTTTAGGAAGCAACTCTTAGTTAAAGTAGAATAACTTTTTTTTTAAATGCTACGTCTCTAAAAAAGTCAACTTTTGTCAACGTACCATAATAAGATACATCTGTGTCACGGTTATAGGGCTGAAAATTACAATAACATACAATAAATAACACAGATATATGTTCTTAAAAACATGTAGTTTCCAGTTTAGGGACTCCCTGCTTATTATCACTGTTCTTTCCCAAGATTAAATACTTTGCAATAGAGAACATCAGTAACACTGCAAATGACTGATGGTAGAACTGCTGCAGTGCACTTTCCTGCTTGATGATGTGTAGCTCCCCTGAGCACCTTTGGAGGGTTTGCAGTCATGTGGCTAAGTTTAATTTGGCTCAGGTAATTTAGACCCTTATTGCTGTGTTGCTGTGTCAAAAACCTATCTCAAAGGCATGTAATGTGTAAGGTGAAACTCATACATATATAATATGTAAGGAAATGTTAAAATTTGTCCTTTTCTGAAAAATGTACTTTTGTCAACCAGCCAACACCCAAATAATGGAAGAATAAAGTGTAATATGGTAGCTTGACCATGTTAGTAGCTTTTTTCCTTCTGAAGAGATTAGTCAAGGGCCATTTCATTACACACAATTTAGTACTAGTCATAATTATGGTTAGCCATAATAGCTAAAATACTTTCCTCTCAATATTTTGAACCAAACACAAAAAATTCTCTGCTCCTACCTTATTAAAATAGTTTTCGTCTGTAAAATTGAGCAGGCAAGTAAACAATGAACACATGGACCAAATGGTTGCAGCATGCAGAGTTATCATGGAGCACCTTGGGACATTTTCACATCCAAAGGAAAATCCACCTCCCAAAGAACATGAAGTGTGTTGTAAAGAGGATTTGGGCTCTGACACCTAGGACCATAATGCACAAAGGCCTCACTTATATTCTAGGTGATTCAAAAAGCAAGAAGCATCTAAAATTTTCCTCCCAAATTACATAAGCATTTAGCATATTGTAAGAGAACACTGTGCCTAGGCAGGGATAGAGCAGCTTGAAATTTGTCTTAGAAGTTTATCAGGGATGGCCTGAGCAAAGAGGGTCTGCTGATCAGTGATAAGATCAAGCAAGGATGGTCTGCTGTTCTCAGTGTTGAAAAACATTGAGATCAGGTTGACCAAACTATCAGACTCCACCATGAGGACATGCAAAACCTGCTCTCTGCTGGAGGCTGGGAGCAGCAAGGAATTGCAAGCTCTGGTGTGGACCTGAGGGTCAGGAGTGTCAAGCAAAATAAACTAAGGAGTTACTAACACCTCTTTCAGCACAAACCATATGTTGCTAACTAAGTGTGATAACATAATCTAAAAAATGCATATGAGTGACAGTCAATCACTTCATGCTCTAAAAAGCCAGTTGTGCTTTTGCACAGGGAGTACTTCTAGCATACAACCCCAAGGTGTGTGAAGACTGAGCAACAGAGATTTTCCCACAGGCATTGATATGGGTGAGTAATATCAAGCTCTACTTAATTGTTTAGCTAGCTTTAATATAATTGCTTCAATACTGCTTAAAAAATATTGCATTATACTAGTAGCTATAGTTATACATACTATGTAGCAAATAATTCTGATTAAACTCTTTTTTCCTAGTATTTATAAATATTGTAGTCAATTAAATAATTTAATATATTTATATAAATATATTAGGTTTGCCATCCTTAATCCTGCAGGACAAAATTGTATAAAGGTTCAATTGCACCTGTATAATCCTTTAGACATAAACCACTGACAAAGTCTGGGGTGAAGATTTGTTCCAGATGGACCTAGACTCCTCTCTGAGGTGGAGTTTAGAAAGCAAGGGGGTCCTTTGTGCACCTTGTGACTCAACAAGAGAGTTTCTCTAATAAACTTTGTGTGAAGTAACACATATTCAGCACAAAACCCACAGCCACAGGCAAACCTTTCTGCTGCAAAGACAGATTTTGCTGGCCTTTGTAGGCAGCAATCTCACTGAGGCAACATGACACCTTGGCAATATGTTATTTTGGGTTTCAGAATTCACTGCTTCCATCTCCCAAAAAAGGTGTGCTAAACCCAGAGCCAAAGGCAAGCCTGGGGAAAAGCAAGTTCTGTCCCCTCTCTGTGCCTGTCCAAAGAGGAGATTGTCTCCTTCACCCAGGAATATGATTCTTTTTTAATTCATTGTTTAACAAAATGCACTCCACTGACAGATGGGAGATTTAGGTTATATCTGCCTAATAAAGCCTGAAAAAGCCACAGACATTAAACATCATTCATCAGATTTTGGCATAATGACAATGGGCATTGCAGTGAATTATGGAGCTAACAGATAGTTACCTGCATCTTCTCTGTGCTCACAATGCTTGTGAAAATACTTCAGAGCAAATCTTTCCGTGATACATGTTGATGTTTTTAGATCTTGTCAGAAGAGGGATTTTAACCAGGCAGCTCCATTACCTGTCATTTCATCTTTGATACATTTTTCTATCTGCCCAAGGGACTGCTGAATAGATGTGATCCTGTAGGCAGCCTGTAAAGCCATGCCAGGCACAGAGGAAAACATGTGTCTCAGGTCCATGAGTGCTTTTTTGTGGAACAGCGTATAGAAAAGGAAGTCGGACAGATTCTTTGAGGAGGTTTTGCCATCAAAAGTAGTAGTTGAAGAAATAAGACAGAACAAACCTGTCACAGACAGGGCTAAAACACAACCACACCAAAATTGTCATTGATTAAAACTAGTCTTCTTGAGATGTAGGCTAGTCTGGCACAAGTAAAGTTCTGCGTGCTGTCATCACAATTATATCATTTCACAAAGCGTGATTAGCAAGTTCTGCTTTAATAAACAATCTACAGTTTGCTTTGTCTGAAAAAAGTAATATCTTGTGATTTTCAAATTGCCCTAGTTAACAGAGAGGCTGACCTCACAACAAATTGACACAGTACTTCAGGACTTACTGACTGAGTTGGTTATAAAGAAATGGTGAATAAGGAGGAAAGAAATTCTGAATCTGAAGAGATCCCCAAACACGATGCTTAAAGGAAAACATGGGATCCAAGGTGACATCATCTTCCAAGAAAGCAAAGATGAAGGAAGTTGGGAAGCAACTCCATATCTAGAAAGCAAGATAATATCTTGTCAGCATTTCAGCTGCAAAGAGACCACTAAGGTACTCTTAAGCGTTAGGGCACGTCGGGTACATAAACTTCATTTACTTTGACTCCTACCAAGACATTTGCAACAATGTTGTTTCTATTTCAATTTGTAAATACTTTCTCTCTTTTACTGCAAGGTGCTCTGAATTAAGAGTGCTTTTATGATAATATAGTAATTTAAGATGGCATAAGGGAAATTCTACACAGCTAGTCAGGAAAAATCCCCTAAAGCAGTAGACAAGAGACAAAAGATATTAAACAGAAAGGGGCAAAACATAGGAAATAGAAATGGCAAGGTGGGACTGATAACATATAAGGATGAATTAGGATTTATGGAATTAAATAGACAAATAAAATAAATCTCATTCTAGCACTCAATTAGACAAAATGAAATAAGAATATTGGCAATGATAAATGCAATTAAAGAATCCATTAAAAATAATTACTATAATAATTATTGATTATAGGGATATAGTCAGCTAGATATTCACCCCTCTCTGCTCTGGTTCTTTTGCTTGAGAGTGATTCCTTTTTTCCCTGCACTCCTTTCTTTTCCCACCTGTGTGTTTCTGTCATTTTTGACTGAAAAGCCTTTGGGACAGAAGCCATGTTCCACATTCTGACTGAAATCCCCAGGCTATGTTAGAGTAACGTAAAATTAATAATCCCACCAAATTTAATAAAAAAGTTTGTTACCTCTGTAGAAACATTAATTAAAAGGGCACTTCAATTATAAAAGAGAAGGAACTGATTATCCTGATTCCTTAGCTGTTGAGACAGATGTTGCCTTGTCTTTCAATAAAGCCAGAATTCCACTTCCTTTGCTTGAGAAGTGACTAGCTCTGGATTCACCCAAAGGATGGCCTTTTCATAAGAGAGTACATGTAGGAAGCCTAGAAGTAAGGTCACAAATTTCCTGTGTTTGTGCTTTCTGTCTAAGATACAGAAAGGCCGGATGAGGTTGCAGAGGTCTCCATACTGTATCCTTGCAGTACCACGGAAGGCGTTGGAGCAAGGGGCTGGATTTACTGATCTGTGCAGTATTGCAGTCTTGCATCTGCCATGTTTGCAGGCTCCCAAATGAGAATGAACTGGCCAGGAAGTTTTGTAAGGGAGGGAATAGAAGCAGGATAATTTGGCCAACAGAACTGTATTCATGTTCTGAATTACATTTTTATGTGTGTGAAAAGACATAAAAGAATTACTGCTCCATTACATCAGCTGGGTAACATTTTCAACCCAACATTATCCATTCAATATTTAAAAAAAAAAGCTGCTCAAAAATTTTGGAGGAAAAAACATCCAAATCCTAGAGAACTGGAGAACAATAAAGACCAAAATATTTAGAGTAAAGCATTCTGACATTAGCTCCTCCACCAGCTCGCTCCCTGATACGCTGCCGGTCACCAACAAAGTAGAGGCTGGTTGCAGAATAGTGAATCTCCAGCTTACTGAACAAGTTTCGTTTGGAAAAACAGGCAATTTTGAGCCACCAACGCACCCAAAAAATTCAGGATATTTTCTCCTGATGACTAACTTAATGATGAAGATTTTATCCTTGTTTTCAGTGCTCATCCAGTTCCCAGATCTATAAAACAAAAGGACGTCATCATCAAGTTTCCAAGTTTATCTGAAACTTCATTGTGGAAGGGATCCCAACAGGCCAATCTAGTTCATTCCTCCCTGTAATTACAGCATCCATTCTCTTTGGCTTTCCTGACACATCTAAGTATACTTAAAATCCCTGCATGATGGAAACTCCACTGTCTCTTTAGGCAAGTAATTTCAGTGTTTTCTTTATCTCAGAAGCTGGAACTTTCCTTTGCTTGCTTTCTTGAAAATGTTTGGATGCACCTCCTCAATCCTTTCTTCTTCACACTTAAGAGTACTTTTTTTTTCCCTTTCCATTTCAGGCATAAATTATGTTTTTTAGAGCTTTAATGTCTCTGGACTGCTCAAATTATTAAAGTGAGAAGTTTCAAACTGAGCGGAATGTTCTAGCCGAGGCCTTATCAGTGCTGAGTACAGCAGGAGGATTACTTTATGAGTCTGCAGGCTGTTTATGTTGTTTGTGTAGCCCAATGTACTGTTTAAAGGGCTTTGCAATAACATGAAATTTTTTAATTGTAGAAGGTATGTGTCCTTCTATAGCTTCAGATCCTTTTCTCAAGAGCCACAAGCTAAGGAGTTGTTCCATCAGCTTTTTATATGTAAGATACCATTTCAAATGAAATGTACCATGTGGGAACTGTCCCTTGGTTTTTATTTGGAGTTTTCTGTATCATTTAAGCATCATGTCTTCTGCAGATTTCTTAAATTTAATCCCTGTTTTGTATTCTGTGTCATTAATGAAAATATCAAATGGGAAAAGATGCAGGACAGACTCGTGCAGGTACCATATAATACTAGCCTTGCATCCTAATAATGAACAATTTGCAATATTGTAAAACAGTGGAATTGGCAATACATTTCATGTGGATTTAAGAAAAATATAGAACCCTCATGTCCCTAGAAAGGGCACCAAGAACATAAAATGTCCAACTTCCTTCTTTTCTTTGCTTTCATAGCTTTTAAACAGTGGACCAATTCCCACAGTCTTCAGCTGCCTGTTTCAGGACTCTTCCACAAAACTTATCATTGGAATAGTCATTGCACATGAGCTCACTGATAGCAGTTATTCATTAGTCAATCCATCAAACTGATACACTTTAGGGGGATCTTTCAGCATTTCAATATCTTCTTTCAGACAACATCCTTAAGATGAATAGGGATATGCTTTTAAAACTGTTGAGAATGCTCTACTAATCCTATCTAAATATCTAACCCTCTTATTCCCTACCTTTGTGATGCTAAAATTGTTTAGAATCTCCACAAAGAGCTACTGTTGCACAACCTTGACATGTGCATGTTTTACAGAGCTTGCAGGCAGATAAAACACACCTTTGTATCACTGAAAATGATGAAGGTATGATAACTCCGCTTTTAAGATTATTTGTATTTTTAGACTCCATGTACTGTTTTCAGTCTTCCTTGCAGTACATTACTACGAGTAATGTTGTAGAACTGTCTTTCCTGGATAAGAAAGCCTTTTCTGGTCAAGCATTTTGAGTGTCTCTTGCTTTATTTGAGAGTTACTTACAAGTCTAGGTGTGAAACCATTGAATTTGTAACTTCGGTTTTCATTACTACCTTCTGCATCCTTGATCAAAGCATGCCCTGCTCATACTTGCCCATTAATATTCTCTGTATTAAACATTTAGAAAACTGTTGGAGTGTATCCTGCCCATATTCAATAAAGAAAGCAATTAAATATGAAATTTGACATACTTCCTCCTATTTTCACAAGTTAAGCTATAGTGCTATATTTCCACATATATCCTTTTAATAACAGTAGTTAAAATGGTGAGTTTTCTTTTTCCTTTTCCCCAAGCAGTTAACCAAAACCAGCTTCCCACCTAGACAGAGTGCAGAATTTGCAGTTAAACTGCAGCTGTGTCTCATATGGGTGAGCTCCAGAGATGTTATGAGGGATTTGAACCCCGGAAGGAGTCAGGCACAGAAGGAGAAGGATCTATCTCAAGTCATTTTCTGCCTTCTTAGTTGTTAGAAAATCATAGAAAAAATATAAAACATATTCCATTTAGGTTTCTATCTTGTTTTTTATCTGTGCTCTTTTTTTTTTTTTTTAATTGAAGAATTTTAGATGTTATTTTTAGTGGTTTTGAAAAAGAGGACAGAAAATGACACGCAAGTATGTTAACATATAATTTTTGTTCACCATATAGATTATATGTGCTTTATAAAATAAAAGACTTTTCAAACAATATGCAACAATTGCCAGCAGAACTCTAACATAAAGCAATCAAGAATAGACAGAGAGATCACCCCTTTGAGGGTGCATCACTTAGAATGGTTGGCTTTGTGAAGTTTTACTGTAAAATATTTATCATCATAGAAACTAGTGATAGAAAAAGGCTCCTTTCCACCCCTTTCCTCTCCCATGCCAGCCAGTAGAATTCTTTAATGAACACATAACACCACTTTGCTTGTTTGCTTGTAACAGGAGCAAAGAACTGATCTCCCTGAAGTGCACTCATGGCCACTAACACCACCCACCCCTACCATCACAAATTTTGCACTGGTTTCAACCTTCTTTCCTTATTTGTCTTCCATTTAAGTATGCCAAATGCCTCATTTCCCATAACTGAAATATAGCCCAAGGAATTAATTTGGGGGAAATAAAGGGAAATAAATGTCAATGATGTCAGAATCAGATATTTTATTTTTTTAAATTTGTTTAATATAGATCATAGACTACTCATGAAAGATTCATAGGTGGCTTTCTGACCCTGGAGGTCACTGATATTTAAGACATCCCAGCATAACCCTGTTGACCTCTATATTCTCTCAGTGCCTGTTAAGGTATTGGAGATGTGTGATGTTCTGCTTTTTTGACACCTACAACTTCTTGGGCATTTATCTCGCATGTAAGTCTAAGTAACACCAGAAGAAGAATAATTTCACCAGCCTCAGAGTGGAGCAAAATCAGATCCAGCACTCAGGCTGCCTCCAACCCTCATCCAGAATATGGATGGAAAACACACACACACAAAAAAAAGGCAATAAAATCGATATGCCATGACATGAATGGCTGTAGGAACTTGATGTAGGACTTTCTTATGCCCAGGCTATTCCACTTGAATGGTCATGTGCTGAGGATTAAATAAATATTCAGCTGACAGTAAGTATGTTTATGTAGTGTTACATTTGGCCCACTTACCAGGTGCTGTAGAAATAGTTTAGTCTCTGCTCCAGTGACCCACTTGGTATAATATTGTGAGGTTTGTGCATGAACAGGGCCTTTGGCCCCTTTCTGGTGACTATTCAGGAAAAAAAATAAGCAGAATTTTTTAGGAAAAATACAAAATCACAAAACCCCACTTTCTGGCTCCCAAAATAGCTAAGCATTTCTCACAAAGTTGGTTTCTCACAGAATTATTTGAGTGTCTGTAACCTCACATTTAGGGAGTATTTCAGAAAGATGGGAGAAAGCTTCCTAAATCAAGAAGGTTGGACAAAAGAAGGGGTAAGGAGACATTTCAACATCTAATAATTATCTAAGAAACCTGGTCCTCTTCCCAGTTGTCTGCATGCTTACAGGACTGGAAATTACCTTAGTAAGTCAGGTAGTCCACTTCCAGGTATGTAGGGATATCAATGATTTGCTGCTTGGGAGAAGGGATTATAGAACTTAATTAGAGCTGATGGTTTATGGCAGGACTTGGCTGCTCATACTGTACTCCCTGTAGGTGAGAGGCCCCAGCACTGGACTGAGAAGGCAATGGAGGGCAAGTAAGGTTGAATTGTGTCAAGTAAGGCTGAATTATCAGCTGTTATTATTGTCAATCAGCTGAACATGTTCCATGTTAGCCATTCCAACAATATCCTTTCAAAATCAACTAAGCTTCTGTACTCTCAGTTTTGGTCTCAGAAATTTTCCCATGCATATGTAGAAATCCGAGAAACTGCATTTACTTTGTGTTAGTCACTTTAAAGTAATGGGGTACCTCAAATTAGATGCTGTTGAGTTGCAATGCCTAAATCCTCTCAAGAGTCTAGCCCTGTCTTTTTGAAACTTTTACTACCAAATAATGTAGAAATTTAGCACAAAACTGCATCTCTTACAAGGCAGACTGGTTCTCTCTGGATTTGTCTGCCTTATTCCAGCATGAAAATCCCACAGGGAGAAGATTTTCATAAACTATTTCAGAAGCCTGAACAAAAAGCAATACATAATAGCAAAAGGTTAAAAAAGAACCAAACCAAAAAAACCCCCAAAAAACTAAAACAAACAAACAAACAAACAAAAAAAAAAGCAAGGCAGAATAACTATCTCATTAAGATATTATTTAAGACAAGGATTGACAAAGTGGAAGAAAACTGGTGTTCTGAGACAACAGAATAATATATGATGAGAGCAAAGGGCCAGGAGGCTGTCTTTGGAAGTGCTGAAGTTTCCAGGATGCAAGTTTGAAAGGCATTGGAGTGCTGGACAATGACTGTCTTTCCTGCTATTAATGTAAAGCATCTTTGGAAGAGAAAAATAAAATGGGAGCAGTAAGAGAAAGCAGGATTGAAAATTTTCCAGGATCAGTGAATTTGTAATCCATTTGCATGAAATTAGTTACTGCCCCACTCTCCCAGAGAGGGTTTGCACCTCAGAGACTCCTCTGAGCTCCTGCCAGCACATATGGGGGGACAGACCCTTCCACACAGCAGAATTGCCTCCCAGCCAGCAATGCAGCTGTTTGCTGGTTAACAGCTGTCTGTGGAACAATATGGATGTTATTATTAATTAATTACAAATTCAGTAGATGACTTCCAAACAGAGTACAATAGTCTATGAAAATGCTGAGCAGTCCCAGATCCATAACAGACAAGTTTGGAGCCTCACTGAGTGCACATTGACAGCAAGCTGTTGCCAATCATTTTCTGAGCACAGATTTTTTTCTAAAGACATGCTATAGTTTTGCTCAGACCAAATTTCTGCAGCTTGCTTGGCAATATATAATACAGGAGACCTGTATTTAAAAAAAACCAGGATGTTTAGTATTAATTGCTTATTTTTTCCCATAAATCCTGTTATCAAACCAATCATAGTTCATTTGGGAAATTAGCATCCCTTCGCTTCTTTCAAATAAGCACCATGTTTCAGACAGCTTGGAACAGAGTTGTATATGGTACTCAGAATGATTTGCACCATTGATCAGTGCTGAAAACACTGGTTTATGTTCTGGTGGGGTTGTTTTGTGATGAGTGCCTTACATTCACCTTCACCTTGACAATGGCTCAACCCTTTGATGCAAAGAAGGTGGTTGGGAACAGAAATCACCTTTACACTTTAGATAAATTTTTCACCTAGCCAATGAATAAAAGTTATGACAAATTTCCCAGTAAATTAGTACCCAGAGACCTTCAGTGCAGAAGTACAGGAAGATTTGAATTGCACAAAACATGGTTGCACTTCTAGCAAAAAAAAAAATAAAAAATCTTCCTTTCTCTTTGGAATACTTGCTCTGTGACAGATCAAAATTGGAAATGGTCTCAGAAGTTTGCTACCATTGAAGGGACACTGCCAAGGGCACATTGCCTCTCTGACTATGCAGAACCTTTGAGAGTTATTGAGCCCCTTAGATAGGCACAAACCCAGATAAGTAGCTGTAGACCTCAGTCAGTCTATGCCCCTTGACTATTCTGTGCAGGCATATATGTCTTCCAGGGATTAGAAGTTCCCAGTAAAAAATTAAACCAGTACCTCTTGCATTGAGCCAGGTGGAGGAAGAAATATAAAAGCATCCAGCTGGCTGATTTCTAAAAAGCTTTGGGACCATTCAGTCAATTTTCACTTTTAAAAGTGTTTACATGCAGCTGGACACTTTTCTCAAGTATCCTGTGTCCCCTTATAGCTGTGTGAATACACTTGTAGGTCAAAAAGAAATGTGAGTAGTTTAGAGGACACTTCAAAGTTTAAAGGTCAATCTAGCATACCCATCTGTTTCTTCCATTAGGTGATACTGCCCTTGGGATTCTCACCTTTAAAAGTCATATTTTTGGCTGGCAGGGAGAAAACCTGTGCATACAATGTAGAGCATAAGAGTCTGTAAGTTACCTGGGGAATTTTGCTCCTGGAACAAGCAGGGATTATAGAAGATGTGACATTGATCTGTGTCATCTGGGCAGAGAGGAAGAATCAATAAGGTTTTGCCATGTCTCACTACTTTGTACATCCTGGCAGCTGCAGTCTGGAGTATCCTGGACTCCCTAGGGCAGTGTCAGGTTCTGCTGTGTCCTCTCAGAGAAAAAATGCTATTCTTAGAAAAATACAATCCAAATCAGGGGGGGCAAAGACACCACAAATTTGCTCTGATTTAATTCATGTTGAGTTACTACTTTGAGTTAGTAAACAGGTTTTTTGGTGGGAGCTTTGTAAGCGAGCAGGTGAAAGAATGTATGGGGTCAAACATGATCATTACAATTCTCTGTTCTAAGAGGAAAAAATAGAAGGAGAGAAAAAAGGAAGAAGAAAATTAACAGGAAATAGAAAAATTCCTCCTCTTGAGGTAGTTTAATTTAGTCCTTCTAAAAAAAAAAAAAAGAGGGAGAACAAAAAGAAAAAGCCCAGAGCAAATAGCCTACCATTGACTTGAAAAGACAGCAAAGAACCTCCATATGGATATAATATCACATAATTGCTGGGGCAACAATTAATGATTCTTTATGCAATACTTCAAAACCTTTTTATAATTAAAAACATTTCCTTGTGAAAGCTATTCTGTTTTTCCCTTGCAAATGATTTGGCTTCTCTGTGGCCTTTAGAGAAAGCCATAAATCCGATTTGTTTTCATCTGGCAACAAAAAGGAGCTGCAAAACAGAAAACCTTCCTTCTGTGAGGATGGGAAGGTTGCTTCTGGATAAGTGTTAACAGGAAGAAACAGTATAAATGCTAAAAAAACCACCCCAAATACAGCAAAGATTACCATTGATTCCAACGGAGTTTAGTTCAGGATCCTAATGCAATCAAACTCTGCTAACCTTGGACTCGGAGTTCCTACTCAAACCCCAGCAAAGGCTCCATTCACATGCACTGTAAATGCTGTGAATGTGAATTTCTTCCAATGCTCCCTCCCATGTGTAATGTGTTCCTGCCTCCTAGAAGCACACAAACCTGCCTCCAGGAGCTGTAGCAGTTTGGCTTGTAATCAGAGATATTTCCCAGCACCAGGTATGAAGCATTCCAAAACCTAAACTCCCACTAATGTTGAGAGATCAGTATGCTAGGAAACATGTGATTAGGGGAATCCAGACGGATGTATGTTATCCCACACCATCTGGATTGTGCTTTGACCTACCCAAGAATGACATTATACTCATAGTGGCACAAAGTGAAATTCCTCTCAGCTGATCAAGACAGTGTCCTAAAAGGAGTTAGGGGATTTCAGTGTCAGAGGGGACAGTGTATAGGTCATGATCACCACTGTGCAGTCCTCCCATTTGGATAGAGAGGAATCCACATTTTATGACTCAAAAAGTGTCAGTTGCAGAAGGAAGAGCACCACCAGTACATCACAGGTGATCCAAACATTGCAGTACTGGGACACAGCAGAGACGGATCTGCAGGTGGCTGCCACGTGCCTGTGTTCTCAAGACTGAAGGGCCAAAATCTCCCTTCTTTAGAAGAGCTACTGCCCCTTTCCAAGATGGAGAAAAAGACAAGGACTGTACTCCTCACTGTAAAAAGACTCCAATAAATATAGAATTGTCTTAGCTCATCCTTATATTGTTTTTCCTTGATTTTCCTATGCTCATTTCAGTGATAAGGGGAGTAGCAAGGTGAGCTGTCAGAGCACTGCAGGCATCAGCACGCCACACTGCCCATGGCTCTGTCAGGGACTATATGAAAACATCTGGAACAGCCTACCAGCTGCTCTGAATTGTGTCTGGGAACAAAGATCACTAGAAAATCACCAACAGTCTCCTTTGCTGACCTTTGTGAGGTGCTAAAGATGGGAAAGAATATGGCTTTTAATTTTCAGCATAACTTAAGAGTGTGGAAAATCTGAAAAGGCACAAAATCAGGGTGATACAGGACTGAAATACAATGCTAAGATGTCAGCTGTTTTCCTGGTATGTGGTTAACAGGCCAAGACAGCCTTCATTTAAATGTTGTTGGAAAGCAGCTTTGCAGAGTAGGACCTGGAGATCCTGGTGAACAACATGCTGTCCATGAGCCAGCAGTGTGCCCTTGTGGCCAAGAAGGCCAATGGCATCCTGGGATGCATCTGGAAGAGCACTGACAGCAGGTCGAAGGAGGAGGTGATTCTGCCCCTCTCCTCAGCCTCTGAGGCCGCATCTGGAGTGCTCTGCCTGGTTCTGGGCTCCTCAGTACAAGAGAGGCATGGAGCTCCTGGAGTGGGTCCACTGAAGGGCTGTGAAGATTATTAAGGGACAGGAGCATCATATGAGGAAAGGCTGAGGGAGCTGGGCCTATTCTGCCTCGAGATGACCAAGAGAGGACCTTACCAATGTAAATAAGTATCTGAAGGGAGGGTGTCAGGAAGATGGAGCCAGAGTCTTCTCGATGGTGCTAAGCAATAGGACAAGAGGCAATGGGCAGAAAGTGATGTCCAGAAAATTCCACCTGAATATGAGGAAGAACCTCTTTACTGTGCAGGTGATCCAGAGAGGTTGTGGAGTTTTCCTCTCTGGAGATATTCAAGAACTGCAGCCATGACTGAACTGTGGCTATTGATGACTACAGGCTGTTCAGAAGAGATAGAAGAGGAAGGAGAAGGCTTGCCCTCTGCATCAAGAGGTGGATTGACTGTGGAGTTGTCTCCAAAGAACAGCCATGAGCAGATTGAAAGCCTGTGGGAAAGAATCAGAGACCAAGGCAACAAAGGGAACCTAGTTGTCGATACCTACTACAGGCCACCTGACCGAGAGGAGCCAAGTGGCAAATCTGGCAAATCCTTCTTGCTCCATCTGTAGAGCTGCAGTAGTCATGCAACCCTTGAATTTGCAGTCTTGAGGGATATGGGTCAGATAAGGAGTAAAGTTAGGCTACTGACCTTTAGGAAAGCAAACTTAATAAGGATATATTCAGTGGGATCCCCTGGGACACTGCCCTCAGGGACAAGGGAGCAGAAACAGAGCTGGCAGGTCTTTAAGAAAGTCTTTCATCACAAGAGCTAGCAATCCCCAGAAGCAAAAAATTGGTCAAGGAAGGCGAGAGAGGAGGAAACTGTTAGTCAAACTGAAGGGAAAGCAAATTAAATGGAAACAAGACAGATAATCTGGGAAGAGTAGAGGGATGAAGTTCAGTTGTGTAGGGATAAAGTGAGCAAGGCCAAGAAGAAGCTTGAATTGAACTTGGCAAGGGATGCCAAGGAGAGCTTCTATAAGTATGTTAACAAGAAAAGGAAGGTCAAAGAAGGTGCATCCCCTCCAAATCCAAAAGTTCTGGGAAACTGGTTAACAATGCATGAGGAGAAGGACGATGTACTCAACAACTTTTTTGCCTCAGTCTTCAACGGCAACCTCTTTTCCCACACTTCTCAAGTGGATGGATGGCAGGATGGAGACTGGGGCAGCAAAGTGCTTCTCACTGTAAGAGAAGATCAGATTTGTGACCGCCTGAGGAAACTGAAGTCTATAAGTCTATGGGACCCAGTGGAAAGCATCCCAAAGTCCTGAGGGAGCTGGCTCATGTAGTTGCCAAGCTACTTGTCATGATATCTGAAAAGTTGTGGCACTGAGGTGAAGTGCCAGGCAACTGGAAAAGGAGTGACACTATACCCATGTTTAAAAGGGCGAGAAAAGAGGACCCTGGGAACTATCAACATATCAGCCTCACCTCTGTGCCTGGGAAGAGCATGTAACAGATACTCCTAGAAGCTGTACTAAGGCACATGGAGAACAGGGAGGTGATTCAGGATAGCCAGCACAGCTTCACCAAGGAAAAATTCTGCCTGACAAACCTGGTGGCCTTCTATGATGGAGTGACTACATCTGTGGACAGTTGAAGGGCTACAGATGTCATTTATCTGGACTTATGTAAAGCCTTTGATACAGTCCTCTACAACATCCTTCTCTCTAAAGTGGAGTGATATAGATTCAATGGGTGGACTGTTAGGTGGATAAGGAGTTGGTCCTCAAGTTGCATCCAGAGGATCATGGCCAACAGCTTGGAATCCCAATGGGTATCACTGGCATGGGGCGGAGCACCTCTGTAATGAGGAAAGTTTGAGAGAATCAGTTTGGAAAAGAGAAGGCTCTGGGTGACCTAATTGTGGCCCTGGAGTACCTTAAAAGAGCCTACAAAAAAGATGGCAAGAGACTTCTTACAAGGGCATTTAGTGATAGGACAAGGGGGAATGGGTTTAAACTGAAAGTAGATTTAATAGGATATTAGGAAGAAATTCTTTACTGTGAGGGTGGTGAGGCACTGGAACAGGTTGCCCAAAGAAGTTGTGGATGCTCCATCCCTGGAAGTGCTGGCCAGGTTGGATGGGACTTTGAGCAACCTATTCTAGTGGAAGGTGTCCCTGCCCACAGCAATGGGGTTGGAACTAGATGAACTTTAAGGTCCCTTTCAACATAAGGTTCTATGATGACCCACTGTGGTCCCTTCCAACTTTACCTATTCTGTGATTCTGTATTTTAATCTCTTTGGATTTGATATCATTGTGTCCCAAAGATGTATTTTTCTCTAACTTGGAAAAATACTGTTTTTTCCAGCTGTGGTACTATTGCGTTGACTGTAGTGTCTTTGAAAACATTGAAAAACAGGTATCATATTTAAAAAAGAGTAGAAAGATGCCACATTAAATGTTCACAAGGTTATGGTAATTAAAGAGAGAATTTTAAATCATGCCAGGTGTTAAGTCACACCTGTGTATTCAGAGCTTTGGAAGAGAGGAGTAGGGAGTTAAACACAACGCCTATAAGTGCAATCCCTTATGTGGATATACTCCAGGTTTAGATATTTTGGAAGTAGAAAGAACAGAATTGAGATTAAAGAGCATCTGCAGAAGACTCACATTGAAACTCAGCAGCTTTCTTATGGATTTTGGATCACAAATACAAACTTGTGTCAAGTGAAATCCTTGGCTGAGGTTGTTTCAACAGGATCTGAAGAATCATGGACTGTGATGTATGAACAAAGAAATAGATTACAGACTCACAACAGTAATTGCCAAGGCCTCCGGTTACCATTCTCCATGTTTTGATGTATTCTGTAGATTTATAATGGCCAAGGGCCTGATTCCTATTTGCATCACCCAAGAGTATAAAGTGAAATAACAGCAGAATAAAGGGACATGAATGTGAGTGAGAATCTGGCCAAATACCTGTATCTTTTGAAGTTTTGGCTGGCACCCAGAAATAATCTTGAGATTGAATCTTCCTGGTTATTATCAAGTTGCTGTAACCCAGATGTGCTTGAACAAGGGCACAAGCCTCCAGTGGGAGGAAGGACAGTCCCCAAAGAGGTGACAAACCTAGCAGGAATTTATTGATTATGTTGGTGTTCAGCTGGCAAGCCAGAGAGATGGGGGTTTGTAGGAGGCATGAGGGTGATCAGAAACAATATGGGGCTGTGCTGCTTGTACTGGTCTTCATCTCCCTTACAAGAAATAAAAGGGGATCTGAAAAACTGATCAAACATTCACATTTTTCCCTGGGACAGTTGGCCTTCTGAAAGTACTGGAATCAAGTTGTATCACATAACAAATTTATCAAAAAAGACTATTACAAAAGCCACTATAAGAGGTACAGTGAAGCTTTCCCCACATCTGTGAAATGCTTCCAAACCAAATTGCTACATACTATCCTATGCAATGGCCTTTACAATTGCCTGTTGAAGTGTTGATTTTTTCCCCTATCTCTCCTAATGACTACAAAACTGAGTCTTTCAATCTCAAACAGTAGCTGCACATGGATAGCCTTGCCTACTCATCTCAGAAAAGCAGAATATTTTCTTCAAGGTAAAATTTTTATGAGTTAAAATTAACTCTGAGGTCATAGCTCTAATTGATAAGGTTCACATTACCCTTTGACAGGACCAGACAAATGCAGAAGATTTATATGCTCTGCCTGACTTGTGTTTTAGATCTGAAGAAGGGCCTGCATTTAGGAAAAAATACTTTTCCAATTATATCCAATGTGGTGATGAAAGATCTAGCTCTCTGTACAAACTTTCATTTGAATCCTTAGGTCACCACAGCAAACTGGGGATTGAGTACACCCTCAGTAAATTTACAGTTGACACCAGGTTGGGTGGGAGTGCTGATCTGCTTGAGGATAGGAAAGCTCCAGAGAGAGACCTGGACAGACTTGATCAGTGGGGTAAGGACAATGGTATGAGGTTCAAAAAGGTGAAGTTACAGACCATGAGCAAGCCCATGGAGCACTAGAGGCTGGGGAGGAGTGGCTTGAGAGCTGTTTGGCAGAAAGGGACTTGGGGCTGATGGTTAACAGCTGACTGAATATGAGCCAGCAATGTGGCCAAGAAGGCCAATGAGATCTTGCCCTCTATCAAGAAAAGTAGAGCCAGCTGGACTAGGGAAGTGATTGTACCCTTGTACTCAGCATTGGTGAGTCTGCACCTCGAATGCTGAGTCCAGTTCTGGGTCCCTGACTTCAAAAAGGGCATTGAGGTGCTGGACCATACCCAGAGAAGGGCAACAAGGTTCATGAAAGGTCTAGAAAACATATCCTATGAGGAACAGCTGAGGGAGCTGGGTTTGTTTAGCCTAGAGAAGAGAAGGCTCTGAGGGGACCTCATCACTCTACAAATACCTGAAAGGAGGCTGTAGTGAGGTGGGAGCTGGTCTCTTCTGCTGTGCCTGCAGTGAGAGGACCAGAGGAAATGGCCTTAATCTAAGACAGGGGAGATTCAGATTAGATATTAGAAAAATTCTTTCACGAAGGTGGTAAAGCACTGGAACAGGGTGCCCAGGGAGGTGGTAGAGTCATTACCCCCAGAGGTGTTCAGGAGGCATCTGGATCTGGCACTGGGTGATATGGTTTAGTGGTTTAGGGGTTTCAGCGGTGGTGCTGGGTGGACTGGATGATCTTGTAGTTCTCTTCAAAGCTTGATGATTCGGTGTAAGGAAGATCTTTATTAATGCTCTTGAATAATGTCTGTTTTTCTGGGAAGGAGTGCTGTAAGTCTTTCAAAAAAATCTGCGTGACTTCTGCTAGGATATCTTAAACACTTCAAGTCAGTTTTTTCCTGTTATGCAACATTTGAAGATCACTTTCTGCTGCCTTCATCACATTCAGAGAGACTACAAGATGACACAGTTCTCTTTCCACTCTTGACGTCTCAGGACAGAGACAGGAGGTGACCTTTCAAGAGCTGAACCATGTCTGGATGTCTTGACTTGTCTGGATCAGAGTCCCAGCCCCACTTGGACACTGTACACAAGACCAATAGCACCAAACATCAGCCTACGTATGTACACCAAAACTCACTGAAAATCAATTTATCACTTAGTTAGCAACAAGTAAGAAAAACAGTGACCGTAACTATTTTTCAGGGAAAAACCCCTCTGGTTGATAAAGAATTTGTTTGTTCTCCTTACATCTATTCCTACGAGTGTTTACTTCTGCTGTCATTTGCCATGGTAATACAGGCTATAACATGCAGCACTTCTCATTAAGGACTGTGTTTCCAATTAGTCCATTTTCTCTTTGTGCCCAGATAACTCTTTAATGATAAATTAATCTCAGTGGTACCTGTAGGGAAGCAAGTATATAAATGTCTATGGACTACATCAACCTTAATCCAATAAAAAGGACCTTCATGCATATCAGGACCATGTCAGTGATCATAATATTCTTTAATCTCACGTTGAAGGAGAGCATACAGTGGCCACAATGCTTAGGTTTTCTTCAAACTAAAGGAAAAATTATTACATGTGTTCATGGATGACCATAAGAGATTGATGAGAATTCACAGCACTAGCTGTAATGACTCCCAGTGTTCAGAAAAACTAAGTCATAGCTTTTGATCAGCAAAGGACAGACCTTATACCTTAAAATGGTGAGTTTCTGGGACACTTTCCATGGACTGCAGTAAAAAAGCACTGACTTGAAGGGAATATTGCCCTGTTGTTAGGAAACTGGCCTGACACTCAGTGGACCTTACATAATGAAAGACTGGGAAAAAAACTCCTCTTATAGTTTGAGTAAGTGAGTATATCAAGGGTAGGTGAGTATCTCGGGTGGTATTTTGGGATTGCTATTAGAGCATGACACGTAGCACCAAATGATTTCTCATACTCTACAAAAGTATGGCTATGACTTCTCCAAGTGTACTGCAGTGCAGAGGGTGTACTGCATGGTATCCTAGAGGCTGTGTAACACCAGCTCCAAAGGGGAAAACCCACATCATGTTCTTGCTGTCTTTGTCCTAGCAAAAATCTATAAAGAGAAAGCAGAGGGAAATCATATTGACAGTTCAACAACTTCCACAATTAAGCAAATATTAATAAGGTAAATATGCATAGATGATATTTTCAAAAACGATTTCTTCATTTACATTAAAACATTTTTTCATATAGAAACAGATGAAACTATGAAAGATGGAATATATAAAACAGGGTTTCTTTTTTGAAAATCCTGAGGGTCTAAATGAAAGCCCTCTTTAGTCTGTGGCAATATCCTCACCGAATGCAGTGTTTACTCTTATAGATTTTGTTTTGTGGGTTGTTTTCACATGGACTTCTGGTTTGACCAGCTATACTTTATAAAAAACTATTTGTTGACTGTGAATATCACTGGGATGGTAGACAACTGAGTGTATATTCATATTCTATTTTTATGAGTCAGGGGACCATTTGAAAAATTCAAACATTCATAACTAACAGAGAAATCCAGATTTGGGTTTTGATCATGGCCAGGTCTTGTTTACAGGGAGCTATCACATACAGAGAGCTGGACTCTGTTCTCCTCTTCAGAGAAGGAAAAGTGCAGGACTTCTCACTTTTGCTTTAAGATAAGATCCATATTCCCAGCAAGAGTTAAATGGGTACTTATTGCAAGTTTAACAACCAGCAAAGAAGACACAGAACTTCCATGTTTCTGGCAAATATTTATGTCTAAATTACCTTATAAGATACTAAAAAAATTATCTTTCAAGGTGACAGAACCTATATTTTGATTTTCAAACTAACTACTGGAATGCCCCATCTGCCTTAGCATTATCTAGAAAGCTGGGCACATTCTTGCATGACAGAAGGAAGCAAATGAATGAATGAAAAATTGCCTAAAATAGCTTTATTTTCACTCAGTCTTTACCTCCTCTGTTTTGAAGTGCTTAGTAATGAATAAAAGCAGAATTAAAACTTTGCTTCATAATTAACATAGGATCATAGAGAATGGGAATCTTCAGGAGTCATCTGCCCAAGACAAGCTTATACTATCAGACTTTTCTTACTAGTAGAATATAACTCCTAAGATGTAACCAGCACCTTGTGTATTGTATTTTAAATTGTTTATAACTTGTCTCCTGCACAGTCATAAAGAATAAATTAGTCCCTTTCCCTTGGAAGCAAGCTTCTAAAACTTGTCCTTCCTTGTCCCTCCTTGTGCTTAATCTTATCTTCTTTAGCTAGATAACCTTAGTTCTGTTTATCCTTCCTCATGGAATAAATTTAACCCTGCCAGAGAAATACCTTGTTATTGTTCCTTTGAATTTTGCCCTATCATTTGCTTGATCATTTCTGCAGCTTGTCAAGATCATTTTGAACTTCAGCCCTGTCCTCCAGTGTATCAGTAGACTCCACTTACAAATTAATAACCATACACAATATTTAGTCACAGCTATAGAAATGAAAAATATGAACAGGATCAGATCTAGAGGAAAAATCTCCTGAATATTCAATAGTCTTCTTTTTTTTTTTTTTTGTAACAGTCAACCGTGGATAAAAGCTCTTTGAAGGTGTCTCATACAAGTCCCATAAAAATCATATCCTCTCAGTTACTAACGGAAATGATGTTTGAAAGAGTTTTGGATCCCTCTTACTACTTTTCCCCTGTTCCTGCAATCTGCTTCGTATCACATAAAAATGTGACTTTTTTGACATGAAACTTTATTGACACAGATATGCTGGATAATAGTAATTTCTTTGAGCATTTGTACATCCGTGTCTGATATTTATCAGATTTTGAGATTTTTCAAGTGTTCTCAGCTTGTTTGACTGTGAAATTCTTTCTCCAAGAAATGAAGTTAGACTAGTACGTTCCCTCTTGATTTTTCATTTTGCTTTTAAGTTCCATTTGAAAAAAAAAAAATTAGATGCTTTTTCCAAGCCTTCTGCATCCTTCCCAAGCTATCACACGTTCTTCAAGGTCATTAACCATGGCGCAGTGATTACTTCAAACTATTTTTGTAGTATACTGTGTAATAAGAGCAAAACTCAGCCTGGAAGCTTATGTTAAGCTAAGGCTGATTGTGACTCCACATGCTCATTACAAAGTGAACAGGAAACTTTTGAACACCAAATCTGTACAACATGCACTATTTTCCTCTCCATCTGTGACCAAAGGGAAGAAACATCCCTGGTACCTACACCCCATGTCTCTCAGTTCCTTTGAAATGTTGCAGCAAGTGAGCTCTGCCCTCACACATAACTCAGGAGCCAGAGCATTTCTCCTCCAAGTCACTGCTCTCCTTTGCCTAAAAGAAGGTGAACCATTATCCCCCAGTCCACCACAGTGCCCCAGTCCCTAGACTCAGACTCTTCTGAGGTAGATCTGAGAGAATGAATCTTCCTTGAAAATCTCTCAGTTTTATATAAAAAGAATTGATTTACTCAGCCAGAACGATAACAAAGAATAGTTTAGTCTATTGTAGTGATTTATGGCATTCCTCCCCCCAAAATGGGGAAATCCCTGCTTTAAGGTCTGACCACACATTTATTCAAAGGTTGCTTCATGTAATATATACAAATATCCTTGAAATGTGGAAAGATTTTAGAAGTAGTTGTATCATACCCAGCAAAGAAACTCAGGAGACTGGGAGGATAACATGCTCCCCCTTCAGCTCAGCCTTGACAGGAGGTGGGAAAGAGAGGTCAGTGTGCCATCACCAAAGGAAAGTCTTCCTCATCACAGGTGAATATCCCAACCACTGAATGTCAGCACACTATCACCACACATTTTTTAATCCTTTGTTAAAAGTGAGGTCTCCGCATCTATCCATAAGTAGCTTTGAGCAAAAAGCCGTGGACTGAGAGGCACAGCCAGAGAGAGGCACAAGCTATTCAGAGTGCTCCAAATCCAGCAAGGAGGATGAACTGAATCTTTGTCCTTGTCCTCTCTCTTCTTATAGCCAGCAGGTCTCTCTGTGGGCTGCACCATGTTTTGTGGCCCACTCAGAGGCCCTCCCGTGCACACTGCATCCAAACACAGCTACAGATTTTCCCATTACAAATAGATGGCTAAAAATTGGTGTAATCAAACTCAGAGCAGAAGCATGTTCACAACAAAATAACAAAAAATACTTTCAGCCTGGAGTTTAGCCTTTCACATTCATCTTTTATTTTCTGACTTCTCTGGTTCCCTCTCTTTGTGTCTTGAAATAAGCTTTTACTTATGTTTAACCCAGCTCTTAGTTCTGTTGCAGCTTCCACTTCATTTTTTCTCCACAAGAGAAAGTAAAATCATGTTCACAGTGTTCTCCCAGTGTATTAGCAGACCTCCCAATGTTTTTGACTCACATCCCTGATACAGAAGTTTTTCCTAGCAGGCTTGTCCCGCACACATAGTGCTCTCCTATTATTCCTGACGGGTTTGTTCTTTTCTTGCTCCTTATGAATGTCACAAGATCCCAGTGCTCATTTCCTTCATCTGCAGACAGAGGCCAAGGCTGGCTCAGGTGCAGTTCTCTCACAGGGCTTGCCCTTCCTCCCCCTCCAGCCTGATTCATTCAGATGTCACAATCCAATGTTTATGAAACATCGCCATGGCAGTGAGTCAAACGTCACTGACACTGCATCATCAAGTGAATCAGGCCCGAGGAGGATATAAAAAGGGAGAGCTACTATTTATACGCAGACATTACAGTGATCAGCAAAGATGGGAACACACACGGAAGGCAGTCACTAGGTATCATATCCATCACCTTGGGGTATTGTCCAGCAGGCACCAGGAGCAGCAGGAGTGCTCCCCTCCTGCTCACCAGACTCCCCTGCAGCATTTGCTTAGAGAGTTTGTGTGTTCCCAGGAGGGAATGCAGTGAAAAACCAGCTCTGGCACCTCTGCAGAAGGCAGCTGGAGTGGGGACATTCCCACCTGCACTCCCCATGCACTGCAGGCTGTGCCAACCAGCATTGCTCTGCTGTGAGGGTAGAGGCTGCAACTGAGCCTGGGGAGCAAAAAGGGTACCTGTCCATGGGCAGTGTCTGCAGTTTCAGCTTTACAGCTACACATTGGAGCTGCAGAGGTTCCTGCCAAGGTATGCTCTGCCAGAGGGCATTAACTGATGAAAGCAGATATAATGCTACTTTTCACTCTATTATTTGACTTGTGTAAGGCAATGTGATGCTTCTATGACCAGGTTTAGCATATATCCACATGGCAATTTGCTCTGCCTTTCCATCCAATGGATAAATGTGAGTTCTGATGCAGAAGCTGTGGTGCACAACAGTGAGCCTGGTCAGTTGGCCCCAGAGGGACATGAGCTGGAGACCACCTCTGTTCTAGTGCTGTTAGTAATGTTGCCACAGCATGGCAGGACATGGAAACTTTTATTGGTGGGACTGCTTTGTTTCTCAGTTCTTCAGGATTTTTTTCCCCTGTCACAGGACAGGCTTGCAAGAGCAAGTGGACATGCAGTCAGGTAGGGTGCTACCTGAAACCATCCAGGTACAGCTGAACACCTTGCTACAGTAATTCCTTTTACCACCAATATGCACTAGTCAAATCTCCAACCCAAAAAGGGACATCAGTGGAATTTATGTTCCCCCTCCTAACACTGTGGCCTGGGGGTATGTTTCCATGTATACATGAGAGCTTTCCTGTTTGCTGCCCAGCACAAGGAATGCGTCTGGTAGAGACATCCTTCCTGGGAACACTTCAGTGAAGGACATCCTACTTGACCGATTAGACAACAGAGAGCTGTAAACACTGGAAGAGATCTTGATCTTGATGGAGGACTTGCAAGGTCAGCCACAGAGAAGGAAGTGAAGGAACTCACAGGCACTCAGGAGATAAGGGACTTCAGAGTACTCCAAAAAGAAGCAAAAAGTGCACTCTAAAAAGTGGATATGGATATGTAGATGTGTACAGTCCTTGTTTAATGCTTATCTTTTCATAATAAGGAAATTCCTACTGATATCAAACAACTTGGGCCAACAGATTTTATCAGTAAAAATAAAAACTGTATTTAAAACATTTGCATGGGAGTTTCAGCTTTGTACAATAAAACATCAAATTTTCAGTAGGAAGTGAATCCCCCTCAGAAGCTGACAATAAAATGTAAAAGTTTCACTCAACTTCTGAGACTTGGTCACATCTGCAGAGTATCTTCTGCAGCACCTCTGTGTCTCCACAAATCAGCTTGTTCCACGAATAGAAACACAATCTCTCTTTTAGATCTCTTAAGGAAGATAAAAAGAAAGATTTTACTGAGGTTTGTGAGCCTATTTTACCTGGATGTTGTCTCCAGTGTTGATCTCAGCTTTTCAGGCTTTTTTTTCTCCACCAAAATCTGATTTTTTTTTAACATATGATTGTTCAGTTACATCAATTGAATCATCAGCTCTTGCTCTGTTCCCACTTTTCAGCAGCCAGACAGAGGGAGTCCTCTTGTAACTATTGTTTTTCCCTATGTGTTTGCACTCTATGAGGTCTGAGGTCTGAAGCTATCAATTTCAAAATTCACTTGATCTTCTCTAGCTGTTCTGAACCTGGTGCTAGGATGAATCCTCCAAGCTCCCAGAAGGTCTTACTTTTACATCTCTTTCACACTTTTTTTTTCCCCTTATGTGTTTTATAGTTAGTGCCATCTTCCTTTTATTTACCTGGAATAATTTTTCTCAGATATTGAGAAGACCTGCAACTCTAAACCATTTTAACTAATTGTGTAGGTTTTTCTCTTTTTTTCTCATGTAATAAATACTGTGATGATTTCAATGAGGAACCAAGTAAATTCTCAACAGCAAGTTAGTGAATAAGTTACTATACTACAAAAGCAGTGGATATTTTGCCATACTCAATTTCTCAATAAAATTCAGTATTTTTAGAGACTTTGATGAAAACCACAACCATTATCACTTTTTAAACTGAAGGTTTCAGCTTAGCTGCCTATTTCAATTCTCCCAGGTTGGAAAACTGTCTGTATGTCTGCATGTCTGTATGTCTGTTGCTACTCTTCTTAGTACCTCTTCAACATCTATGTCTTTCCTGGGGACATTACAATCATGCTCTGAATCCCAGATTCTGAGGTATTATAGGCTTGTAGAATGGCACAACATTTTCAGTTCTTTTGCCACCCATTCTTAAAGTCTTTTGAAGTCTATTTGCCTTTATAACTGCTTATGTTTTCAGCAATGATCAACAGTGCCTCTCCAACTTGTTTACCAAGTAATATTTAATGATTCTGTGTTTGAACATCGGTGGTATTTTTCTAAATGTGGGCTACTTTGCTTTGACGTTCCTGTTGCTTGTAGGCACTTACAAGATCATTCTGCATCTTTTAAAAATTAGCTTTGGGTTTGACTGTCCTAACCCACTTCCTAAAGTGGTTGTGTAATCATAAAACTGAAAATTAATGGAAAGACCTGCCACACAGCTTGAGACAAGCAGGACTTGGAATTCAGAGAGAATGAGTACTACCAAGACAGAAATCACCCTAAAAACAGACCTTCAGCTCAAATTGCTGCATAATAGCTATTATTTAATTCTATTATGCTATACCTGATGTTTCTTAATTTGCTCATTTTATATAATTACTCTTCCTTTCTCTTTCAGTTAATTATTTTGGTTGCTTTTTGTTATATTATTTGATGAAAAAGTGTTATGTTCTTACGAATGTAATTTTCTATTAATTATTTCATTGTAACTGTTCTTCAAGAGTAATAGTGTAAACAAAAAATGGTAAGGAGTTTTACATTCAAGAAACCAAACCAAAAGTGATAGATTCTCCTCATATGTTACAGATCATAACTTTACGCACATAGCCTTATGTTCCAGTCAGATGATGTTTATGCCCATGCAGCATTATATTATCCTGAGAGTATTTTCATATAAACACAGTTCAGTGATATCCAATGCCAAATTACATGCAGATGAGTACAGTATGTAAAATACTGTCACATTCATTTGGTGATCAGGTAGGCTCAGAATTTCTCCTACTGCAAAGCTCAGAATAGCAATGGCTGTAACAGCACAGACCATTCCTGCCTGTCATAAAGCATCAGAGGTTCTCTTGATATTTGTGTATTTGCACATTTTTTTCTCTAAGAAACAAATGACATGAACAAACTATGGGGCATCTTCTACCCATGACCATCAAAGCTGATCTTTGTCTCCCTGGCCTTGCAACTGCAATTTAGTCCATTGATAAAGGGTTTCTGAGGACTGCAGGTTCAGAGTCAGGTGGAGAAACTGGCATAATCTGTTGAGTTTAGTTTCTGCAAGATTGGAGACATTTCTCAGACTACCAGCCTTGACTTTACTGGTTCACCAAGCAATCACTTCCTTCAGTGATGAAGGATCTAAAATGGGCTGAAATTTTTGCTCCATGCAGATCTGCACACAAATTGTATCCATACAGGATCAGGGGGGAATATCCAGCACACAAACTTTGCTTCACAATGAATGTGGACTGGCATGCACTTTCCTTGAACCCCACTTGGAGAAAGGAAGAATTTCAAAGCTCCGTTAACAACTCAGAGGAGATGATGTAATTTGTTTTGGTGATATTTCTCAGTTACCACCTATTTAAGGCTGGCAGTTTTAGATGATTTGTGGTGAACAAATGGACTTTAATCAAACTTCCTTTTTAAAAAATAACAGAATCAGGTACAGCAAGCTGACAGGGAAAATATATAAGTTTAATTGAGGAAAGTAATCTGGGTATAATGTTGGCTGGAATACTAATTCAGTTCTTAGCAAAAGACTATCATTTGTGCACAATTGATCAGCACATAGAAAAGTTGGCAGAAAAAGCACATTTGAAAACATTCATTTAGGAAAAGAAAAAGATATAACCAAACATGTCCAAATCATTCAGCATTTGCAAAACATAACTGATTTTTTTTTTTAAAGGTTCAGAACCTACAAAGAACACAAGCTGGTGCAGTCAGAGCCTCAGCTGTGCCATCTTCTTATCTTGGACAAGTGCAAGGAAGAGAAGATTGTGAAAAACTAATTGCTGAAGTCAATCCCATTGCTTAACCAGTTGCTAAAAGACAAAGCAGTGGTTTTGCAGCTCTCTGCCCTCTCTCCGGGGAGCTGCACTGCTGTGTTCAACTCAGAAAAAAGCTCCTCATGCTCTTCCTCACCTGCCCACATCTTGCTTCTAGCTGCCCCTTGCTCTCCTTTCTTGCCTGGGGTCTGGTCATTGTGGAACCCCACCCCTGCCTTATTCCCACACTGTCCTTAGCCACCTTCCACTCCCTGTCCCCTCCTTGGATCAGATTCATGGCCTTTTGGCAGGGCATATTTGACAACAGGACAGGAACATTTTCTAACTGAAGAAGTCATGAGCTCCTCAGGACTTTTCAGGTCTCTGAAGAGATGTATTCACAAGAACACCTCTGTGTCCTATTATTTAAGACACAGCTGTGCAGTATTTAGATGCTCAGCCTCCCACTCCCCTTCCTTAGCAGCTCCCCAGTTCTTGAATTACCTAAAATTTCAGATGTTTCTCCCAGTGAAAATACCCAGATACTAAATGGTCTATTGCCAGTCACACCCAGAATTGCTTAATTCTTGACAGTGGTGGGAAGCCAGGCACCAAATTTGTCTGAATTTTGTCAGAATTTATTGTGTAAGCTTCTCCCCCATGTCTAGCAGCACAGCACTGCCTTTTCTGTCTGCACACTGCCAGACAGTGCCTAACACAATGCAGAGAGGTAAGAAGGTTCTTCACTCCTTCTTTTGCTTGACCCCAGCAGTCAGATCACTCAGCTAAGATGTGGGAAAATTTATCAGCAAACTAAAGGAACTGTAATTTCTCCTACTCTACAAGAAATCCCCATGGTGTTAGCACCACCCAGCACTGCATAATAGCAGACTTGCTTCTGTAATACGTGACGTTGTTGAGATCTGAACAGCCACCCCATTCACGCAGTCTTCATCTGGCTCAGTGGTGCAATGCAAATCCTTAATGCTGTATAACTCACAAGCTTTCCAAGTAACCCACTGGCTGACCTCAGCCTTTCCTGCTGAGACACTAGCACAGCTCCACGCCATCCTGCCTGAGAGACACAAGGTTCTGTACCACTTGTCACACTTCTGCTCTTTCTCTGTCCCAATAAATATATCATGGTTTTCCATAAAATAAAATCTGTGCAGCTTTAAGACTGACTTTAACACGGTAAAGTGCCCAGGAGCTGGGTTCTCCAAAGTCTATGCCTTTTGTGGATCTAGGCCTCCATTCCAATGCATTAATGCATTTTTGAAATTATGTTTCTGTCTTCATAGGTGCTGTTCAGAACTGGGAAATGGGGCTTAATCTCCTCAACTGCTTTTGGAAATCTGACTATGCAGTAATTTGGACTTTTTGTTTTGCATCATTTGCATTTTCACTTAGATTCTTTCAGGATCTGGCTATGGAGCATTTTTGAACATGTTATCCATGCACCTTTTCACTCAGTAGATCAATGCCCAAGCATGGTGTGCCAGGACAAAAGTGCTCATGTTCACTTAAGTGACTTAAAGTGCATGAAGATTGTTGTATCAGGCTGGCTTCAGCAAGAAACCTTTGCTTTCCAGCACCATTATCTTACCATGTGACATACCCTACAGGCATCTTTGCCATCAGTGCAGTTTCCTGCCTGTTTCAGACAGATGTGAGGTTGAGACATTAAACCTCAAAATGAGTCATTCTTCCATGTCATTATGCAGATTTATGGGAAGACAAATGCATTAAATATAAAATTAATGCACTGAGGTTTATACACAAAGGCATGAAAATGAATGAAGGTGTTCTATCTTTCACTTCCAGGCCTGCTGTTCAAGGTGATGTGGGGACCCTCATGAAAGAAATGTTTGCTGTGGTGATACTGTTGTTCTTCATTAACTGATGTATTGGAATTCTTCCTCTTTTTTCATGTAACTTCTTCCTCTGCCTTGCATTTTATCTTCTTTTAACTGCATTTCTCAAGATTTCTCATCAACAGCCAGAGGGCATATTTGTTTGCAGAATGAATAAATTTCCAGTGTTAGATTTATTTAGCTCTGTACTGCTGTGTATTTGGCCTGATTGTTTCTGGAGTTGAGTATGTTTTTAGTTTGGTCTTATTATCCAGTGCTTTATTATCCAGCACTATGATACCAACAATTATAGGTATCATGATTAATATCATAGAATCATAGAAGTTGTTTGGAAGAGGTCTCTGAAGTTTGTGGTCCAACTTGCCACCCACAGCAAGAGTATCACCAGATGAGGTCAGCTGTAGACAGCATTGAAAAACTCCTAGAAGAGACTTCACAACCTCCCTGGTTAACTTGTTCCAACTCTGCTCTGCCTACCCAGCAGAAGAAGACAGTAGTTTCCCTTGTTCTGATGGCCAAGGTCTCATCACGTATCTCAATATGAAGCTTGCTCTGTTTGCAATAAGAGTGCAGAGGTGGCTCACATTCAACCTGGCATCCACCTCCTCAATCTGTCACTGAGCCAGTCACTTCCCAAACTACAGCCATTCCTCTGGATGTGCAGTTTTTCCTTACTGGCCCTCATGGGGACTTTGCTGTTGCAGCCAGCTTTACCAGGGTTCCTGCACCAACGGGTCACATCCATCTGTGCCCTTACCTGAGGGCCATCACAGGTTTGCTGAGGATGCACCCGCTGTCCAGGCTGCTGGTGAACAATCATGTGCCTCAGCATCAACCCCTGGCATGCTCTCCCATTGATACAATGAGACTTTGCCATGGCAACCTGAGAAAAGATCCAAAGCCTAGAGAAGCAAATGGTAATATTTCCAACAATTCTGCCAATGGTCCAGTCTTTGGGATTCCCACACATGATTAAGTTTTGTCTTGTAGTTCCAAGCTGCCTGGGCAAAGGCAGAAGCATTTCAAGCAATTATTTTCATGACTGAGCCACAGAAAACAGTATGTAACATGTTGGGCCAGAAATTTTACTTCTCTGGGCTATGGGCCAGGTATTTAGTGACTAGAGGCATCTTGTGCCAAAACACATCTTCACCTATTATGAAAGGTGATAGAATGAATATTACACTAGAGCTTTGCTATTCCCAAGTGAAGTGTAGAATACTGTAAGATTACATTTTGTTCATTACCAGATGAAGTACTCTCTTACAATCACCAGTCAATTAAAAGAGAAAGATCACATCACAAATTAATAAGGTTACAGCTAATGCATCATATTCCACACTGTCCTACTTTATTTTTAATAAGAAGTTAGTTTTGATTCTTCATATATGCAGATGAATCTGAGCTAATACATTTTGCTTGAAGAGATAAAATTTTACTATACAGGGGCATCATTCAGAAATCTCCTTATATTTTCCTTGAAAGAAAATCTTTTTTAATGTTGTGAAAAACCTCACTCAGTGGGGACAACTCTGTGATATGCTAGGGACTATGAGTTAGTTGTTCCACTTCAATATTCTCTACACTTAAGCTCATATGTTTTGAAAAAATGTCTAAGTTTGAAAGAATGAGGTTCTACTATTCCACACATGAAATACATATGTATCTGTTACTCATTTGCCATTAAATAGAGCATGTGGTAGAGTGCAGCAGCCCTGCACAAAATTGAACATGCTCACTTGCATTGTGAACCCTATTTTCTGTGGCAATTGCTTGACCTCAGTAATAACATTTTTTCTATTCCCCTAGATGGGAAGAGAAGACAGGGAGACATCTGACAGTGGATTAGTAACATGAGCCTATCAGAGCCACCTTGAATAACTCAAAAAATGGGCCCATTCTGAGGACCGTGATTAGCTGGGATGGGTCCATCTGGTGGCTGAAATTTAGTTGTGTGAAAGTTCGGCTAGAAAATTCAGCAAGATAGAGTTAAATTCAATAAGGAAATCCAACTGATAAAAGAGAGCAACCAGACCACATGCCAGAAGACCAACCTGGAGAAAGAAAAAAGAGAAAAACCCGCCAAGCCTAGGATGCTCTCCAAGGAAAAACTCACAGGAAGAATGAGGTCAGAATTGGAGCAGGGTGTGCGGAGTCTAGGAAAGGGGTCTGTAACTTTTCTAGCACTTTTAAAAAGAATTATTAGTTAAAGTGAATGTGTTTGAGAAACTCTTCTGGTAGTACTGTCTGCGCCATATCTCCAGCACACAACCACTGAAAGTGCTGATCAAGAATCAGCCTTAGGGTTGTAGAGTTGAAAACAAGCAGAAAGATCCACATTCCAAAAACACCTTGGAAACCTGAACTAAGCAAAACTGACCTGGCTTTTCCCAGGCCCACTTGGCTCACAAGTACGTGGGATTCAGCTATGATTCACAGAGCACTGGTATTCATCCAGAGCCAAGCTGTGACTTCTGCACATCATGTACCCTGGATGGATACACGATCTGCTCCAGTCAGTTAGCAAACTGAAAGCATCATTGGGCTCATTGTTACACTGCAGCAAAGCTGGGTGAGGCTTCATGGACCTGTGCCATCTTACAGACACTTCATTCTGGCCCCACTGAGTTCATCGGGGTGAAAGATTTTATACTATTTCTTCAAATCAGCTAAAATTCTTAATTATTTTCTTATTAGAATCATTAATTACTGGGAAAAGTTGGGACTAAAGCCAGACACTCTTAAAAAATATAAGTAAACCAGAATATTTCAGAGTGTTGCATCAGCATCACAGGCAACCACAACTACATTATCATATATTCCCTTCTCTGTGCTGTCTTCTCGTGGAATATCATCTCACCCTAAAGTACTTAACATTTATCAAGGTTGTCCATAAACTTCTTGCTTGGTACTTTGGTATTTTTTGGTAGTGTTGCTCAAAGGGCCATGTCCTAGACCATAATTGATATCACCACACCAGACTTTTTGCTTTACAGTAAATTCATCCATGCAGCCAGGAATGGACATTTCTCAGGAGATGGTCCATGGTTGCAGAAGAAGTCTTGAAACATACACTGAGATGCAGGTATTCTGAAGTCCCATTCTGTGGAACCTGTCATGGAATAAAGAAGTTGAAACTGGGTACGAGACTCCCACATTAGTTTTATCAGAGAGAGTGGGGCTGCTCAGAATAGTTTTGTTGTTTTCTTTTTCAGTTTTTATTTTGTCCATTTCCTTTGGAACACGATGGGCCAGGCTGCAAAACACTGCTTTTATATGCTACACAGGGGAAAATTACTCTCAGCATATTTTTTTCCCATTTTTAAACCATCAGAAGCATTAAAGTCTACAGCATCCAGGGGTTTACTGCAGCAACACATACCTGATACAGATCTCTGCTGCCACAGGCTGGGACTTTTATATCCGCAAGGCAGAGTTAAAATCTGGATTAACGATACCATTTTGCGCAATGCTAAAATCTATGCTCTGGAGAAAAAACAGCTGCAATACAAACACCAAACTGACTGCCAGTTGGCTCTGCTTGATGAAACAAGAGCAAATCCCTTCTAATGTAATCTTTACCTCAGGAAGGGTGAAAAAAAAGGAAAAAATAGACATAGCCAACATCAAACAATGTTAAGTATCCCTTGGTTGTACTTTCCAGTTAGCCAGGGAACAGCACTGTAAAGTTGGTTATTAGCCTTTCAGATTTAAATACACTCTAAATTATAAGACTACAAGCTTTTCCATAAGAAAAGCAAGAAATGCTTTTCCATATTCCTTCTCTTGTCTCTTAAAGGACGGCAGGGGTTGTCATCTCTTTCATTCAGAAATAACCTGCAATGGGCAATTCCTTACAGATAATATAAAGCATCTTGCTTGACAGGTGTTTTTGGAAGGGAGAGAGGATGTTTATAAGGGTGATGAGTAGCTGAAAATAAGGACGTGGGTGCTGCATGTATTTCATGGATTTTCATGCCTATCAGCTTCAGGCTGCCTGTACCAGCTGAGGCTCACCAGGTGTACCCTCCACCTCCTGTGGCCACTCTGTGATGTGGAGCAGAGCTTGGCTTGCTGGGACAAGCAGGAGACAACCCTCAGATCTGCACTTCTGACCCAAACTGGCATGCACACGCTGAGAAACTTCTGCTGTGAAATACAGCACACAAATACACTCACATCCAGAGGAGGAATTTGCAAGAAAACTGGGAAGTGTATTGGTAGCAAATCAGTGAAAACATTGGTAAGAGGAAGGTTTTTCCCTGCCTTTATAATATTTTGCTTCCTCTGCTTTGTTTTCTTCCTGTTTGTCCCAGCAACAAAATTAATGCTGTTCTCTTTTTCCTTATCATATAACTTTTTATTTTTTTAACATAGAAAAGGACTGTGAAATAAAATTTTGACAGATAAATAGGTCTTTCTTTAGTACAAGGGAGATACATGACTAGCTGTGATTTTTAAATAAAAACTCATTTGAAAGATTGCATGCCAAGTGGAAGAAAAGGCATATTTTCTTTAATTTTTTCTTTCTTTTCAGACAGTGAATAGCACTTTCAGCTATGGCACAGACATGGATATCCATGATGGTCTTCTGCCACAAGCAGCAAAGAGAAGTCTGCTTCCTCTCTTCTCTTTTGCTGAATCTTTGTTTTATGATTTTCACCTTATGGGGCTTTTGCTACCAGGAGATTTCCCCTACTTAGGGAGAATGAATATATATTTACTCCAAAATACTGAATGCAAATTAAACAGAAGGTGACACTCATCAGTGACATCCCAAACAAACTGAAGATTCATATCAGATCCCAATAGCTTGAAAAACATTTTCAGAGAATCCTCAGAATAAGTTACCAAGAGAAACTCCTGGCACGGTCTTACTGACGAGGGGATTAAGAAGCAATACCAGCTTAAGAAATTTCATTTTTCCTCTCACAAAACTTCTCCCAATTCCTCTTATTTCAAAAGCGTTTTGGAAGACATGGAAATATCAGAAACAGATTTTATTGCTAATTGTACCCCAAAGACCTCTTACAGTGATAAACTTGCTTAATGTGAAATAGCCTGCCATATGCAGTGGTGGATGCTATTCCACTATATATTCATGCATATGCCCAGCTTCTTTTTGGAAAACAACTTTTCTCACAGTACTAGCTGGTCAGTCAGCCACAGAGACTGGGTATGGAGCTTTTTACTGTCTTTAAAAAAATTAAATGTAGATTAACTCAATTTAAAACAGAAAAAGGAAGAAAGAAAAATAGGAAATTGGCACCAAGGCCTGAAAGCTTTGTTTTGTGCAGGCCCATTGAAGTAATTGTTGCTCTATTTTCATCAAGTTGCCTTGCAGGGCTGTCTCTTCAGTGTGGAACTAGCCTTGAACAGGACATTTGAGGAAGTTTGCCAAAATTTTAAATGCTGTAACAATCATTAGTGCAATTTTAAGAGGCTAAGGTGGTGATTATGAACTCACAGCCCTTCCATCCTCTAACACAGGTCATATGCCCACTCTATCAAGGGAATTCATTTCACCCTCTTGCAGCTTTATACTTATCTGAGCAGAGAGAAGTAAGGTCCTCTTTCCTTTAGTCTTTTAGTGCTATTATATTGGTCAAACCTAATGAATCTCTTTATTTTCAAAATACAATGGAAAAAATGGACAAAATATAAAATAAAATAAATAATAAAAAAAGACAATAAAATAAAATTTGTGTGGCAGTATTCGGACTACATCTATCCCCTCATCATTCCTGGGCCACAGAAACTCACTGATCTCTTCTAGTCCCTATGCTCACATCCAATAGACCTGCAGAGCTCCATCACTGAGGCCTGAGGTAGTGGTGGTTGTGACAGCTCCAAGTGCTCCAGGAGAGCCCAAAGTCACTGTGATCATCAGACAGCATGGCACAGTAAACTCATGTCTCGGAATTAAAAGCAAATTCATAGGTTTTTGGTTTGTTTTTTTTTCTTTTTGTTATTTTCTCTTTGTTGTTGTTTTTGTTTGGTTGGTTTTGGTTTTTTTAAGGAATTAGGTTCTATAGGAAAAAAATCCTGCATTTAAGAAACTACAGGAGGTAATTCAACAGCTGTTTCTTACTGAGAACTTTAATCTGATATAAATAGTGAAGCATTAAAAAATAACACAAATCTATGGAAAAATGACAGAATCATGGAATTCATCACTCTTCTGCTCGTCTAGTTGTGGCCACTGAAATGCAATGACACAAAGATGTCTTACTAGAAAAACATGAGTATGACCTCAGTGCTTGTTCTTACAGAATCATAGAATCGTTTACGTTGGGAAATACCCTGGAGATCATTGAGTACAACTGTTAAAACAACACTGCCAACTCTGCCACTAAACCCTGTCTGTAAGTGACACATCTACATATCTTTTCAATGCCTTCAGTGATGGTTGCTCCAGCACTTGCCTGGGCTGCCTGTTCCAATGCTTGACAACCTTTTCAGTGAAGAAAATTTTTGTAATATCCAGTCTAAACCTCCCTTGGTGAAACTTGAGGCCATTTCCTCTGTCCCTGTTCCTCGTTACTTCGGAGAAGAGACCAACCACCTCCTGGTTACAACGTCCTTTCAAGCAGTTGTACAGAGTGAGAAGGTCTCCTCTGAGACTCCGTTTCTCCAGGCTAAATATCTCCAGCTCCCTTAACTATTCCTTGTAGGATTTGTGCTCCAGAACCTTCACCAGCTTGTTGCCCTTCTCTGGAGAAGCTTAAGTCCCTCAAAACAGCCTTGCTGAAGCAGCCAAGTCAGCTGGGCAGCTTCTGTCAGGCACCCCAGAGCTGTCTCCTCCTGTAGAGCCCTTGCATCTTTGTTTACAGAGGTTCAAATGGATTTCGAATGTCAACATGAGACGCTAGAATTTGACATATTGTGACTTGTAAGCAGCAGGAAAAAAATGCAAAAAAATTACATTTTAATGGTATTTTTTTAAACCTAATCTAACTGAAGAAAAATCTGCACCTAGGAAGTTTATGTTCTCTGGTCCTGTGAGCTCTGGAGGAACATCAGAAATTGTGAGCACATTTACAAACCCTTTTCTTGTGTAATTTGGTTACATCTTACCTACACTGTAAGTCCACTCAAAGACTAGACTCCTACTCTATCGCCCATACTGTGTTCTTACCCTGTCTACAGCATGTACTAATGAATAACTTCTACCCTGGGGTCATGTGCTGAGGTAGAGATGTGGTGTCACATATTGCGGTTCATAGACATACTCAGAACAGTCCACTGCTTGCTCTTGAGTCAGTTACATGGGCAGAAAACTGGTGAGACAAATACACAAAACGGTGCTCACAGGGTTGTCAGGTGATGGTTCACTGATGTGACTTTGTGTTCCACAAGCACAGGAGAAAACATGGATGAAACTTTCTAGCACAATACATACTAATACCTATATGAGGAGACAGGGTCACAAGTGTCTTCTGGCTTTCCAAAGACTCTCGTCTTTCAGGTAAAATCAGCAGTAATTGCAAAGTTTCTGGTTGACTTCATATAGTTGGCAAAATGTCTGGACTATCTAAGGTACTAAAAAACTTCCATCTGTACAGACTTGATGCTCACTATCTTCCAGTGGCGGGATATGCTTCAGAATTTCATGATGTGTAGTGTGATTTATGCTCTGCAAAAGTTGTAGGGGTATTCACTAGTCAACAACAATTTATTGTTCTCCCATATGGAAAAATAAAAATTTGAAAGAGATAAGAGAAGAATGATCTCAGAATGGGGCCTATTAGAAGATAAGGATCATGATTTCCCATCCCCCTCCTAGGAGATTTCATTCAGACCTGCATTTTGGATATAACTCACAGAATATGCATAAAATTAGGACCAGTTCCACTGAAGGAGAGGAAAAGGGAATTGCAGTTATATCCCTGGAGTAAAATTCAATCACTCTGGGCTTGTATAGCTTTATTGTATGTGGCAGTCTCAGCCATCATTGATCCCAGCAGGAAGGGGAGGATGAATATTTCAGAGCAAAAGGGGAAAGAAATCAAATCCAGATAGAACAAGATCACACATTTCAATTTGCATCTGTGTCATCTTTAGAGCTGTGGTTGTAATTATTGAACGGAGATGACTGGAAATGTCTTTCATACCAAAATGTCTTCATTGCCCTGAGTTTCTCTTTTAGCATGTCAAATCAATTAGCTGGTGTTTGGACAATGCTTTGAAAAGAGGAAGCAAGATATTACATACACACACACATGCACATGTGTAGTCACACAAACTTCTGTGCAATTAGTATTTGTAAGGAATGGAAATTGACATTTTAACTAGAAGAAGAAATATATAAAACAGATATTTAAGGCTTAAGTTGCTTTGCAGATTTTATTAAATGTAACAGAACAAAGAAATTGAGTCACTTGAGAATAAAAAAAAACAACAACAACAAAAGGAATGAGCAATATACTGGAAAATAAAGGATTTAAAATGTTTTCATTCTAAACCAAATTTAAGACTGTGCAAGTACCAAACAACATCTGCAGCTCACTATAGTATTACAGTCTTTGAAAGGTAATGTTTCTGTATCTTTTCTCATCATTCCATTGTGTGATGTCAGTATGCTAGTCTGGTAGTACCAAGGCAAATGTAGCATTTTGCTTTACTTACCATGTCATATTAAAAAATAAATGGCAGTGTGAATAATTATTATTCCATAAATCAGCACAAGTCAAATAATGAAATAAGAAATAAGCAACAGTTCTTTATTACACCTACAGAGGTATCTTTTTTATCTCTCTGTTCTCTCCAGTTTCATTACCATTCATGGCTGTCTATGTAAGTGTCATAATTTAGCTAGGTGAAAAGTATGGTGAAATTTTGAAAGATTAAGATTGCTAGAAAACACCATATGATTCAGGAAGAGTAGGCAGATCTTTGAAACCTGTTGCATGCAAGGTGCTCTTGGTTGGCACACTTTAATGTCTTCTATTGCAGGTTCAAAATAAACCTCCAGCTCCAGGGTTATTCTGTAAATTTTTCCATAATATTCCATTTACTGTACTCTACAAAGCTATCCCTGCCAGTGCAAACACATATATAAAAGGAAATCCTTTGTCTCTTCTGACAAATTGCTCTAGGCTGATGAACATCAATTTATAATTCAGATCTCAATCAGAAAAAAAGAAGTTACCTTGGAGTAATATTTATGCATTTTGCTAATTTAAAGTTATAATGATGAAATGTACTAGAGATACTCAGACAATGAAGTTGTGCCTATATAAACACTTTAGTTTGGCTCAGGAGAATACCCCTGATGTGAACACCTCAATACCCCCCAACATCACTTGGGTTTCACATCACAGAGCAGTCACAGAGCACACATCATATTCCCTAAACAAAACCAAACCAGAAGGTGTGCTCCAACTGCTAATGAGTTTCCAGGACATAGGACCAGGCTAGAGCTTGTACCCCAGCACAGGTACACACCTCATACTGCAGCACCATTTCTCTGCTTATTTGCTCCTGCTAGACACCACTATTAGCTCACGTGGAAAGCCCTGGAGTATTACTTTAGTTCCTCTCTCTTTCCCATCCCTCTGCATAAGACTGTATTTACTAATTCATATTCTATTAATTTATATTTTCAAAGAGCCTAGGATCCCCAGTGGAATCCCAGGACATAACTGCATTAACTGCCAACCCACAAAACAAGAGCTTCTCCCTAGAGAGCTTCTAATGAGCTAAATAGAAGACCTGGGATTAGGCGGAGATGAATAGACCAACGGCTGTCTCAATTACATTAGTCAAATGGGACTGATCAGAGAAAGAAGACACTGCCTCAGTACTGAAAATCAGATAGGTGACAGAGATTAGGCCAAGGAAAACTCTGAGAACAAATGGAAAATTACATTAGAACTTACAGCAGAGAGGACAGAAAGAAGGGTCAAAGCTATGCTTTAGAAAAATGCACTTTTCAGCACTAGTCTAGATGGATATAAATGGCCCAAAGCTAAAGAAAACTTAACACTGTACCCAAGATGCTATCCAATTCTGCATGACCTAAACTAAGGCACAAACCTTTGGCACATGATAACAATTCCTTCTTCTATCCAGAATCACTTCAGAGATGGAAACATCCCCTTTAACACTTCCATTACCACACATATTCCATGTCAACAGCGGAAGCATAATCTTAAAATAAAAATAGAACTGTTCCGTTTCACTTGAAATACTTGGACAGTGGTGCTTTCAGTTGGAGAAGTCTTGTGACATAAAGGGACCTGTGAATACTCAGACAAAAAAGACTATGTAGCAGACAAGTGAAAGAGGATATTGATAGTGTTGTTATCACCACAGTGAAGTGATTTAGAAGGCATGAATTTAATGTACCAGCTGTTCCATTTACTTTTCCTGCTTTCAACACAGCACACATAAGTGAGGACACTGGGGAGCTGTCTTCTCCTGCCCAGAACAGGAACATGTCCTGATCTATGAACAAGGGAAAACAAGAACTCTGAAGACACTGAGCTAGCTCTGATTACTTCTAGTGACTGAGCCTCCCTTAAACTCACAGCTCTTCAGCAAAGGAGATCTTCAGCAAAATGAGCACTTGCTTCAAGTGCTCAGTATATTTCCAGGTTTACACAAAAGAGCCTTAGTACAGACAAGAATCAGGACTGTAAGTGCAAAACACTTTACTTGGTAGAGTATTTCTTATTTTCAGTGCACCTCAATGAAGAACCATATTATTCTGTGCACATTCAGCACAGGAAACACTTTTCAAATGGCCAAACAGCTGCCAAAAGGAAGTAACATCGCTCTGCATTTTGAATGCAGGGAATATATATGGTCCATCTTTTACATCTTCAGAAGTAGACCATCAGCCTTATCCAAACAGGTTTATTGCTTTGGTTTTTGTTTTGCACTTTGTGGCAAGAACCATTTAATTTATGAGGTAAGGATGAAATTCAAGTTTGTCCTGTAGTCACAGCTGTGCTGCAGCTGGTATCAGGATGCACACTTAGGCATTAGTTCCCTGGGTGGTCCCAGAACAGAGGTGACACAAGGGACTGAATCAAGAAATGGTGATCGAGCTTTCTTAGCCTTTGCATAATTTCTGCAGGAGGTGCCCAGGTGGGAATTTTGGGCAGTCCCAGAGATTTAGTGTTAGCATCTAGGATGGAGAATCTGGCCAGGCTGAGGACTCCTCCAGGCAGTTTCTGCTGTAAAATTAACAAAAGTGTGCACCGATATTTGTTAATAGTCAATAGAAACCACTCCTGTACATGTGGAACGGGTCATGTAGGGCAGTAATTTGTACATAGCCAAGACAGAATTTTTAAGGACTTTACTACAATCCAGAGTTCTGGCTCATGCCTGTAATGCAATGGTCACCTAGACGTCATAGCAGCCCCCAAGAGGGGAAGTGGAAGGGTATGCACTGAGCTCTGCTCTCTGGTGAGCAGCAATAGGACCAGAGGGAATGACAAGAGACTGTGTCAGGGGTGGTTTAGGTTAAATATGAGAAAAATATTCTTCATGCAGAGGGTGGTTGGGCACTGGAACAGGCTCCGCAGGGCAGTGGTCACAGCACCAAGCCTGACAGAGTTCAAGAAGCATTTGGATGATATTCTCAGGCACATGATATGACTCCTGGGGAGGGTTCCGTGCTGTGCCAGGAGCTGGACTTCAATGATCCTTGTGGGTACCTTCCAACTCAGAATATTCTATGCAGGACCACAGCCCTGCATGCTCAGATGAGTGAAGTAGAAGGGAGGTTCACGGAATCTCACTCTGTCTGGCTGAAGATGACCTTGCAAGGACCCTCTCAGCAGGGACTCCCATCATCTAGGCAGTGACTAATCTTCGTGTTCAACAGATTTGACTTCCTGGGTGAGGGTTACCCTGTGTAAAGATTAGCTTAGCAAATACTTTGTCCATGAGTGATATAAGTGTAACAACTTAATCCTTCTGGCTGTGCCTACTCATCGTGGCAGCTCCCCTAATTCACAGGAAGGGCTGCTTTCCCTGACCTTCTACTTTGCACAGCCGGGCTCCATAAGACATCTCTGCAACATGGCAAGAAGCATGAGGTATCTTTTTTTTTTTTTTTTTTGACACACCTTTAGAAATTTCTATTCTAAATTCTTTTGTATGTACACAAAGGGCACCAGCCAATCAACTCACTAACCTTAAACTCACAATAACCACAGAAAGACATACATAGCCTGAAACTGAAATTTTAGCTCTACTTCTGTGGTTTGGACAAAGATGATTATTGCTTTTATTGATATTTGATGAAGGTGTTTATCTGCTTTCTATTTTCATCCTGAGTGAAGGACTATTAAGCAAGTTTCACCTAGTTCCATCACAACAATTCAATGAAAAGTCCAACAAAGAACTTCTTGGCCAAAGTCCAATTAATATTATGCTGGTTTACCTCACTGCATTATTCTAACTGACAAAGGATAATGCATCAATGTAAAAATTAATGAGTAATCCTGAATTTCTTTGGCAGCTTCAGCGGGAACATACCAAAGGTGTTTGTTGTAAACATTAGGATCACTATGGATTGTTACTCAGGTTAGGTACTGATTAATTCACTGACTCTACTGTATAGGACATGTTTGTCCAAAGCAGTATTTTAACTAAACTAATGCAGTAAGAGCCAGTTTGCCTGTGGAATTTGCTTGTAAACCAACAGAGTAAAAGGAATTCCTTTGTAAAGTTGTCTGTGTATGGGAGGATTAGGTTCATTGCACTCATCTTTGCAGCAATATTAAAGGCTCCCTGTCCAAAAATCTATCCTTCACCAATGCTCCCACTAGCCCTCAGAATCTGAAGGACATAAAGCTTTCCCAGAAATGTCTTTTCACCATCACACTTGTCAATTACAGCAGTAGTTTCACAGTTAAGAGCTGTATGTCTGTTGCCCTGGCCCCTCTCATTGGTAGAAGTGGTTCCAGTTTCGTGTTACACTGTCCAGCCTAAGAAATCACCAACTTTTAAAAGGTAGTGTCATTAAAAACAAACAAACAAAACAGAACTACAACCCACAAGTTCTCTAATGCTAAGTCTTAAAGCATAGGTATGAAAAGTATATGAAGCATATGAAAACACAGTACACAAACATGATAAAGTAGCACAGAAATACCACACTGGCTAAATTCCTTATGAAATGACATTCATAAAACCTTTATTTACCATCTGAGATAAAAATTACAGGCTTGATTTTTCTCTTAGAAGCCAGTGTCTAATTTAAAATCTATTTCTTATTGTGTTATTTAACACAATAAATTAAAGGTGTAATTTTGGGGGTGTAATAAACTTGGGGGGGGTCGCACCTGTCCTTTTTTTGGGGGGGCGGGGGTGAGTGGTGGGGGCCCGGGCGACTTTTTGGGGTGTCCGAGGGGTTTGGAGATGGGGGCTGTGGTTATGGGGAGGGGGTTTGAGGGGTCACGGGAGGGCTTTGGGGTGCCCGGAGGTTTTAGAGGGTAGTGACACAAAAATAAAACTGCCAATTAATAAGATGTTTCATAACACTTTTCTGATATCTCTAGATAATGTATATATCTTATCTTCCTGAGCACTGCGCATCTATTATAGAAGGTGAAAATATACATAACTCCAGACGATCCATTCCTATGTCAGTGTAAAGCTGCAAACACTTCAAAAAGGAAAGTAAAAAGAACTGGGATCTAGTAGAAGTGAAGGAACCAAAAAAAGACCTTAAGCTCTGTCCCATGAAAAAGACAAGAACGATATCAGCACAACTGCCACCACCACCCACATACTAAGGGAGTGTACATACTTTTGTAACAATACCACTGATCACTGGAACAGCCAGTTGACCAACAATGCTGTAATTAACAACAGATGATCACACAAAACAACTCTAACAAGCAAACAAAAACTCCAGGGTGCTTGATACATGTAGCTTAAAAAGAAGCTTTAAAATAACTGCTAACATGCCACAATTTGTTTACCATTGAATTTTAACCTATAAAAGATACCAAGTACTGAGCCAAAATAAAATCTAAGAAAAGAGTCATCTGATTTTTCTTATTACATTTCTGTAGTAAGTAATTTTCCCACTTTGAAAAACTAGTTGAATTTTTGAATTAAAAATTTATGCATTCTGTAATGTGATAAAACCAGAATCTTCCACAGTGTTCAATGAAAATATAAATATCTGCCTAAATAGCAGGTTACAAAGCAATCCACCTGGATTTAAATTAGCAGCAAATTAAAAACATTAACTTTCTTCAATTTCTTGTATTTTCTCCAAGACTGTTATATTCACTGGTCTGTGCTCTGTTCTATTATCCTTATGTTACTGTCATCTCTGGTTTGAACCAGAAACTTTATCCTGAAAACAAGTATCTTTTCTCCAAAAATCACGTCTATATATTGCTCTATTCCCACACACAGAGGGGAAAAAAAGGAAAAGAGTATTGGCTTTATTGATTTCACATTGCAAAGCAATTTCCTCAGAAAAATCTGACTAGTTCCTAGAATTAGTTCACAGCAGGTGATAAAATAGCATCATCACCATTAACTCAGGGTCTTCCTCTGGGCTTACCAAGCAGCCTGGCAGAAGTACACCCTTTTATAACTAAGCTATAAATCATCAAGGCAGGCAGCTTAGTAATTGTTTACAGCTGGTCATAGAAATTAGCTATGGCTCTGAAGAAATAGCAATTTTGTATAATGAGAGAAACAAGGAAAGCAGATTTTTTTTTTTTTCTACACAAAAGACACATGATGTGACCCTCTGTGACTTTACAACAGTTTCAAATTGGCCTAACTGTTTATGTCAGCCAGCTGACAGGGGTATCAAACTGGTGTGCTCAAATAAGGAATGGCCTGATGGAAAAATCAACACTAAGTATGGGGAAAATGAGACATCTGATAATAATAAATCAGCAAGCTTAACAGTGGCAGACAGTAAGTAGGGGAGCTAATGAGGCTTTACCTTCACCCACTTACTGGTGTCCAACCAGAAATCACATGATTATTTAATACAGTCAGATTTTACTATCGATATAGAGGTAGAAGGAGGGAAGGGAGACCTCTTTCACTTTATGCACCAGGACAATATGTCTTCTTGTCACTGATGGTCACTTCCAGTCCAGAGTGTTGGCATTGTCATTCTGGCCATCATAACAGAGGATGACAGCACAGGCTTGAAGCACAGGCAACCCTGCTTACGGTGCAATTCAAAGCATCACCCAGGCCCTGGTGGCCAGATGTCCCTACACAGTCCTCACCTTCCTATTTGTCCAGCCCAGGGGTATGAATTTCCTGTTCAAAGGTGTTTTCCACACTTCCTGCTCCATCACTGTTTATTGCAAGTGAAGACTTGAAAGTGCTGGCGTGGAAAGTGCCTGAGTGTGTATCCTTGCAGTCCTTTTCTCAGCTATCACACTCCTTCACTGCATGTGAAATATAAAAATATCAGCACTTGGAAGCCAAACTATAAACCTTAAGGAGTTCATCAGCCACTCCACCTACTCTTACCTTCTTTCTAAATACAGGTCAAGGTCCTGTGCCAGAAGTTCCCTTTGTTTACAATGCAGTGCTATTTAAGTGAGAGAGAGAGCACAGAGGGATATCTGAACTATGAACTTGTGTTTCTGAAGAAAAGGGTATGAGATGAACTCACTGAAGACTCAAACATTACCAGTCTTTAGTCTGAGGTACTGCTAGTACACAGAAAATTTAAATTAATTTAAGTCTTAGAAGTTCTAGATAAGTTGTTAAATAAAGGATGTGAAAGCCAATCTCTATTGCTCATTGTGTCCCTGGATGGTGGATCCTTCCCTCACCCTTCCTCTGTGCTCCCTCATTTTTCAGTGTTCTTTTGGCTTGAGTAAGAGTCACACAATCCTCTTGTCTCCAAGAAAATGTCCTCCTCACAATCCATTTGGCCCAGAAGACTGCCCTTTCTCCTGCAGGGTTTCCACTGCTCTAGCCAGGTTAAGGCAAACAGATAAAAGAAAACCCCATCACTGCAGACGACACTGTCTTTATCAGAACATGGAACCTGCACAGCAGGCTGCAAAACACCACAAGGAACAGCTACAGCAAACCTTTTGTCTGAAGGCAACTTCATGCCATTTTAAAACACTGTAGCCAGATACTGCAGTGGTAGCTGAAGGACCACTTTCCTGGGTTCAGTGCAGAAACTGAGATAATTTTTCTTTTTACACAAAGATGAAGCTCAAATATGTTCCCCACTTGCAGTGATTTAGAAGTCATTGCAAATGACATCAATGGAAACCATGTAGATCTGCATGTTCAGGCTTGTCATATACAAAATAATTTGGTAAAAGCTTGCATTTAGGGAAAGAGAGTTATCTAACTCACATAATTTGTTCTACATTCACAGAAATTACTATGCCTGACCTGTAGTAACTTGTTTAGATCATGGTAACTTGATCACATGTCTGGGTCTCTACACAGCATAAGAAGTATGCAAAGGCTTGTAATTCAGGCTGGTATAAACGTGAGGAAAAACTACAGAAGTCATTAATGCAAACATTCAGGAGTCATACTGAAATTTTACTCGCTCTCCCATTGTTCTGCAAGCAGAAGCCTTGCAAGAACTACATCAGGATGAAATTAGGAATTTGGAATTCATACAGTCAGTTTCTCAGGGAAAAAAATGAGATGACGAGAGGGATGGATAAGATCCAGTGCTATTAGACAGTAAAATAGGATCTGCGAACATATAGCTCTGTAAAATAAACATTAAGAGTGTCTGCAAATATGCGTAGCCAAATTAGAGCCATTGGCTAAGCACTAGAGGAAGTTTAATACAGATAAGTTATTCTTTTTAGAAGACAGGCTTTAGCAAACATATATTTACAATGAGTTCAAAATTCAGTTACACAAGGGAGAAAAAATAAGCAAAAAAAAAAAACATAACAAAACAAAACTCAAAACACTACTATTCACTCAGGCAGGCTCTGCAGAGCTGAAAAGATGTCCATTTTGGAGACTATCTCAATGCTGTCAGTGTAAGCAGTGTGATGTGTCCTAGAACAGATCCTATTGTTCCTCAGCTCCTACTGCTTTCCAGATGTTCCCCTGATTGTTCCTTCTGGCAAGCTCCAAGGCAACACTCTCTGCACTCTGTCTTGTGTGCAGCACTGTGAGAATCACCCCAGGTACTCCTTTACACTGCTTCCTGCCCAGGTCACCCAGATGACCCAGCTAGTGGGGCAGTGGGCTGTAAGCTCAGCTTATCTGGAGGAAACTCTACAGGCTTAGGTGGAGGCAACACTGTGTTAATAGAATAATATTTCTCCTGACAAATAGGCTAGTAGGTAATTCAGACTTGTTTGGGGTATTTATGTGTGACATTGCACTGGGCCATGACACTTAGGTTTCACAGCACACCTCAGGATGCAGGTCCATCCCCACCTCTAGCAATCTCTTTGCCTGAACAAAGCTGAACGAGAGTGCTAATGTCCAAGTGGAGAAGTTCACATGGAGGTATGAAAATGTGGCCATTTTTTAAGTTCTTCAGCTCTGCAGCAAAAATGAAAAAATCTACTTGAGGCAGCTTGGAAACTACTTACAGAGAAGTTATCAAATAGAATATACATATTTTAACAGTAAGGGTAACTAACACCTGGTACAACACATCAAGGTTATCAGTGAATCCTCCCCGTGTCTTTAAATCTAGGGGTTTTTTTTGAAGGACAGGCAAGAATTCAAAGAAGGACCTAGACCCCACTGTCCTCAGTGGTCCTCTGGACCCTCATGGCCATCAAATCCAAGAAGCTGCTTAACATATCAATGGCAGAGGCTTGAAGATTGTGGCTTGAGTGTGGTGACAGAAGAGCAGAAGCAGTTTAGAGAAGGATAATGTGAAGTTTTCCAGGCAATCCCAGCAGAAAGGCAGGTGGGTTCAAGCTGATTGCTGATGGGGGAGTGACATGCAGAAATATTTCTTTAACCCCCAAAACTCTACCTAAAAGTTCAAGTTTTTAATCTAGTAATCCAGTCCTTCCAGCTATTCACATCACTCTGCTAGGGGTGTTACAACGTAGACTGCTCCGCTCCTTTCCTAGTGTCCTTCCTCTCTTTTTTTCTTTTTTTTCTTTTTTTTTTTTTAAATTTATTTTTATTTAAAGTTCCACTTCAACATTTTATTTTCTCCAGGGCAACCAACTGCTCCATCTGGCTGCACCATTTGACTAGACCTCAAAATAAAATATACCCGGCTGAAAATGATTTCCAGGCTCTCCAAGAATCAGGTGGATCCAGCGCATTCAGGGGACTCGGCTAGGACTGAGTCAGCAGAAACACCCACATGTCTTCAGAGGGGGAGTGCAGCTGCAAAACAGAACACAAAACCAAAAACACCAACAATAAGAGCTTCCATGTCAGCCAGCTGACTAATAGGAATATTTCCACAACAAACAGGATACTTTGCTCTTATTCACGGTGTCCAAGAAACGTGATATTCAACAGGTCTCTGTAATTACCGTGTAATACCTTCACTGCTTGGTGCAGTTTTAAAGACAAAGCAGTAGTTTTTTGCTGTTAGAATTAAAAACAGTTCCTTAAAAGTGTGGAAAAAAAATGTATCTTTTTCTCTAATATGCAAACACCCTGAAAGCCAACCCTTGAAAGTTACAAACAGCTCCTTTTTTAGTTAAGTTTAACTCAGTTATGAGTCCTTGAGGAACTTCTCAATCCCTGAGGAGAATCATGTAATGAAGAACAACAAAAGTGAACAGAATTTGGTCTTGATGCCATGAATACAGAAAACCTAGGTGAAACTTCTCTTTACTTGCCCCTGAGCCCTGCCACTCTTGCCAGCAAAAGTACTGTTTCCAGACTTGCCACAGGCTAGCTCCTCCACAGATAGTTCAAATGAAACCTAGAAGTTCTTCTAAAGTAAATCCATACTGCAGTGTAGATAACGTGATTTTATTTATTTTTTTTTTTTTTTTGGCAAAGGCTCAACCTTGCTTCTTTGTCCTCACTTTTTTTGCTGGGAGCATCTTGCTGCCCTTTTTCTTTTCTTGAGGAAATTTGGAGAAAATGTGCATGCTCAGCTGTTTGTTTCTTTCCAGAAGCACAGTAATTCCACTAATGCATCCTCCTCTCCTGCCTCCTTGATCTTCACAAAGCCAGCCAGACAACCAATCCTCAAGTACACAGATTCACCTGGGACCAGCACATGGGCCAGTACTTCATTCTCCAATGACAGTAGTCAGTAAATGCTCATATGAATCCAATTCTTTTTCCTCTAAAGGATCTGAAAGTCCCATGACCTATTCACCAGAATAGAATTTCATATATATTTCATTATTTCTCCCATGAGAAAAAAAACTGCTGTCATAGTTCCTGTAATTCCTAGTGAAGATCATCAGTAAATCAGTGAAACTCATGAAAAAATACATGTTAACAAAATCATTGGGCTAATGAGGCTGTCGACTTTTCCTGCCCAGATAAAAAAGATATTTCTGTGTCTGTCTCCTCACAAAAGAAATTAGTTTCATCTGATATCATAAAGAACAGTGTAAAGCCACTACAATGATGACAATAAAAAACAGTAGATATAAGAACTTAGGACTGAAAATGTTTTGACTGCTTTATATATTGCTAAAAACAAAGCAATTTCTGAAAGCATCAATTCTTTTATTGTGTATCTAGCAAAACTAACATTAATTGTGATAAGACTATCTGCTATTCTGCACCACGTTCTGTGCAGTAGAACTGAAAATATTTTTAAAAAGGTATGTGAATTAAATGTCTTTGTGATGTATTTCAATGAGAATATTGAAATGTTTCCTGTTTGTATTATATTCTTCATGTTGTTTGCAGAACAACAGCACATATTCTGGCTTTTACTGTGCTAAAATCCAGTGTCCCTAAAATCCACTGATATCCCTGTGTGTTCTTTGGTCACAGAGACAGAACTGTACAATAAATTAGTTGGTTGTAGAAATGGAGCAAGTTAGCCTACTGCATAAGTTTGAAGTGCATGAGAAAAAACAAGTTTGCAGCACAAATGTTTGTTCAGCTCCCATGGTTATTAAAAACATTGACCTAAAAATGAGGCGTTTGCACTGGAAACAGCAGCCAAACCCCACAACAGAGCAGAGCATACGCAGCGGTCGCACCACGCACTGCTTTCTGCGAGGTCATAGCTGCAGGCTCGGGGAGCTGCATCTGGGAGGCAAGAGAGATCCCTTCAAACACAAATGGCTTCGGCATATTTTAGGAAGAGAGAGACATCTCCTGGACGAACTGTAAACTTGCTACTCGTTCCTCTGTATGCTTAATAACACGCGGAAAAAGGTTACAATTCTCTGCAATACAGTTATATAAAGAGATAAGAGAAGATCTCCTGGTTCCTTATTTTATCTTTTCAAATTAATTTAGAAGTACTGTGCATTTGATAACAAGAGGAAAATAACAGTGTGTCTACAAAGAAAAGGAAAATTAGTTTAAGGATCACACACGGACCCTTGGAAGAAAACACTAGGTCTATGCCCTGTCTGAATTACCTTGTCTCATGACCAGCATTACTGGAGATCATGAAGGTAATATGAATTTTGGGTCTGGAGACAACCAAGGAACGACAGTGAGAAGTTATACAGCTGCATGTGGCAATTACTGCAGCACTTCCAGATGTTTACATTGGGAAAAAAAATGAACAGGCAAAGATAAATGGACTGTGAACACCAAGTCATTGCTGATCAGCTGTGAATGTCAAGGACTTGCACTCAGATCCCTCTGACTGGGGTTTAGACAGAATTAAGTTGCTGCACTTTAAGGACCCTCAAAATTCAAGCTATCATTGTAGGCAAGGGAGACAGTCAGGTCAGCCTACCTATGTACTAACTTCTCCTCAAGGTGCATCAGTGTGTTCAGTCATCCTTTGCTAACACCACATTGCCTTCATTAGGGCCATAGCCTGAGAATCCCCTCTCTGCATTAAGATATTTGGTTAAGTATCTAAATCAAAGTGTGAGAAATCTCAGCTTTTGCTGACAGTCCAGAAATGAAAGCACAAAAATGCAGTGGCAGGAACAGCTGGAAACAGAAAGTTATTGCATCTTGCTGTGAGGTTTAGGTTGATTATAAAGTATATTTATATTCCCTAAACCAAATGACTAGAAAAAAACACAGTAAGACTAATGCAGTGCTATTCATACCACTCACCAGACCTGAGTGAATCTGGCTTGTAGACAAAACTGTTTGCAGTGAGTTCAGAATACTATTGTAGGAATAATTTATTAAGTAACAACTTATTTTTCCAAGTGATTTCAAATTCATGTGCACTCCCAGATTGCTTTGAAATTTTCTGTCCCTCATCAAAGTTCCAATCAGGTTCCATGGCTGTGATTTGTCACAATTTTTTTCAATGAGTTTCCAAGATGTGCTATTCTCAACAAATTGGATTCCACTTTCCTACTTGTGGCTCAAATCTCTCCGGTTTACTCACAAGCTGTGCTTTGATGTTGGCACTCACTGCCACTCTCAAAAAATACTTTAAAAGCCACAAATGTATTCATTGCAGAAGACAACTTTCTAGCATCAATTGACACACACATATTGACATGGCAGAATCAAGTTTGTGAGCAGACTGGTCTCAAGGTGATGTATTTCAGCCTCTGAAAATTATATCCATGTATTGACAGTGCAATTCCTACTCCACTGGTATCAGCATCCTTGAAAATCCTTCTTCTGGATATACCTAAAGTGGGGTAAATCCAAGCATGGGACTTTGGCCAGATCCTGTTGTCTGGTTGTGACCCCGGCTCCTGAAGAAATCACTTCTTCTAGTCTTATATGCAAAACCAGGCTTCAGCACAGCCAGGCTATCCTGGGTAATACAGATGAGACACATAATCCTTTTAAGAAGCTCTTGGCCCCACTGATTCTCTTACCTTTCTGACATTAGGGAACAGGTAACTGGGATTTAGCTTAATTTTGCAGGATCACAGAATCGCAGGATAGTTGAGATTGGAAGGGACTTCTTGGAGTTCATGAAGTCCAACTCCTTGCTCAGGCAGGATCATCTAAAACAGATTGCACAAGGCCATGTCCAGATGGCTTTTGAGACTCTCCCAGGATGAAGACTGCACAAGTTCCATTTACTGGTTTTGGAATAAGAGGTTATGTTAGCAAGGATTGTTTCCAAGTTTATGACCTCGAACATCTGCACCAACACAGCTGAGAGGGCAGCTAATTGCAACAGGGAAAGAAAGAGCGTAAAGGATTGTGTAGCCAGTAGGCAAGAACTTTAAAAGCCAACTGTTTCTCCAGGTTGTTATTTAACGACACCACAAGTCTGAATGGGAGCCAAGTTCCTGAAAACAACAAATGCACCTTCTGTTCAGGTACAAAGGTGGAGACATGCAGAGAAGAATGTATATCCATGAGTCTATGGCATGCATTCAGCTTGTTGGTACTGCAGACTGTGGTCCTAAAGTATTTCTAGAAATAAGACAGATGGGAGTACCTTGGAAGGGAGAGAAGAAACCTCAGAAAGGACTATCCTTTAGGCACAGTGGCTGGAATGAGCAAGAAATCTCTCCTCAGCATGCTTTAATTCTTTTTCCCCCTCAGTCTCCCTCAGAGTCCTCCTGAAAGAAGAGGACTTGGAAAGGAAAGAGAAAGAGGAAGGGAGCAGAAGTGGGGTATCTCAGCAACCAGCCCTATCCCTTCCCTGTTTTGTTGCTGATTCCATCAAAAGACTAGCTTCCCTTGGAGGCTCTGTGATGTAAAACATGAAGCAAGGACAACTCCTATGAATCACAGTACACTCTTCTGACCCCTCATTCCTATACAATTTTTGCAGCTTTCCAGTATCCCCTTTCAATACAATTAACATCTTTGCCATACCAAGAGTAAGGTAGGTGCATCTTTGGTGCACAGAGTATCTCATAGGTTTACATATATTTTACTGTGAGAAAAACCCGAAGGACTGAATTCAAGAGTGGCAGAGCTGAGGCCATATAGTAGGGCAATTGTACTGTAACTCTACCTTTCCCGTTTTTTTTCCCATGAGCTTGACAACATTACATGGCAGAGCATGAGGACGTACAAGGCCAGCATAATTCCTGGCAAAGGGATATAGCAGTTGCTAATGAGTCTAGAAGAGAGCTGGATCACCAGGCTTGGGTTCTGCTAGATTTTGCAGGCCTGGCCTTTCTTATACCATGCAGAGGTTGCCTGCTGGCTTTTCAAACACATTTGATCTTCATGGATATTGCTTTATTGCTGGAGTATGTGCCATGGGTTAGTCAAGCAGACAGTGAGGGACAGTTCTTTGTGGGTGCAAGCAATATATTTATCCCACAGGACAGAGAGAGCACTTGCCTTCCACTTTAGCACACCTCCAACTCTTCCCAAAGCCAAGATTAATTATTCTGCAGTGCTCCTTTTCTTCCTATTGTAGACCTCCCCATTCTCAATAGTTCTTGCATAAACCATTCTTGTTGCTGTCACTTATCAATGAACAAAGAAAAATAAAGGTACCAGATACTGCTCACTTCTCATCCCTCTTCCTAGGACTTCAATCCCTTTAGGTCTGTTCAGTAGTACCAGTTATAAAAACAGTAAAATCTGCAGTAATTTGGGGGTTGGTGTGTTTTGGTTTTTTGTTTTTTTTGGTTTGGTTTGGTTTTGGGTTTTTTGGTTTTGGGTTTTTTTGGGGTTTTTTGCTAGAAGAATAGAAGTGTGAAGGATATCGTAGTTATGCATGTGCTTGGCTTTCTTACATAACAATTTATCATTTGCACTTTATGACCTTTTGATTAATGTTTTATTCTACTTGGCTTGTATGAAGTTGCAGCAGTTTCCAGAGTTCATGTCTCTATGAGCCATTAAATGTCACGCTGGCTTTCCACTTCTCTGCCTGATCATGATGGATTATGGTAGCAAAGCCTTATAGTGAATTAATGCATTGGCCATATTTGCTTGTAATTCTTAACAGGCCTGTAAATGGAACAATCTTGTTTTTCAAGACTTTATAAGTGACAGGATATTTTTAAGCATTATATAGTCTGTGGGATTGTATGTATGTAAGCTTGATGAAGCCATTATATTGGACTGCAACATTTTCCAGAACTCCTGGTCAGTTCTGAATAGTCAAATAATTTTCTTCTCTCTGGGAACATACAATAAAAACTCATGTTCTGAATAACTTGCCAGTGATTTCAGAATCAGTTCTTAATAGCAGAGGAACTGTTGCTTTCAGTGGTCAAGAAGGATATTTAGTATTGCACAGGATGGAGAGCAGCAAGATCTCTTTCCTCAACATGCTGTCATATCTCATCCAGATGTAATGGAAGTTTGGTCATCCGGAAGCTGCAGTCCTGACTACCTATGAACAATAATGGTATCATAACCTTATTCTGCAAGAAGATATATTAATCTCAATGTGTGGCTGTGACCCTGTTCGTTCATTCAGGTCTGCTCATTGGACTGACTGGTTTTCTATATGGTACAGCATAACTTGGCACACTGGGTACTGCACTAAGTAGACAGATTACGCATTATCAATTCATGGTTATTTTAATCCATTTCTGATGCAAGCTTCTTGTCCAAGTGTTGTTTTGGAGAGTAGGTAGACTGCTAATTATCTTTAAATTCAAGGTTTTAATTTCCCACTAGCTTTCTCACAAACACTCATTCTACATACACGCATCAATCTTTAGGTTTGGCCAGAAAAGAACAATAGTAAGCCCACTAAGCCAGGCTTACTCCCACCACCCAGTGAGAGATGGGCTGTATAGAAAGGTGGCTGTTCTGCAGGCAGAGGCAGGTGATACTCCAGAGGCACTGCCATCATTTCTGTCATCCACCCAACAGCAACAGCTATAAGACCCTTGTGCCTCCCTGAAGGAGTAGTGGCTGGGCCTAGCCCCTTGTCCTTGTTAAATTCAGGAGTCTGAAGCCAGCTTCATTCTCCCGATAGACAAGCCTTGACTCAATATGTACAATTGAAACCATTCTAAGGATTATAGAATTGCAATGAGAAGCAGCATGAATTATTTAACAGTCACACTGAATACACTTTCCTGAAGTTGTCCCCCAGTAATTTTGCAATGGTGTTTGGTCTAACTGAGATGATTCCTGGGGGCAAGTTGTTCCCAAGTCATGGGCATTTGGCTCATTAATTTCATTTCAGGAAAAATGGCATATCGCATATTATAGATAGAGAAAATAGCTTTCAAATCTACTTTCAAGCCTATTGCTTAACTGAGGAAATACTTGGTGAGAAAGTATTTCTTGATACCTAGCACTTCACCTCTAGGACCAGCAAAATCCCACCAGAGGTGATGTCACTCTGAATTGGTAAAGGGTATGTTCAATCGTGCAGCTACAGACTCATCACTGAAGCCTTCCTATCTCTGGGTCAATCTCTGCACCAGCTTCTTTAATCCTTCCTCACTGTAGTGAAATCTGCTTTCCACACTGTACTTCATTTCTAATGGCTCTTCTTTGCTTGGTGTTAGATACAAAGGATAAAGAACAATGAAGGAATACTGCCCAAACCCTGTTCTGGCCAAGCATGATCTGAGAATTTAACAGGTTTTTTGGTAGATCTTAACTGCTCATAACCATTGCAAACTCAGAGAAACTGAAATAACAGGTTTTGACTTATAAAATGCTCTCAGGGGACAATGGAGAGCAGTGTCCCTATCTGTGTGTCAGTCAATGGGTCTCCATAATGCCTCTCCAATGTCAGTGTCAACTAGCTATTTCACAGCTCATGCAACAGCCCAGCTGTGGGGTCATATTTCCCCAGCTTCTGTGACACAGACAATCTTGAATTTCAGGCACAATATATCAATAGCTTATTTCTGAAGTTGAAAAGTTTTAGTTACTTCTTAAAACTTAACAGCACCTTGGAACGGGAGTTTCTGGATACCCTTGGCAAAACATAAATAAAACCATGTGATGAAATACAGAAGAATAAGTGTGACAGAAAGAAAGAAAGAAAAATGATCACACCCTTGAATTTGATACACAGAAACAATGCCAGAAAACACTTAATACATCACCAGGAATAGAAAATAAGAAGATATTTCTTCATGTGTTTGACATGTTTCCATATATAATTATGTCTATGTTTCTATGTTGCATATGTTATATGTAATTGGTCCATGATGCCCAAGTCATGGAAGAACCAAGAGTACAGTAGTTACAAAAGCATGCACTAAGAATCATATTGCAGAGCTGTATTTGTTTGTATGTTGTGCTCCCCAGTGCTCCAGGCTTTTGACTGGTGTTCCAGTTCAGTTGAGTGCTATATCCACACTTAGCCAAAGCAAATAAATCAAGCTGGGCCCAAGCTGCCTGCACAGAACATCTGGAAGTCTCTTGAAGGCGTTCCCTTGTGGTCCTATCTTGCTCTGGCTGCCTGCCAAGGTATAAAGTATTACTGGGCAGATCACCTGCACTTCATGACATGGCACCTGAGTACATACCTCCTGCAGATCACACCTGACCCTGCACAAAGCCAGTTTATGTATTTTCATCTGCAGAAAATTGAGCTAAAGACTAGATGGACTGTGTGTTAGCAATCGTATCTTAACTGTATGACAAAATGCAATTACATCTTCTTTACTGATAGCCACCAGAGACAGCTATTTAGAGGGTCTAGGTTTCAAAATCGTTGGTACTTGATAATAACAATCTTATTGCTTACTTTCCTGTTTGCTTCTGTTGATACAAAAGTAAAAAAATAACTTTGAACTTCCAAACAGTCTGTCTGTTTCAAGAATGTGGAATATAAAGAAGCACATACTAAATCTCAGAGGCAATGTAGCTCTAGCCCAGGCCCTAAACTTTTGAAGAATCAAATAGTTTTGAGATGAGAAATGCCACTTTCTAACTGAGCATGAAACTGCAGGTTTGACTCCTTGATAAAATGTGACTATCCAGGTGTGTCAACATTTCCCCTGTGCCCGAGGCAGGACCTATCAGTTCACAGTATCACAGCTGCCTGACTCACTTGCCTAGACAATAATATGTCATATCTGATTTAGTTGACATTTGCAGTCACATTTCTGCTTCACTGCTTTGGACAGGCAACAGGATACCTTTGAATAGAATTTATGACTTGTAGTAATACATCTTTGCAGTTATTTGGGCAATTTTAATACACAGTGTCAACAAAAAACCTGTTGTGTACAGGACAGAAAAATAAGTTTCTTGTTTTCTCAAAGATTTAACTATACAAAATGAATCTTTCATGGGAGTTTCTAAGGTATCTGTCACCATGCTGTGTCAGTATAATTTAGGTATTACAGCATAGGAATGAACTAAATTAAGATCATGTCACAAACTGCCAATTAATGCCTTCTCATGGGCAGTACCAGCACCATCAGACATGACAGATATTTAATATTATCACCAGAGAAGTCTTAACCAAATTTAGGAGAAACATTGTAAAATCTCCATCCTGCCATCTGGAGTTTCTCAACAAAAAAATAAACCTGAGCATGTAATAGTTCAATAGGGTAGATTTATATCTCACTATAAATCAAATCTCAGTGTATTTTAGCATTTTTCTTAAAAGGATGTACTGGTATTAATGTTCACACAGTGAAAGACTTACTCGTACTGCCACTTATAGAAACAATGACATCCACAAGATATTAGGATCTCTGACCACTACAGAAACTCATAGAACAACCCTATATACCAAACAATAAAGAAGATGGCAAAGACAGAGCACTTTCCATTTCTTTTGCAGGTGGCCACAAATCTGTAAGCCCAGGAATGAGGACACTGAGATAAGCTTGATATCAAGGTTTCTCAGAATACTTAGTTTAGAATTTTTATTTTTCATAGAATGGTTTGTGTTGGAAGGGACCTTATGGGTCATTTAACTCCAACCTCTCTGCCATAGGCAGGTACACTTTCCACTAGACCAGGCTGCTCAAAGCCCCTTCCAACCCAGCCTTGAACATGTCCAGGGATGGAGTATCCACAATTTCTCTGGGCAACCTGTTCCAGTGACTCACCACCCTCACAGGAATTTCTTCCTAACATCTAATCTAAATCTACACTCTTTCAGTTTGAAGCCATTACACCTTGTCTTACTACTATGTGCCCTTGAAGAAAGTCCCTCTACAGCTCTCTTGTAGCTCCTGAAGGTTGCTCTAAAGTCTCCCTGGATCCTTCTCTTCTCCAGGTTGAACAACCTAAACTTTCTCAGCCTGTCCTCATAGCAGAGGTGCTCCATCCCTTTAATCAACTTCATGGCCCTCCTCTGGACTTGTTCCAACAGGTTTATGTCTTTCCTGTGCTGGGGAGCCTCGAACTAGATGCAGTACCCAGGTGGAGTCTCGCAAAAGCAGAGTAGAGGGAGAGAATCTATTCCCTTGACCTGCTAGCCATACTGCTTTTGATGTAGCCCAAGACACAGCTGGCTTTCTGGGCTACAAGAGTACATTGCCAGATCACATTGTGCTTCTAATCTACCAATACCCACAATTAGTTCTCCTCAAGGCCGCTCTCAATCCATTCTTCTCTCAGACTGGGTTTGTACTTGGGATTGCCCCTACCCAGGTGCAGGACTTTGCATTTAGCCTTGTTGAGGTTTGCACAGGCCCACCCCTCAAGCCTGTCCAGGTCCCTCTGGATGGCATCCCTTCCCCCCAGTGTGTTGACTGCAACACTTGGTGTCACTGTCAAACTTGCTGAGGGTACACTCAATCTCACTGTTCATGTCACCAACAGAGATGTTGAACAGTGCCAGCCCCAATACCAACCCCTGAGGAACAACACTTTTTACTGGTCTTCTCTTGGACATTTAGTATCTTCTATCTTGTTTTTAATGCTAAGTGCACAAAACAGTCTGAGGAGCAGGGACTGAAATGAAGGTCTCTTTCACATGAATCTCATGCTCTTGGCAGCATTTCAGTATGACTTAAACAAGACTGTGAACATCTAAGATGCTCATTTGAATTTAGATGATATCTGCATATTTAAATTTCTTAAGGTTGAACAAAGAACAGAAGATAAGTCTTTCTCCTCTGAGGTGTACATTACTAGATCAGTGTATCAGTGTCAGGCACAACCCAGCATTTTAAAACAGTGAGTCATTCATCTATATCCAACTCCACAATTTAGACCTCAAAGTGCAGGAAATGCATTGGACCTACCAATGACAGTCTCACTGAGACACCTCATTCATAATCCAGGGGACAGATAGACAACCTGTCTCCTGTCCATTAGTTACTTAAGATATCTGCCCACCAACTGAGTCCACTGAGACTTCTTCAAACAATTAATTTTCCCAAGCTGTGACAGCAATATAGGCACTTAATTGGCACTGGACAATTCTGCTGTGAAAGCAAGACAAATACAATTCAGGGAGATATTAGTTATGCCATAAAACATTAGCAGAAAAGAAAAAAAAAAAAAGATGAAAGCATGTTTGGCCACTCTTGCACAGACCTTAATACTGAGGTTCCTTCAACCAGAAGTCACACCTAGGCCCCTGGAACTTAACTCTCAAATTTACTGTCAAGATAGATGTGGCCTTTTTTATTCTCCCCATACTCTGTTCAACATCTGAACTTGGATGCAGATGTGTTTTCATTACATTGGACTCTTTTCCATTTGTTTTTCAACTTTTGTTTCCTTTTCTGCTTTGAGTTCAGCCAAAATCCACCATAAACACAGCGTTATTAGCTCAGAAAACGTCATGTGGTGTAAATGTGTTGATGGTTCTGGTGACTCTATCACATTACAAATTAATTTGCTTCACTCAGGGAGCTGAAAAATTACAGCATCAAGTCTAAAACCACTACTTTCAAACACATCCTTGAGAGGCACATAAATTTCCTATGAGCTTTTACAATGTTCTTATCACAAAGTTATTTTAGAAAATAGTAAGTACATTTTGCATCTTACATGGCAATTTGGTAAGATGTTAATTTTTTATCACAAACTCAACCTTCAGACTTTTGTGCCATTTTTCTTTACAACTGTAAACCTCATCACAGTCCAGCAGCAGTGGGGTTGTGACAGAGAATTTCACTGTAGTCAGTTCACTATTTCCTACTTTCCTTCAGTCTCTGTGAGGTACTTACCTATCAGCTCCCATTGTTATCAGTACACTGTGTTCAAAGGCAAGGAACTCTCTGCTTAGGTATTATCTTTCTATTTTGTATTACTTTGTATTTCTGCACAATGCCTAAATTTGCTCTTAGTCCCAGACCGAGTCCTTCTCGTTTTCCCACATTTTAGCTGAGTTCCAGTGTCAGAAACGAACGCATATAGTGCTTTTCCTGTTTCTTTGAGCCTAAGCATATTCTGAACAAGAATTCTCATATTGTGCCTTAGAGAGTTTTGTGCCTGGCGTTTCCAGCTGGCTTCCTATCCAAATACCAGCAACACACAGGGCTGCTGGGGCTGCAGGGTCAGGAAAGGGCAACATACATTTAGCCTGGTGCAGCTACCATGCTAAGTGTGAAAGCTAAATAAGCTATGTAAGATACCTGCCACTACACTCTACACTAATACCTGGCACCTCATGAAGGCAATTATCTTTGCAAAAACCTAGCCTTTGTTTCCCTTCCATGTTACGGTAAAGGAACATGAACCTTTTGAAATACCAACAATGAAAGTTTCTAGGTCTCTCCTTGTAATCTTGTGATAAATGGGGGACAGGGGGTTATTATGACAGACTTTCGATGATTTGTCTTACCAAAATCCCTTACATGCTTTAGAAATTCTCTTTCCACCATGGACAATACGACAAACTGACTGAAGTTTGCTTTTCCCTATTTCTATTTCTCTGTCAGATTTAAGCTGTGTGATATGCACTAAGGCCATCTGAGAAATGCTTAGCAATATTGTCATATGTTGGCATGATCCTTTAGAAAAAAACACCTTTGTATGTTCTAGTCCTTTATAGTTTTCAGCATATTCTTCAGAGAAAATATACATCAGTATGTTCATTCATTTCACTTTTCTTCCTGCACCAACACAGTTAAAAGCACTATCGACTTTTGCAGCAACTCCAGTAGGATATATAGAAACTTATCACCAGTGTTTCCCCACAATACCAGCGGAGAAACAGCCCCAACAAAACTTAGTTCCCTTTCCAGTTATGTTTATAAAAGTTCTCTACAGGCAGAATAAGCAGTATTGACTTAAGTTCCCCCACTTAAATCTGCCCTTTGTGCTTTGGCATACACATGCAATTTGAGCCTAGGTTTGCCAAATGAAGCGGTTGTACATATTCTGATGCTGGTATGGCTAAACTGAAAATCACATGGGAAATGAGTGTCTGTATCCTTACAAAGAAATTGTGAAACTCTGGGCAAAGCTTTTTTTCCCCCTCCTGTTTTGTCAGTTTGTCTGGTGATACCAAATGAAGCAAAACTGCCAAAAGAAGCTTGTATAACTTTCCAAATGAGAGGGGGGGGAAAAAATCTCAAAATGCAGAATTGAATTTGAAACATCTGCAACAAACCAACCGGGCCAGACATAAACTGAAAGGAAGGCCATAGACTGATTTATACTGCCGCATTGTTGCTGCAGAGGACAAAGAAAGCATAACCCAGCAGCTGGCATTGTGGAGAAACGAGGTCACAGATCTCTGCTCATACTCTGGTGAGCTCTAGGAAGGGACTTGCCTAACAGTCCATGTCAAACAGGAGATGCCAGGCAGGCCACAAAACCCGAAATGAAAGCTCAGCAGCATGCCTGCACTTTCGGGAATCACAATAAAGGCACAGTCTTTTATAAAAGCTCTGCCACAGCTGGGCAGTGAGTTAGCTGGACTCCAAATTTGTTATTCCTGCTGGTAGCAGCCCTTCTCAAGGCAGTGGAGGGTAGCACGTGGGAGGTCACTCACTCCTCCCAGGTGGCCCTCAGAGCTGTTTCTGGCACAGTGATGAAGCACCAGCTAAACTTCAAGCTGTGGCACTCCCCACTGGTGGAAGGTCAGGTGAGGACTGTTTGGGGAGATTCAGAAAAACACTTGCTAGCTACATTTGTCAGGAGTTTCTAGGGTCTAAATTCCCCTGGAGAGACACTTTTTAAAAATGACACAACTTTACAAGAAGTAATAAAGTTACAGGAGAACAGAACCCAGTTGCAATGGTATGTCCAGAGGTATAGCACAGCATGGGCTGCAGGCAACATATACAGGCAAAATATTTAGACCTGTACACCATTATACCAACATAGTCAATAGGATATGCGAATATAAATAAACAGCTGCAGCCACTTGTCCTAAACAAACTGATATTCCACTGAATTACTGGCTGTCCCAGGGCAAAAGCTACAGCAGCTACAAGGGCAAGGTGAGAGTGAGATCAAGAAATAGGGTGGAAGAAGAAGACTTAATGGGATGTGAACTTTCTCCTTTCTTTTATAAATATAGACATGGTAGAACAGGAAAAGCGAGAATGGAGCCCTCATATAGGGAGCTCCAGTTACTATACATGAGATGTGAATGATGTTTTTTAACAGCAGTATTGTAAGGCAAAAAATTAACTTGGTGGGAAATTACAGGAAATTACTAAAACTTTTCATTCTTTATGGTTAATTATGTTTTAGTTCTAGCTTCATGATTTGGAGGAGATTTTACTTTTGGGAGGAATCTCTGCAGTTAATGTTCCCACTCTGATTTTTAAAAAAAACTACACTGGAAAGTAAATAAATAAGTGAAGCCTTGTTTAACTACACACTGAAATATCACAGGGAGACTGTTCCCAGTGATTAATGGGTTTTGGCCTGCTGAATAATTCCATTAATCCACTCATCAGCATGACTTGCTGTCACTTTTCTCAGCATTGGTTTCAGATGCATATGCAAACTAATTGCCATGTAGAACAACAGGGTATGGTGCAGAAACTGAGACTGTCTAATCCAATTCAGAAATTTTCATCTAGTTTTTATATCTATTTTTAAAGAAAAATCTCACTTTCATGAAAACACTCCAGACCCTACAGAAAATGTGTTCAGAGAACCATAAAGAACTTTTAACCCACTTTTCCCACAAGGGAAAAAAAAGTTTGAAAACTATCCTGTACGCACTATAAAGAAAACAGGAAATTAAATATTGGCCACAAGACATTTTTCTGGGGTTTATTGAAGTAAGGGTTTTAACAATGTGTTTAACTGCAACACATTCAGCAATTGTTAGCATGAAGCTCCTGCTTTTCTGTACAGTATTTGCTGCCCCCACTTTAGAAGTCTCCACATCATAAGGGGTGTAAATGTTCTTTTTAAATTCCAATTATGCTTATTAAAAGCTTCAGAATTGCCAGGAGAGCCACTGTGATGAAAACCCTCTTATATATTTTTCCAAGAAGATTTACAACCTACATTAGACACAGCACTCAGCCATAAAATCAAGAGAAATGTGCAGACCTGACACACTTCCTCTGTGGAACAGAAATTAAAATATATATCCCATGAATGTTGTCATAGTAACATGTGGGAAACATTAAAAGAAGTCAACATGATGAACAGGTATAATTTATATTTCTCTAAAATCTTACCCCACACATTGCTCATAAATCATCCAGCGTGAGTCTGTATTACAGAGATGTTCAACTTTCCATCCTCTAGTCATACTGTTCCAATCCACAAAATAAGTGCTGGAAAAAATGACTCAGTGTCAACTGGGTCTTACAATCTGCTCAATAATAGAGATATACAAACTTGAAAGCAAAACCAAAAATGTTGATATAATTTTTAATGTTTCTAAATTGGTCCTCTATATTTTGACATCAATAGGATTTACTTGTGTGTTTAAAATTAGGCATACACCCAAGGTTTGCAGGACTAAAACTTCCAACAGTACTCTAAGCACATCTGAGGCAATACGTTCCCATGCAGGCTTTTGAACCCCTACATATTCCCTACAGCCCACACTGCACACTAATGGAAATCACTGCGAGCGCTTTTTGACCCAGCACTACGGACCACTGCTACCTACCATTTCGGACGATGACTTCCTGCAAAACCTTTCAGGAAAGGCTGGTGACCTTCAGCATGTCTGGATTTGACTGTCATTTCTGAAGTACCACAAAGCTGGGTATTCACATGTGTGTGTGCAAGGGAGCTCCTACAAGAGGGAAACACAAAACCTATAGCACTTGAATCCTAGGTGAGCAGATCTTTCCCAAATGGTTTAGCTAAATGAATGGTTTCTTTGGAAAGCCTTGGTCTAATTAGCTGTTTAAGATTTTCCTATTTCATAAAAGCCTTGTGGTTTACCCACCTGGAAAATGAAAATAAAAAATGAGTCAGAGCACCTGTAGCCTCCCCTTATAGGGAGTTTCATATGGTCCTATAACTTCAAGTACACTGACAGGATCTGGTTGGAATCTATAATGGTCCCCTCTGAAAATTAAAGTCCACTTTCTATTTTTATGCCCCAAATAATTTAGTTCAATTTAATTGTAGTGTATTTTATAGTCTATATTGACAGCAAAATAATTCTGTACAGTTGATTTATATAAAAACTACTTCCTAGACTACCAAGAAAATAAAAGATTTAAAAATATCCAGCCATTATTTCACAAGCTGTAACAGTTCCTAAAAAGCAGTCAAGCATTTGACACATATACAGAAATATTTGCACTGCTTTGTGGAGGATACTTTGCATATTATTTGATGTGTAATTATAGTTATGACATTTTTTTCAGTTTCTAAATCATTGTGAGACTAAAAAAAAAAGTGGCAAAGGAAATAATACCACCAGAGATACAGGAAAGTATTATAAAAGGTCTTCCTTAAACTGACTAAAGTCTGGCTGTTCAAAGCTGATCATGAGAATCAAAATTCAACTGGACCTGTTTGAGTTAAGGTCATTTTTCAGAAGCAGAAGGGATGGGGTTCACGAGAAAGGTGCTGGGCTAACCTCCACTGGAGCAAGTGGCACAGCTATGGAGTATCACCAACATGGAAATGTTGTGGAGCTGCTGACCAGGCACTGCACCAAAGACAAGGGAAGGTGAGGACAGCCTAGGCAGGTACAGGGTCAGGAGAGGTTGGTAGTGGATTCATACCAGCTTTAGCCCAGTGGTATTTGGGGGATTTGGACTCAGCTGCAGTGTGAGCTGAAGCATGATTTTGCAAGGAAAGAACACTTGCCTGAATTTTCTTTCAAGTAGGAGAAGAGAGGGCCATCCTACAAATTTGTACAAGAGCAACACAGGTTATGCTGCTGCTTGCTTGCTGTGCCAGTAGCATTTGGCACATGTTGTATCCTGAATGCACAGATACCCCAAAAATCATCCCAGGATTACCTGAGGGTTCACCTGCTTTGGGTGGGAAATTTAACAGTGACCTCAGAGGGCCAGGAGGTCTCCTGCGCAGAAATCCACAGTGGTCAGATCAAGCCCTCGTTCATCTAGTGTCCTTTCTACCATAGTGGCCATCAGCAAATGTTAAGAAGTGTTTAAGGGCATAAGAGTTTAGGAGTATGAGAAGCAGATTAATTATAAAGATACTCCCTACAATGATCAATTTTCTGAGTAAAACCTTAACATTCTTTAAGAAGTTTTCACCTAAGGTTGTAACACAGAATGTAACCAAATATATTTAGATTACCTGAAAGGGCATTTTTGCATATAATACAAGGACTGCAAGCAGAAGTCAAGTAACATTTTCAAAAAAATCCTGAGCAAGGTATCTCAGGCTTTTAAACATAAAGCTTAACATAATTTTAGTCTTTCCATAAAAGCCTATACTAAAATAATCTGTAAAATAATTTTGTCATTAAATTACTACACTTCTCAGAAGAGAGACCTACATTTCTATTCACTATATTCTTTTGAAGTTTACAATATAAAGTTCTTCTACTGGCTTAGTGTATTAAAAAAAAAATAAAGTAACTATAAGCCTTCCTTAAGCTTTTCAGTAGCAACTATCAATATGACTTTAATTTTGGGGACAGCCTTTCATAAAGTATTTTTTTTTTTGCTTTGGAAGTCACAGTTCTGCTGGTTTGTGGGTTTTTTTGTTTTGTTTTGTTCTCTTGTAAGTCCTTTATGCAACTGCCTCTGAAGAATATGGCACTTCTTGATGTTTTATGCAAAAGTGTAAGTTTTTCATATGCTGTTTGACCTATGTTCTCCAAAAGACCCATCTTTCCTGCCAATCCATACTGAAATAAAATTATTTCCTATGAATTTAATTATGCTCAAAGCAATTAACCACAGCCCTTTTCTACCTACAAAAATGAATATACTGGAAGACCACATCACACATACGATGCAAACCACTGAGCCATGCTAATTTATATAATCTAAACTGCTTTGCTCTATTTTGGATGCTTGTGTCCAACAGTTTTATAGTACTCTCTTGTTTTTTCGTGAGAAAGAACAGAATTCTGAAATTCTAATTTTCATTCAACTGCATATGTTAGAAAAAATAGTGAAATGTAAGGCATCTAATCACTGGGATCTTACCCCTTGTTGCAAAGAAACCACAGAGTCTGGAGAATGTCCAGCCTTAAGATTAATGACTGAGTATGATCCACAGAGAAATAACTTTAACCACAATTTGGCTAAATCTTAAAGCCTGCATTTTTATTGGGTTTGGCATCTGGAACTCTATTTCTAACGGATTCACTTCCCTTGAGATAAGCACTGAAAGAAAGGTGGCTAGGCCTAAACTTGAACCTTTAGTGGGTTTTTTTTGCTTTCTTTTCTGAGATTTAAACAGCATTAATTACAGTATAAGCAGAAAAGTCAATTGTCTCACAATCTGACAGTATTTGGGTTTGTTCCCAAGATGTGAGTCCTTATTCTAAGAAGAAATTACATTCAAATGGGACTTGTTCCAACACTGACAACAGCCCTGGGATCAACACTGTAATGGCTTTTGGCTCTCACTTCCCTTGAATGTGGCTTGTGTAAGCTCTCAAGACCTGTTGAACACAAGACAGCCGGTACCTTCAGCAGCCATTGAAATGAATCAGATGCAAACGAGGAAATCAGAGTAGTATCCAACAACTGACCTCATGAAGCCTTGACTTTCTCTTCCTGTTGGACACCAATGCTGAGAAGGTGATAACTGCAGGTAACCACCATGCTTTGTTCTCCATGTAATTTTATATTGCAAACATGACCATGAAAACATCAGAAAGACCTTTATGAACACCACCTTACCCATGAGAAATGGACTGCAACCACTGAAACAATACACAGGGAGGTAAGCAGACCTCTACACAATGGTGTCCACCAAACCTGGCACTGGATGGATGAAGGTTTTTCTTTATCTGCAGCTAACAGAGCCATGCACAGCACAAGGCTGGGTGTTAGTGGGACACTCCCTCCAGTCATCTGTTTGGTGTCCCACTCTTAAGGGAAAGGGAGGATCCAAGATTCATAGATGTTTGTGGTCAAAAGGAATAACAAAAATCAGAGGATCAACAAAGCTTACACTTGGCAGGGAAATTGGTGTGTTAGTTCCTTATCTCCTAGTGTAAGCACATGGTAGTATGTGTTGGATACAGGGGTAGGTTGAAAGGTAAGAGAGAGAGACAGATTAAAGAGGTGGAAAGAGGAATAAAGAAAGGGAGAAAAAGAGATTCTGGCTCCACCGTCAATCCAGCTGATGGGGTTTACTTGGTTCTGTGGTGCACTCATGCCAGGGCTTCAGGGGGATACCTTTGTATAAGTAGGTTACTTATCTCCACCCTGGAGATAAATTTCTCACTTTCTATGCAAAATAGTTATCATCACAGTCCCATCCTTTAGACCTTTCTGGAAATAAGTCAGAGGGCTTTGGGGTCTTTGGTGGTCTTGATCCCTCCCTTTAGTTTGTGCCTTTTTCTCTACTTCCTTCCTGAGCTTGCACTGTACTGTGCTGTTCTTATCTCCAGGAGCCACAACAAGGACATCTACCACAGAAAAATGCTGCTCTACCTCAGTATGGCCATCTTTTCCAGCCACATCCTGTTCTTTCCCACAGCATGTTATTGCCTACAAACCTTGGTTGGCTCCACAGCCCTCTGACTGTTGGTGTTTGAGACACACACATTAACCCCCTTATATTTTAGGTTTTTACAATCTGTCATTAAGTGGCTGCAGCAGATGGCAGAAGGTGGGAGGACCTGGGGAACCTTCAGCATTGAGGTCTACATATGAACTACCAGTTCATGATTTACCTTGTATTGCCTGGAATTGCTACTCTGGGCTGAAAAATGGAGAGTTTTAGGCCATCATTTATTGATCCGGATGTCAATTTAGGGAGGGAGGAGCAGTGCTTTAAAAAATTACTATTTACTATTGCTGCTTACTACAAATTGCTATCTATTACTGTCTTTAATGCATATAACAAAAATCAGACTGTGATCTTAGGCCTGTGTTTACATTCATTTGCTTATGTACATCTCTGTTGGGCTTGAGGAATATCACCCAGACTTCCCAGAAGGTGTTGTGGGCAAATTTTAGAAAATACATCTGGAAAACAGGCTCTTTTAGATCTGCTTTTCAACAGCAGGGAAATCGTGGAAGTGGCAGGCAGGAGATTAGTGTGACTAGAGAGGATTAGTGGGTCTTCTCGTGACAAACAATAAATACAGAATAAAATCCTTCAAGGAAAACAGAATAAAATCCTTCATGAAAAGTATGCAGAATAAATTCAGGGAGCTGGCAGCTAATATTCGCTAGAAATATATGTAAAGGAAAGAGATTGGGCAAAATGGTTAACCTCATTTTAAAATGAAACCAAAGAAAATTAGAAGTGTTGCAATAAGGAATCCTGGAGCAAAGACAAATGCAGAAAAAGCAGAGGAAACAAGAGGTGCTCAGGCTGAATCAGAGCTTCTCACTAACCTGAAGTATAAAAAGGAACCAGACAGCAAAGTGCAGCTCAAACTGCTAAGGACAAGGAATAAATCAAAGCAGAAGCACAGAAAGACATGAAAATCAACACAGGTCAATTAACAAGTAATGTAAGCAACATATATCTATTAGATAATCAAGAGAAGGTCATGGGAATGGTGTTGCTACTCTCAGTAAAAAGGGAAAGCCAGAAACAGAAAGTGTCAAGAAACACTTAATATCTGTATGGCTTGAACTGAACAGCTGGTTGTCACCAGACAGCAAACCCATAGTCAGCCTCTGCAACTGACCTGGTGAGAGACTAAGGATAGAGCAAATCAGAGATAGCTCAAATAATTAAAGATCCACATAAGTTATGAGTGATTAGGGAGGAACACAGATCTGATTCATCTGTGTTTTGAGCTGGCCCATCACATGGCACCTGCAGCCTCAGATGCTCAGTGGGTTGACCACCTTGGAGCTGTGAGCCTAAGCTAAAAAACATACCAGCCCTCCTGCTTCTTCTTATCAAACGCCTAAGAGAAAAAGTCTAAATACTTCTTTTCTGGTTAGTTGTACCTTGGTTTAAAAATTCAAAGTCAAGTAGAGCCTAGAAATCTCAGAAACAGTGTAAATGGATGTCCTAGTTCAGCAGGTGGGACCAGTTATCACTGTGTGGGGGTGATCAAAGCTATGTATTCTACCCCCCTCTATTA